>OU343222.1:280671871-280765172 GCA_910596185.1 Chrysanthemum makinoi
GATCAGTGTCATCACTGACAAGAATAAAGTATCCTTGTATCTTACTCAAAATAGCCTATGTAAACAGAGACAAAATACATCAGTATTTTGTATTTTGTAACCTTGTCAGTTTGTCCTCTAGATTAGAGTAAAAAACTATACTTGTATAAATAGCCATAAGGTAGGAGTGAAAGATTAAGCTTGTGCATTAATTGTGAAAAACACACACAAGCATCTTTCACTCCTCCAAATATGACTATTTCCCTGAGATAGCTCAGTGGTACCTGAATAGTTGTGCTTAGACTTAGCCTAAGCTTCGTGAGGAATTACACCATACTTGTCATGTCAATCCAAAGTACTGTTCCGCAAGTACTTGGGTAATGTATTCTTTTTTAATCGTTTTAATAAAGAATATAAACGTTGGAAAAATCCTTTGTGTTTTATCTTGTTAAAACTGATTTCAAACTACTCTACTTCAGTCATGATTCACAATTAGTAGTATTTATTGTTTTAAGCTCTTTGTGAAACGGGAACAACAAGTGGTATTAGAGCAGGCTGATTTATAAAACTTTTTTTAAGCCTCTCAAAAACATTTTTAAAATCAGGATCCTAACATGGCTGAAAGTGATGTACCCTAACTTGTCGACAAAAAGGGTGGAGTCTATGCTGCTGTTGCCCCTCGACTTGAAGTTAGCAAATTTAACAAATGGAAGAAGTGAATGCTTTGCTACTTGAATGGGATGGAACCTTACTACATTAATTGTATTAATATAGGTCCATTTGTCCCAAATACTGCTGAAGGTTTACCTAAACCTGAAGCTCAGTGGATTCAGGATGAGAGGAGGGTGGTCAACCAGGACCAAAGACTCAAAAGCATCATCACATCTTGTCTTCCTGATGATGTAATGGAGTCTGTCATAAGTTGTAGTTCAGCCGAACAAACCTGGAATGACCTGATCCACAACTATGAAGGTCCCTCAGATACCAAGGAAAACAGGATTATGGACCTGAAACTTGAGTACAATACCTTCAGGGCTAAAGACTCAGAAACCCTCTCTCAAACTTACACCCGTTATAAAACTTTGTTAAATGAATTGTCAAATGATGGTGTCAAGTTGTCCAAACATGAAATCAATGTTGGTTTTGTTAACAGTCTCCCTGAGAAGTGGTTGAATTTTTCTTAGGGACTTAGAAATGTAAATCATATTCAGAATCTTGAGCTTCCTGAAATATACGGGAAATTTTTCTATGAGGATAACCTCAACAATAGACGATACCCTGACTTGAAAAAGCCTCAGGAAGTAAAAAAGTCCATGACTACTACTTCAACACCAATTTCTACTGCCTTTTATTCAAGCAGTTTGGTTCAGGATTTTCAGGAAAATTCAGACGAATGAGGCTGATGAGAGAACAAGCGAGGAGTACCTGAATGACTTGAACATTGAGTTTCAAGAAAGGGCACCCCTTGCTAACTCTAAAAGGTTTATTAGAAGAAATAAAAGTTTTTCTAATGCTAAATCTAATGAGGACACTGAGTGTTTTAAGTGTAACAAAAAGGGTCATTTTGCTAAAGACTGTTTTTCAAAAACTATTTCTGAGCCATCTTATAAACCCTCAAGTTCAAACCAGTCCTTAGGTTTTAGCAAATTTCAACCAAAGCTCTTTCAATCTCATCAAAATTTTCAAAACAAGTCTGACCAAAACAAAGCTGTTGATTTTGAAGCTAAGTATAGGAAAGCCAAGGCTAAACTAGCAATTCTTGAGGCCACTTCCTCAGAAACAACACAAAACGTTAAATCTGTGCAGGATAAAAACAAGGGCCTGGTAGCTGAAGTCTTTGAGTGGAATGAAGAGCCAGTCTCCTCAGATGATGAAATGGTGCAAGTCAATGCACTGATGGCTCTCTCAGAAGAGGACAAGCTAGCTGTTGGAAAGAATCACGCTAGGAATAGTGAATGGGATAACAGCACTATGAGGAAGGTAAACATCTTACTTTCCATGGATGATGATTCAGATTGGCAGTCTTTCATGAATTATATTAATGTTGACCTTAAGTTCGTAGAAGAGCAACGATTAAATCTATTTTCCAAATACAACAAGTTAAGTTTTGAATTAAATAAGTGTATGGATGAATTGCTTATTTTAAAACAAGCCAAACTTGAGGCTGTTACACTACCAATTCAAAACACTGAGTTAGTAAAACGTAATCAAGCTCTTCAGGAAGAACTTAAGAAGGAAAAACAAATCATTGAAAGCTGGATTGCTAAGAACCCTAGAGTCTTTTGTGGAAAACCAGAAGGGGGGGGGGTTGAATAGTTTTGCCGATTTTAAGTTAGTTTCAAAAACTTTAGATTCGATGTTATGTGAAATCGTATGGATGAAGACAAAGTATAGATCTAATAGTAATGCAAGTAAATAAAGTAAAGTAAGGGATAGAAATGACACAACCGATTTATAGTGGTTCGGCTACAAGGACACCTTCCTTGCCCTACTCCACTCCCCGAGTCACCTACTCGAGAGTTCAAGCACTATGTCAACAAACTCCTTCAACTTGGCGGAGAAGCCTTCACAACGTTGCTTACACCTTTTTTGGTACAAAGCTAAATATCGAGTCCGTAACACGGAGAACCAAACCAACACGGCTATTACACAACAAATATGTGAAATAACAAATACAAGATCTTCGCTACAGAAATTTTGTGGAGGAACCAATCAATCAAGGACCCCTTGCTTGGATGACTTGTAGTAAGCTCGTGATCTTGTCTTAGAGAAGGACCTATATGAGAATCACAATAAAAGAAAAAAGAACAACTCTCTAGATCAAGTGATCTTTTGTTAGAAGAGAGTAAGAGTATATGAGAGAGTTAGTAAGAAGAGAGGTGAAGAGAAATGAAGAAATGGCTCTCTATTTATAGGCAAAATCTTGCCACTGTTCCACGGATCCCTCCCTTAAGGGATCCGTCTAGTGTAATGTTAGGGATCCGTGGGACGCTCCTCTTTGCCCATGGGTTTTTTGGTTATGGGTAATGGGTCATGGGTTATGGGTTGGTCCATGGGTATTTCACTAGATACAATGTATCTAATAGATGCAATGCATCTAGTCAAATGGATATGGGTCAATACCATGGGTTATGGATATGCTCCATGGGTTGTGATTTTTACCCATCCTAATAAACTATTACAACAAATGATTTATTACAACAATTTGTATTAAATGACTATATGTAAATACTTTACAAAAATAACATGTATCCTTATAATTTTACTTATGATAACATTATATTTGTTATCAACAAAACACAAAGAGACCGCTAAATATTAATAAACGTTTTTACGGTTTATTTGTTGATGAGTGCTAAAACACACATCATTTTATATCTAAAAATATGCTAAATCGGACTAATAACCATTAAATATGTCAAATTTTATTGCAAATATATTGGATATGTGTTATTATGTCTTGCAGGTACAAGGGTTTGAAAACAAAGCAAAAACGGTGATTTTCGGATGAGTTTCGACGATATTTTCATGTTTTTCGAAGTTCAAACGAAGTCGCAAAAATTATCCGAGCACATCATTGGAAAGATCACGTAATATCGAGTCAAATGGTTATTTTTTTGGAGCATCGATGAAGAGAAGAAAAATTGAAAGATCAAACGGAGCTCGAACGAAGATTATTTTAGAGATAATATATAAAATGTTGCCCAGGAAAATATTGGTAAAAGGAATTAAATGCAAAAGACTTAACACAAAAGAGCTCTTAGTCTAATGGTTGAGTGCATGTTTGTCAAGCAAGAGGTCTTGGGTTCAATTCTCACTAATGGCATATTTGTTTGGATTTTTTTGGTATTTATTGTTAGTAGCAGCAATTAATGTCAACAAGGCCCAATGCAAATCCGATCCAATTTCTCATCTGGCCCACCAACAGAAGCCCAAGCCCAACGAATTTATGAATTTGCAATTACAAAATTGAAGTTGTATGGAGGAATGTTTCTATTCTCTTCTCAGCACGTGACCCACTCACGTTCCAAAAGAATATCACAGCGCGTGAAGTTTTTTTTTACTTCCTGCCCACTCGCATCACATGCAAACATTTTGCTACAGCCTATGCAAGACCTCCATGTGTCCACAAGATAGAGGATCCGAGGATGGAAGGATCGAGATATTAATATTGGCTATAAATACTTGAAAGGCACATGATCCGAGGGATATCATTTTAGACACACATTAATTTCACACAGTTTTAGTTTTAGTTTTTATATGTAGTAGGAGTAGAGTAGAGTAATTTAGGAGTAGTGTAGTTATTATTATAGCTTATCTTTTGCTTATTTTTAAGTGCTTATTGTATCAAACTCTTTTATTTTACTTAATGAAATTGATGAAGTTATTTGAAGATTGTTAGCTTATTTTTCTTGTCTACTCTAATCTTTTTCTTTTACTATTTTCTTTTTCTTCTTCTTATCTTATCTAATAAGTCATGAAAGCTTATTAGCTTTTTGTGGCTTATTTAGATCTAGCTTATTTCATAAGTTCTCTTTTACTACTTTCTTTTAAAAGCATTTATAAATTTAGATCTAATCTTTGTTTTACAAATTTCTTTATAAAAACCCAAAAAGATTTGATTTTTTTTAGTTTTTCTTTTATAAAAAGTTTTTCATTAGCTTATTACTCTAGATCTAGCATTTTTAGTTAAAAAGTTTTAATCTTTAAGCCTTTTCTTAGCTTATTTCCATGAAAGTTTAATACTTTTTAAATCATAAACTTTTCCATAGCTTATTTGATTCATATTATTGCTTATTTGTCCTAACCTTTGTTAAAGTTGTGATTTTTAAGCTTTCTTTCATTCATTCCTAAGGCGTGGAGCTTAAGGGTTTTATAAGCTAGCTTATTACTAAAGTTTAGAGCTTTTCTAGCTTTTATAAAACTAATTAGTTATTAAAGTCACAAGCTTTATTAGCTATTTGGTAATATAAAAGCTAATAAAGAAATAAACTTTGTGGTTTGATAAGTTTATAAAATCGGGTGGTTTATTATCCTCGTCTTATTAGATCGGGTTCTAATTTCTTACCTTTCTCTTTAGCTTCTATTTTTAATTAATAATATGCTTATGTTTGTTGAGATTATTATTGTTAGCTTGTTAGTTATGCTTATTGAGTAGATTTTTATATGCATGTTAAGTGATGGTGATATGTGAATAAAGTGTGAAAACTTAGAAATTGTTGATTAATAATCTTCGGTTATTTGGATTGAAATTTGTTGTTTTGACGGGCAAAAGCCGTTAGGGTAATTAATTAAATCTAGTAATTTTACCTAGATAAAGAATTGTTTTCAAAATAAACCAACGTTGTGAGAAAATAGTTTTTTAAACGGTATCGAAGATTATTGATTAATAGTTTCCGGATTACTTTTAGATATACTTAGTTGATCTTTTTAACGGGCAAAAGCCGTTGGAATTATTGATTATTTAAATCTAGGGATTATTACCAAGAGAAAAATGATTGTTTTCAATATAAGCCAACGTTGTGAGAAAATAATTTTATTTCAACGGGTATTAATTACAAGGGCTTAATGGATTATTCACACTTATTTAACTTTTCACCTCACTTGACAAGCATAGCTATCATATTCTTAGCTTAATTTTATTTCGTCATTAGTTGTTATTTAATTCTCTATTAGCTAAAATAGTTTTTTAAATCTTTTCAAAAATCCAAAACCAAAAATATTTGATAATCAAGCATCAAACGAAAAACATAAACGTGAATTTCAATTCATATCTCGCCATGGAATACGACTCCGGAAGGTTGATTATTACTTGTCCTCAAGTAGTGATTGATTCTTAATCGGGAAATACAAATTTTAAAACTGCCCTTTGCTACATACACGAATCATTTGTATTAACAACCTCCCCCTTTTTGTTGATGACAAAACATAATGTTATGATGAGTAAAACTTAAGATTAGATGTATGTTTTGAAAGCCTAAGTTTTACTTCTTCTCCCCCTTTTTGTCGAAACAAAAAGTTAACCCAACGAAGAAATAAAATATGGAAAAATAGTCCACGTATCGCTTACTCCCCCTTGACGGTAGCTCCCCCTAGATTGGGGCATCAAGTGAGAAAAATAAAAAGTCCTACAAAGAAAGGGTTAGTAGTAACATGCATAAATAATCTTGTGATTGACGAGAATCAATATTGGTAGCCAAGGTATGTAAACAAGGCCTTGTAATAAAACAACAAAATGTAATGGTATTTATGTCACATACAAGCATGTAAAAGTAAGAACAAGACTTGTTCTTAAAAATGACTCAAAAGAAAAATACTAAAAATAAAAATTGTAATAATGATTCCTTCCATGCTTGCATAAAGTTATGGATGGAGGTTTTGATGAGTAATGATATTGGTGCGATCAAGAATAAGGTTGAGTATGAATCGCATTTCTTCCCTAATTTCTATTGCAATATCCATAGTGGATTGACAATGTTCACAATGTAAGTGATGTGGGTAATGAGTGTGGAAGTTTTCCGAACGACTTTGATTTGTGAGATGCGGAAGTTGTGGCGGAAAAGATGGAAAAAGTGGATCAAAGTCCGGAATGTTTGGAAGTGATGGTGGAAAAGAACCTAGATGTTCTTGTAACAAAATGGGAGCTAAGGGTGGTGAAGTTTCAAGGTCTTTGAAAATTGTGTTTGGAGAAGTGGGAGGTGTTAAAAAGACTATTTCTTTTTGTTTTGGTTGTTGAGATCTTGTTGGAGTCTTAAGGAGTTCCAAAAGAGTGACCTTAGGTGGTGAGTTGATGGGTGATGAAGTTGGTGTACTTGTTGGTGATGAAGGAGGTGCTATAATGGAAGCATCTTGTGGTGAAATAGTGGTTGGTGATGAACCATTCGATGATGGTTTTGCTAAACAACAAAAGCCATTGCATCTCACGGCTTAATTGCGACGCCGTCACGACACACCTTGAGACGACTCAGAGAGAAAATTGCTATTTTACAAGTGACGGCATCAGGTTTAAAAGAGTATGGCGTTACAACTCAGACGGCCTAGATTTGGATCCCGACTGCGTCAGAGGTTGAAGCCGACGGCGTCACAAGCATAAGGTGACGCCGTCACAGAGTTGACGTGGGCCAAGATGAAACCCTAATGGCGGAGACCCGACGACGTCACAATTAAAGAGTGACGCCGTCGCAAATTGTAACTCTATATATAGAATTCGAATTTTCAGTATTTTAGGGAGGTAGTTTTGTGGAGTAAAACCTAAACCGAACATAGGCTGTCTTGGGCAGTATCTTAGGGTTCCATACCCTATTTTACAACAGGATAAGTGATTTAATTCATTAATTCAATTATGTCTTCAATTGTTTGTGTGTATGCTTGCATGTTTTCCATGTCCGGCTAATTTACTTGTGTGTTTGCTTAAATCTACGAAACCTAGGTATTGAATATTGATTGGTTGTCTCTTATCTTAATTGTGATTGACCTAGTATTGCGATAGGTCATCCGTTGTGTTTTTAATGCTTGATTAATCTTTGTTGAACCTTAGCTTATAGTTACTAGTGGAATTGTAGGCTAGATATCCAAAGATAACCTTAGTGTTAAGTTTATGAATCCTAGAGATTTCGTAGTCATTAACCTTAGGTAGCTTCAAAGAGTTAGGGATAAACGCATACCCTACGACCTTAGAAAACACAACGCGTTAAGAATAAGGACGTGACAATGCAACCATCAATAGGAGATAACTAGGGAGTAATAGCATCTAAGTTGTTAGGTCACAAGGTTTACCACACAAGCTTATAAGAAAGAGATAAAGGCGATTGAACAAGAAACCAAACACACACACACGATATAAGTAAGACCGGTTGTGCGTAGAGCATATGTGAAAGGAATAACTTGAACAACCAACCCTCAAGTGAGGGTTATTACATAGTATTTATAGGCAAGGAGCTAGGGCAACACTCCTACTCCTTCCCTTTCACTTATGGGCTTGGGCCTAAGCTCATGGGCCTTCTACATAAGCTTAAGGCTAATAACAAACATAAAGGTCATAATTAAGCTAACTATTACATATAAATTACTAACACTTGATTAAGGTTTAGGAGTGATTCCAACAATCTCCCCCTAAGTGTTAGTGATGAAAAACGGTGAAGGCGTTGTTGTAATAGTAGCTTTGACGCGTCTTCCGACATTCTTCTTTCTTATGAGAAGAATTGCCTTGATTCAACAATCTCCCCAGGTAGAGAAATTGTTTTCTTTAAACGGTTATGCTTTGACGTCATCTTTAAATTTGTTCTTTGATCATTGTTCTTTGTGATGAAAGTGATAGTATGTTGTTGTTGCATCAAGTTCGCCTCAGTGCGCCGCTGCTACAAGGTGTCTCCACGTCATTCTTCAACATGCTCATATGCTCTTTGACGTTTGAATTCAGTACTGATGAAGTTCTTTAAGTCTTTAACTTTGTAGATTCTTTGATTTGACGAAGAATCATTCGACCGTTGTGTTGCTTTTTTTGGATAGAACTTCCATTAGTGATGATGTTGGCGTGAGCATGAGAAGAATCTGCACGATCATTCCGCTCGAGAGCTTCCATAAGAAGAAAACATTAAAACGGTTAGTAATAAGCGGATTCCAGCACTTACAAGTTTGAACTTCGAGAGTGTTAACAACATAGTGTGAAAACACAACTCTAATTCTTACAAAGGCCGTTCTCAATCGGAGTCCCACAAGTGAGATAACACGATGTATCAAGTACACCTACGATTCGGATGAGTCATTGAGGTACACCAAGCATCACCTCACGACCGTAGACCGCTTTGAGACCACTAAGCGCAATCCACGGGGAGTTGCGAAGCGACTTGCTGTCGTGGTCGTTAGATGTTGACCCCGGCAGAGTTTCCATTCAATCACGAGGATCACAAATGTGAACCTCTCATAAATGTTCTTGACAGTTGATTGCTAAGATCTCGTGAAGGACTCGATAATGTACCACAGAAATTCTTATTGTTGAACTTCAAGTGATGAAATGTCAAGTGTACCTAAGAGATCTTTTGATGAATCTTGTGGCTCTAGACTCAATAGTGCGCTTTTGGTTTTCCCCGAAAGGAGACTAGGAGAGGGTCTCCTTTTCACCAAAGAATCTCTAAGAGAAAGTTGATAGTTTATGTAGGGTTCCCTGTGAGAATGAAACAAGCTTCCGTTGAGAGAAACTTGAGTGGTTAAGAAGGTTTAGTGCATGCGTCACCGGGTCCATGACGACTTTTAATCTTCAATACCGGTGTCATCTAGTGACAACCAAGATATGAATTGAACCCGTGTCGCCCCTAAGTTGAATAACTGAGGGCTATTTCTTTTCACCCTTTTCTTTGCATTTTTTATTTAATTCTTCAACTCCTTCTTTCTCCGATTCTCAATTCTCCTTTTTATAATCATACCTAAGGACTTAGAAATACTAACTATTTGTGGTGTCCTTGGGTAGATCCCTCCGGCGGATCATAGGACGGTTATTCCTAACCTTAGTCACCTTATAACTCCATGACTAACCTATGTTGCCATTAAAACCATTGTTGTGAAAAATCTCTCAAAGTGTTTGTGAATGAAAAACATTTTAGTTCCATCGTTGAGATAAGATTTTGCATAAATACTACCCCTCCACATGTGCTTAAGAGTTTTAACGGTTAAAATGCACAGGAGGAAAGAGCGCCGCACATTTTGAATTGATTCACTCAAGATAGACATCCCCCGTGAGACACGGTTACGCGGGCATAGTTAAAGAGTTGCATTGTCTCGCTTAGGTGACAACTAGTTCTAATAGCTACCTTGAAGGTGTGGACAAACCTCGAAAGGTTGTCAAACCCGTCAGAGTTCATGTTTACCAAGAGTTTCTCGAATGGTACATTCTACTCGCACAAGTCCTTTCTGAGACACGCTTACATTACTAGCGAACTAGCTTGAAATTATTACCCGTCCCGGACAAGTCTTTTCGAAGTTACTAAAGCTTAAGATCTCGCCAATTCATGGGTTAAGTCTTATAGCACAAAGATTCATTTGCATTGACACAACATATTTCTTATCACGTATTTTCTCCCCTCAAAAATGGCATATAAAATGTTATTTTTGAAAAGTTGAGAATAAATATGACCATTTCGAGTGTTTCGGGAAGAATGACCACTGTGAACAATTTGTGAACAAAGTTTTAAGTCAAGTACTCCCCTCAACAAGTGATATAAACGGTTGAGGTTTTGAAAATCATAAGGAAAGTACTTGTTCTTTTGAGCAAAACCTTGAAAAGTGAAAGGTTTGATAGGTTTTACTCAAAAGTAAGAAGCTTTCGCCCTTTTTATAAGGATTGTGGCAATCAAGCTGCACTACGTGGTCCTTTATTTACAAGCAACGTTGCCAATCGTAATGTGTGCACGCCATTGTCATAAGTAATCAAACATCCAAATTGATAATGAAAGAAGCAGTTCGGGTACCTGTAGTCCGTAGATGTCGCCGTGAATGTGACGCTGAAAGCGATGATGTTTCTCCGGTCGCACCACCAACATAGCTTTCCAATCTTCTCAATCGATCCCTTCTATACAACCGCTCATCAATCATGGTGATGATCCTTTCACGCCCCATCCCCTCCGAGAATTCCATCGCTTAGGATACCCAATCTTTTGGTGTATATCCTTCAACCGATAAGCCAATCCGTCCCTAACCATCTTCAAAGTGTGATCTCCAAACTTATGAAGATTCTCACGCCATCAAGCAATTTCTTTGAAGTTCACTCGTAAACAACGCAAAAGGTTTGCCGATGAGTGATATTGAGAAGCCGGTTGATATCGAAGATCCGCTGGGGAGTGAAGTTGACGCGGTCGATAAGATTCAACCGCCACCGAGATCTTCTACACGCTCTGGATAACTATGCGCCTGATGAAGATGAGCAGTGACTTGATGAATTCACGTTGTATCTGCAGTGGAGAATTGTCTCATACGCACTCAGACTTTGGCAAGGTACATGTCTTCGATGTCGCGATAGACAAATTCTCAAAGTCGCCTTCGAGAATGCATAATCCCTTTCATCTTGTCGCTTGACCACGATATTCTTTAGGAAGGTGTAGTCCCATTTAGATGAAAGATCAACGTATGATGGCAACGATACTTTTAGAACAATATCGCATGTTGAGACTTTTGAACTCGAAGCTTCTGTAGTAGATTCTTCGGCGCTCCGCCAATGATGAATCTCATACAATGCATCTCTCGTCGTAGGCTTCCACTTTGTTGGAGAACAAGTGATTGGCACGTTCCTCGATGGCTATACAGTTTGAGTATTCGTCACTGGAATGGAAGTGTCAATGATGTAGCATACTTCCTTGAACCATCGCCACCATGAAGAAGAAATTCCATGTCTTTGTTGAAGAAATATCGAATGGAATCCTTGGTTCATCCGTTGGCCAATTGTTGGTAGAGGTTTTGACCACCGTAGTATGGAGGGTTGTCTAGTGAAGTCGATGTTTGCTTCTGGGTTGAGCCAATCCATGTTGTTAGACATAGCTCGAGCAATGTTTTCAAGGTGATATTCGACCTCGATGGCACTTTCTCGAGCTATCTTTCCACAGTTGAAAAGCTTCATTCTTGATTCGCCAACCTCGATTTCGCCATCTTCTTCACATGGAACTTTTCTTGCATGATCTTAGCATGCTCCAATGTATTACCTTCTACCAAAGCTTGACCTTCATCGTAGGGAGTGTTAACAAGTGTAGAAACCATTCAAATTCTCTATGGTATCTTCATCTAGCCATGATAGGACGCGTCTCGCTTTGTGGGCTCTTTCTCTTTTTAGGCCTAGATGAGGGTTCCTGGTTTCTACTTGTTTGGGAGAGGTGGGTTGTTGTGGGCTCAGGACCTCTTCATTGTCACCACCCGTATACTCAAAGTGATCACCTTTTTCGAGTCGTGGTAACTCGGAATCGCCCCGAGGTTTATCAAGAGAAGAACGAGGAGGAGACCTTTGTTGGAGGAGCCGCTGGGGAGGAGGTGCATGGAAGATGATTCACCGCATTCTTCTCGTCGCTTAGCTTCATCATTCTTATCCGATCCTTATCTTCATCGCTCTAGGACGTTTAGACTTTTCGCCTTCTGATCAAGATGCTTTTGAGTTGGTAGTCCAAAGAATGCTTGAAAAGCTTTCCTTCATCGTAAGTAAATGTCCTGCATCATTTAGACATTTGTGTGACAAGCTTGGCCACCAATTCATTATCCGAGAAAACCTAGGATCGTATGGATTGATTGTGACGGTTAAGTGGTGCTTGATCTTATAGTTTGCTTGGCTATCGCATAAGATTGGATATAGTTTTCTCGTAAACATCTCCTTTGTGACTTTAGGAACGATATCCGAAGGTACTTTGTAGCCTTCGATCATCATTCTATCCATCTTCCCTTGTAGATCATCCCGCATGAGCTTCTGTGATGTATTCCCTTTCATTCTATCTTGTCATTCTCATCATGTAGATATCGCATTTGGTCAAGAAACCAATTCAATTTCTTCTAGAGAGCATGTCCTCTTTCTCTCACTTGTTTGGACGCCTTTCACAATTCTTTCATGAGTTGAGAAATCCAAGATCGAGGTGGCTTCTTCACCGATCTGGATGATGATTTGGTTGATCTTTTATGGTGGTGGTGAAGAGTGAGAAGACGAATCGATGATGAAGAGACATGAGGAGACTCGATCCTTCGAGGTTCGAGGGTTTCTCCTCTCGATCGAGGTGACTATCTAGCGAAACTTATCATAATCGTCATCTTCTCGTGACTTATCTTTCTTCGCTCTTTCTTTCTCTTTATCTTTGTCACCCTTATCTTCGAATTTTCTTTCAGTTCCTCAAATTCATACACAATAGTTCTTCCAGGGGTTTTGTTGTTGTCAAGTGGTGGTACCTGATCCCTTATCGTTGATTAACCGCATCGGACCCGGTGAAGGTTGAGATACACTTGACCTCGGGCCACCCATTTGTTCTTTGCAAATTCTTTGCCGCGTGTTGGAGTCTAAGGAATTTTAATTGCTTCTTGTATGAAGTATCCAGTTGCTCTTCTTCTTCATCCGAAGCTTTCATCATACGTACAAGTAGTGAGTCTTCCCTTTCCTTTGTCACTGGACTTGAAGGTTTGGTACTGATGAGAGTCATCCTTGCGCTTTCAGAGTAGTGGACCTCCTTCCGATTGTGTATCTTCTGAGCTGGCCCAGTAGCTTTCTTTTGTGGTTCGTGTGTAGGAATGGGGAACAAATTCCTTGGAAGGAACCTCCCTTTACGAGGAGAGTCCTTTGGGAAACTTCCTCTCAGACTTCATGCATTTCTCGTGACTTCCTCTTCCGGTTTTCCCGGTAGGTGTTCGAAGATTTTATCATCGAAATCCAACTTTGTTCTCTTAAGTTTTACCGCTAACCAAATATCTTCTATAAGTTTAGAGCTTTTGATTTCATCTCAAGGAATGACCGCAAACACGACCTTGTTTTTTGTCGCGATTTTGATTCCCACAGTTAGGGTAGGTTCGTACATGTCGTGATTGTGGGGTCATTGATTCTTTGGGTTTGACTTCGAGGGTTATACCCAAGTGCTCTCTGCGGATCCAGGTTTAGTGTATCGATGTAAGGAATCTTTGAGCCAAGCTTTTTGAGGAATGTCATCATGTCATCCTAAATCAGAGCTTCAATTTCTATGTGCTTCATGTTGATTAGAGCCCAGAAGATTTGCGGTTCTGAGCTTGGGATGCTCATAGCCATGTCTGGGCGAGAAGCAGATTTTGTGATGATGATATAAAGGGTTCTCCAAGGTTGAGGAATGTTCTTGAGATCCACGTGAGAATGCTTAATGATCACCCCTGAAGCTTCGTCATACCCAGTATCAATCAAGAATTGCGAACAGCTTTCTTCAGGTAGGTGTAGCAGAGAATTCAGGTTGGTAGGATGTCGGGAATGAGGGAGAACAACCTTAGTCGGCAGGAGTGATGGTGACTTGTAGCTTGTGATTGGCGTCAACGTCACGCCACATTTTGACCTTTGACCATGCATTGTATTCCGAGTTGTATGTAGATTTCGGGAAGCTGTAGCAGTGTGAGAGCATGTTCTCGGTAGGGATGATTCCTTAGAATATCCACAGTGATCAAGCATGAAGATTCTGAGCATGTGAGGGTTTCAAAGTCAACCCTAAGGTTGTTCTTTCCAATCTTTCTCGGATAGCCATTTGGGAAGATATCAAACAATAGTGAGAACTTACGATGCATCCACATTCGTTTGTTCAGCCATGTCATGATCTGAAATAACATTAGCCAAAAGAACCAACATATCGAGAGACATAATGTTAGTCAATAGAAGGTCTTGTTGTCTAGTTATGAATGTACAGATGTCAATGATTGTTACGAGTCCTAAGTCACTTGTTTGTCCAATAGTCCAATGACCATTGTGAAATGTTTCGTGATTTAGTTAACTTTAAGTTTTAAAGTTTATGTTATCACTTATTGTTCACAACATATCAAACGTTTAAGTTTATTAGTGACATTATTGGATTCGTGACGTTATGATAAGTTTATTAACAAGTTTGTACACGTAACAATTCATAATGAAGGTCTATCAAGGCTTAGGCGTAGATTTGGCAAAGTTACGCGTAGCCGAAGCAGTGATATACACGCGTGAGGCGAAAGCTTATGCGTGGGATCCTAACTTACGGCGTAAGAAATGTTACGCGTGGGAGAAAGGGGGACCTTATGCGTAGGGCTTACGCGTGAGGCGATATAAAGACCTTACGCGCATAAGGCTTACTCGTAAGAGTAGACCTTATGCGTAGAGTCACGCTTTTACGCATATCCTTCATAGGATACGCGTAGTCCCATTGTAGAACCTTATGCGTAGTAGTTACGCGTAGGATTACTCTTACGCGATAACCTTGCCTACGCGTAAGGTAATGCTTATGCGTAGAGTAACAATCGACCTTGATTCTGAATTTTACGAGTAGCAAGCCTAAAATAAAACCATCATATCATCAATCTTAACATGTATAGTCATATAAACACAAATCATGGCATGAAAGCAAGTTAAGCAGTTACGCGTAGAAAGTCATACGCGTAGGTCAAAACCCTAGAGTTTAAGAATTACGCGTATAATTTCTAACCATAGGATTTGCACCAAAGTTATTCTGGTATATCTAAGATGTTATGAGAGTGTATTGACCAAGATTTAACACCTAGTTTGCAGTGAATCAAAAGTACCCAAACTCAAGAACATTAAACCCTAATTTCTAATTCTTAATCAATTAGAGTTTCTGGGTTGTTTTAAAGCCTAGATATCATTAGTTCATTATGATAACAACATCACTCAACAATCTTTTTGACCAAAAAACATTCACATTTGAAAATACCCAAAACCACGCATAAACCCTAAATTTTCAAACTCATTCAATTCGTGAATCTGGGTTCGTTTTGAGGATAGAAAAGGTATCATTTATGTAATTAAGACATTTTGACACCATCCTTTTAGCCACAAACACATAAACAAGATTATGTGTTCATACGCATACGCGTAGAACACAAAATCGACCATAGGTTAATATCTAACCGTTAACATTTAAAAGATTAAAACCATTGTTTGTAATCTTGTTAGGAACACAAAAACACTTACAAATTGAAGATCTGAAACACGGATTTGATGAATGAATTATAGGCGTAGGATTAGTTTTGATGATAATAAATGTGAGTTGTAAGTTAGGTGGAGGTGTATTTTATTAAAATGACTTTAACATTTTGACAGTTTTGGTCCCTCCACCTTTTACTTTTTCATACAAAGCCATTTAACTTCCATTTTGGTTACCAAACAAAGATTTTAAGAAAGAAACTTGACGACACTCCCCCTCGACTTAATAAATGATGAAAGGTTATAAATTTTAGTCCGAGGAGTGTCAGTTTAACCAGAAAAGTTTACCACCATTGATACAAGAAACAACCGGGATATGACAACATGCAAGTACACGGATGATTTGAAACGGTTAAGTATTTATTTTCTCCCCCTCAACACATGATCGGAAAAAATATTGAATTTTGAAAGATTATAGTGTTGATGGAAAAATGTACTTGCCATGTTGAAAGAAAATTAGATTAGAAGAATATTTTTGTTGTTTTATCGGATTTTATATTTTTGTATTTTGTTTTGAAAAATTATATACAAAAGAGATTTTGGTGTTTGGCGGTTTTAAGACTGTTTTAGGAGGTCATCCAATTCCTCTTGAGTTAAACACCTCATACCAATCCGGTGGACCAACTCATTAAACCTAGCGGGAGGCAAGGCTTTGGTGAGAAGATCGCCAATTGGTATTCTGTACCCACAAAATATAATTCAACGGTACCCTGTTCCACGTGATCCTTGATGAAATGATATCGAAGATCGATGTGCTTTGATTTCGAGTCTGAATGAGTTGCACGAGATTGCAATGGCACTCGATTGTCGCGATACATCGGGATTACTCGTCAAATACGTAACCATAGTCTTTGAGTTGTGTTCTCATCCAGATGACTTGAGCACAACAGGCTGACATGGCTACATATTCGCCGGTTGAGGACATCGATGTACAATCCAGCTTCTTCGATTGCCATGACACCAGTTTATCACCAAGAAATTGTAAAGCTCCGAAAGTACTTTTCCGTGAATCTAAGCATCCTGCGTGGTCAGCGTCTGAAAAAGCGATTAGTTCAAAACCGGAATCCTTCGGATACTAGATCCCCAAATTAATGGTTCCCTTTATGTATCGGAGGATTCTTTTAGCCTCGAAGAGGTGGGTTTCATTGTCGCATGGCTGATAACGAGAGCAAAGATATACGGCAAAGACAATATCAGTGCCGCTAGTTGTTAGATACTTGAGAGACCCAATAATACTACGGTATTTTGTAGGGTCCACCAATTTCCCATGTAAATCGGCGTCTAGCTTCTTGGTATGAGCCATTGGTGTGGCATAGGTGTCACAGGTTTTCATTCCAAATTTGTTTAACAATTCAAGGGCATATTTGGACTGACTCAGAAAATACCACGTGGTGATTGATGAACTTGCAGTCCTAGAAAGAACGTGAGTTCACCCATCATGGACATTTCAAAATTTTTCTTCATTAGTTTTGCAAAAGCGATTGAAAACTTTTATGTGTAGACCCAAAAATGATGTCATCCACGTAAATTTGAACAATTAAGATATGTGCCCGTGATATTGTATAAAAAGAGTTGGGTCAACCGAACCTTTGGTGAAATTATTAGCAATGAGGAAAGATGATAGCTTATCGTACCATGCCCGAGGAGCTTGTTTGAGACCATCTGAGCTTTGTTCGGTTTGTAGACGTGATTCGAAACTTCGGGATCAACGAATCCATCCGGTTGGCGACATAAACCGTTTCTTTAAGTTGTCCATTGAGAAGCGTAGTTTTGACATCCATCGATAGACCGTCATATTCATATGAGCCGCGAACGCGAGAAATATCGAACAAACCTCAAGACGCGGCCGGAGCAAAAGATTCTTCAAAGTCTATTCCCTCTTCCTGACGATAACCCTTAGCAACAAGACGTGACTTATTTCAGATAACATTGCCTTCAGCATCCAATTTGTTTTTCCAAATCCATTTGAGACCAATGACGTAGACCCCTGTTGGTCTTTCAACCAGTTCCCATACTTCAAGACGTTTGAATTGGTTGAGTTCTTCTTGCATGGATTCAATCCACTTGTCTTTTGTCATTGCGTCTTTGATGTTTGTAGGTTCAGATTGGCAGACAGTGAGTGCATAAATGCAATGTTCACCGTCTGTGTGAAGACGTTGTCTCGTAACGACTGGTTGATTTGGGTTGCCAATAATATTTTCCATAGGATGGTCTTTTGTCCATCTATGCGTGGAGGGTTGATGTTGGTATACATTGTGCAGATTCTGAGGATTCAAATGGTTTGTTGATGATTCCGCGACATCTGGTGCAACAGTCTCATTTGCAAACGGGTTGAAGAACGCATTTGGATCAAAATCTGCAGGTGGGGGTACTTCATTCAGAAACATCATCAGCGGATTCATCATTGTTGGAAGCGGTTTGTTCAACTGTTGTGTTGGAGTCAAATGGTGGTGCTTCTTCAACAGTAGTTGTTGTAGCAGGTGTATCAGGTATAGAAGTATTATCAGGTTGAGCAGCGGAAACAGCGGATACACCTGGAGCACGTTCATCAATATCGTCACTGAACAGCGGAGCAAATAACCTTTCCATTTGTTGACGAGTAAGCTGGGGGCTTTGTTCAGCTGATGATGAGGTTTGGGGAAAGTTTAAGCGGTTGTGTCCGGGTTCCAGGCTGTTATACTCTGAAGCCATTTCCGTAAGTTCATCAAAATGAGCATGAATCGTTTCCATAACCTCCTTTGTTCGACGATTCCAGATTCGGAAACCTTTAGAATTATCACAATATCCTATAAAGACTCCAATGTCAGCTTTGGCTTTGAGCTTTCCAAAGTCATCACGATCATTATTCGGATAGCAAAGAGATCCAAATACATGAAAGTGTTTGAGATTCGGTTTTTTGTTGTGGACAAGCTCAAAAGGTGTTTTGTTGTGGCGTTTTGTAATCATAGAACGGTTTTGAGTATAGCATGCAGTAGATACAGCTTGCCCATAAGTAATCTGGAAGTTTAGCATTGATTAACATTGTTCTTGCAGCTTCCACTAACGTTCGGTTTCGTCTTTCAACAACTCCGTTTTGTTCTGGTGTACGTGCAATGGATGTCTGATGCTGAATTCCCACTTTCTCATAAAATTCACGAAGAGTTTGATTAACAAATTCAGTGCCTCTATCTTTTCTGATGAGTCGAACGGTGTTTCGGAGCTGAACTTGTATTTTCGTGAGAAAGGTGATGATCATCTGTGGAGCTTGATCTTTGCTTCGAAGAAAGTAGACCCAAGTCCAGCGTGAATAGTCATCAACAATTACTAAGATGTAGCGTTTGCCATTGATCGTTTGCACACGCATCGGGCCACACAAATCCATGTGAAGAAGATGAAGCACATGCTGAGAGCTGTGTTCCACCTTTGAAGGAAAATGAGCACGAGTGCTTTTGCCTTGTTCACAAGCTGAGCAAAGGTGATCTTTAGAATACCGAAATCGTGGGAGTCCTTCAACTAGTTTGTGTCGAGCAAGGTTGGTGATGGTTTGAAAGTTTAGATGTGAGAGACGACGGTGCCATAGCCAGGATTTTGTTGATGTTGCCTTTGAAAGTAAGCAGATGGGAGAAGAAGCAACCATGTCTTGCATAGAGATAGTGTAAAGACTTGAATTACGCGAGCCAGACATTAGGTCGTTTCCTTGTAGATCACGAATGAAACAAGTTTTCTCCCTGAAAGCAACCTCCAAATTTCCATCACAAAACTGACCTACTGAAAACAGATTGTGACCGAGGCCTTCCACATAATAAACCCTGCTAATTTCGATGTTCCCATTGATATAGTCTCTGTAGCCCATGATAGCTGCGAAGTGATCATTCCCGAACCTGACAGTGCCAATGAACTTTGCAATAAAGTTTGATAACAGTTTAAGGTTGCCTGTCATGTGTCGGGAACATCCGCTATCAACAATCCAGAGAATGATCTGTATCACCTGCATTACACACACACGACACAGATGGAATAGAAGTAGATGTGGAACCCGAGATGTTAGAGGGTTCCGAAGCAGTTATAGTAGACATACACACATCAATAGCTTTAGGTATCCATTTAAATCCTAGTGTGTTATATATCCATTTCTGCCATCTCCAACTAGTATTTTCTTTAGTCTTAGTGAATGCACTAGGTGGTACTACATTCCTAGGAGATGAAACTGGAGCTACAGGGACAGCAGTGCATTTCTTAGAATCTAAAGAGGGCGGTCTACCAAGCACAGACTTAGAAAGATTAGTGGGCCTAGAGGTATTCGGTTCTTAGGATTCCTTAAACGAGAGATGATAGTTTAGCAACACATTTATCATGACAATCAGAATTCATACTTTTATGACAAATAACACAAGGTGCATCGGACTGAATATCAAAAGTACTTAACGGTTTAGCATTCGTTACATCACTATTTCTATTACATTTGCGAGACGCAATATCTATAGTGGAAGCAACGTGAGTCTTATTAATAGTCCTAGGGTGTTCTTCTACTTTAGCATTCCTTATTGATCTTTTCTTAGGTCGCAACTTCCTATTCTTCGATTGAGTGCTCCTAGGTTGTGAAGTGCGGACGTTTGGAAAAGACGCAACTATTCCTGTTTTAGTAGAAGGAGGCACGTTAGCAACTTGTGATTTGGCAGTAGTGATTCTAGGTTCATGATTACTAAGTGTTACTGGGGCTATTCTCTTAATCACGGTAGGCGGAAGTTGTTCATACTTTCCTAACATTTCTCTTACCTTGAAGATAGTGTGAATCGATCTTGATTTTCGAACGAATATTTCCAGTAAATTGCATAACTTCTTTAGTGTGTGCAAGATAATGATCAAGTTCATTTGATGCTTCATCACGAGTCTTTTTGAGTAAATCAAATATGACACCATATTCTTTTTTAACTTTTACAAGTTCTTGTTCATATTTTGAGATTTGACACTTAAAAGACACGTTTTGATCATCCAGTTGCTCAATTTTAGGATCAGAAGATTTTGCACGCAACTGGGCGATTTTGTGTTGAAAAGCAAGTTGTTGATCGTGAATATCTTTTTGACACCAATTAAGACTACGTATTGCATTTGAAAGTTCGTTTGACAATCGTTTGTTTTCAACTTTTAAGGACTCGATCTGAAGCACATTATCAGTGTTCTCAACATGTACCACAGAATAAACAGTATCAGCAGAGATATAATCAAATGCATATGACAAAGAATTCAATAACACAGCATTATGGACATCAGCACAGATGACATCTTCCAAGAGTCGATCCACATCTTTTCTCAACAGTTTCTTTTTACGTTTAGTGTTAGAAATAGATGTTTCTGTTTTCTCGAAAATGACCTTCATTAATCCAAGTTCCTTATGAAAGTCCCTTTCCCAAGACAATGCACAACTTTTCAAATTTTTAATATTTGGTAAAAGATTTTTCTGAAAAATGTCTCTTTGTTCTCGCGCTAGAGGCGATTGAAAGTGTTGAACTTTGATTTCAAAATGATATTCTATCTCATGTTGTAAAGTTTTGAGGTCAACCATGAAAATGTCAAAATATCTGAGAATTTTGCGATTTTCGGTTTTTTACTTCACCGATGGAAGGTAAAGGACCATAAATTTGTGCATAATCTGGTTGGGGATTAACATTAGAAGACTCATGTGTTTTAATGATTACCCTTGGTGTGTTAGAAGAATCCGTTGGTGTGACGAAAGTGACCGCTTTTGAATAGTTAAAAGGTTTGTTGTAAACAACTTTTTCTAATTTTGATCTACTCTCGTCTTCTGCATCTAATTCCTCTTGACGATAATATTCAACAACACTCATAACAGAATTATCAATTTTATATTCTGCACTGGAAACTTCAGGATTTGGTTTGAATGCTTTGGTTGAAAGCTTAGGTTTGTAATCAGCAAGATTTGGTCCATATCCATTTGGATTGGGTTTTAAAGTAAACTTTTCAATGGCTGTGACCGACTCGCCATGTTTGTAAACAACAGTTTTAAACTCTTTAAGTTTGTTTTGCAAGCCGATGATTTCTTCAAGATGATCATCTATTCGTTTCGTTGAATGATTTTTGTATGCAGAGAACTGTTTTTGACAAGTTAACAACTCAGCCTTAGCTTTTTGATTTTCCAAGGTGAGAGCGTTAATTTGCTTTTTATGTTCATGTTTCAGTTGTTCTATTTCAGACAACAAAGCATTCTTCGAAGCGGCTAGATCACGCATCTGTCTTTCTAAATATTTTTCGTTTTGATAAGATTTGGCAAAGGCTGCTTCAAAACCGTTTTCACGTTTTTCTTGAGTTTTGAAAAAGTTGAGTTGCTTTTGTAAACATTCAAAATCCTTGGTTAACAGTGCATTTTTGCATTTCAAGTCCTGATTAATGGCATGACATTTTTCCACTATGGTCTGTTGGTCTTGTATTAAACGAGCAAAATGTGGACGAGGCAAAAGTTTGGCGTGTTCAACGTGAGTCTCAACATGATCATTACTGAGATCCTCAAGTATAACCACGAGTCAATTTGATTATCAAGGGAAACCATTTGGTCATCTTGATCGTCAAATATAACTACGGGTCTAGTTGAAAATCGTCGGAATGAGATGTGGACGGCGCATTTTGAACATTCGAGCCTTGCGGATTCAGATGTTGGCGGAGATATGAGATGAGAGATAAATATGGTTTGTTCGGGTACCTGAGACAAGCCATCAATGTCATATACTAGGCCTGTGTCACTCATGTGTAACTCATGCATATTAGCCATCAACATAACAGCTGCATTGGCCTGCAAGTCCTCCATATCATCATCTGAGTCAGCATTTGCCATAAAGCTCTATTCTTTGTCTGTGAGAGTTCTACCAGCTTCATCCTTAAGAGCCAAAAGAAGAGCCTCTTTGAAATAAGCACTGCCCCTAGTCCTTGGCTTTGGGCATGCATTAGCTAGGTGTCCCTTCTCATTGAAGTTGTAGCATCGAAGACCATTCAACCCATTCTGAGCATTTCCCTGTTCCACCACTGGAGCTCGATTGTTATTCCTACCCACAACATTAAACCCTTGACCACCGCCCATCTGACGACCATAACCACGATTCTGAACTTCAACTCGTCCATTGGTCACAACATCTTGATTCCTTGTATTAGATGAGGAACGAATACGGTTGTTAGATTTGTTGGTATAACGGCTAAAGGCATTAGCAATCATAGCAAATCCTTGTTGCAGTGCTTCAAACGGATCAGATTCCTCATTAGCTTCACTGACAAGGGCTTGAGCATTGTTGTTGTTGTATGGAACCAATTGAGTTTGTTGAGATTGAGGTTGTGAAGGATCATGTGGTGTGATTTTAGCAGGTGATTGAGTTGCTGGTTGAGGAGAATAACTGTTTTTAGCATATAAGGCAAGTTGTTGATTTTCCGGATGTGTCGGTGGAGCAATTTGAGCACGGAGAATCCTTTCCCTATCAACTGTGATTCGTCCACAAAACAATGCCAAAACCGTCAAGTTATCTCACACAAGCTAGCCACTTGTGAATGACTAACCGTAAGAAACTTAAAACAGTTCAGACACTGATTCGCTGATAATGAAGGCTTAAGGGTATGTGTGTACGGATAAAACCTTAATATCGATATCAAAAATAATCAAGAAGATAGATTCAAATTCCTTTAGGAAAAAGAATAATAAATCAAATCCCGTGTGTGATCGTTGATACGGATTAGTCAACCCGAATCGTTTCCCAACGAGGCGTGAATTGCCAACGTCGTTATTGGTTTGGAATTTAATGCTCGATTTTTTAGGATTTGTGATTTTGATTATATTAAACTACGGGAAAAGGGAAAGTAATTAAGGGAATCTATTTTTACGGGAAATCCTAAGTGCGAATTAACTAAAACGTAATTTAATAAAACGTAATTAAAATGCAACTACGTCTAAATATATCCTAAAAATGCCTAAAATTAATTTTACTCTGGAAATGTAATTTTGAAAACTATTTTAGAATTAAAACTAATTTTTATGGTTTTCTGGATTTTTATTAAAATTAAAAACTAATTTTTAACTTCTTAAACTAAATTAAAATACTAAAAATTATGAAAATCAAAGGGAAAAATATGAAACTATTTTTATAAAATCTAAAATATCATAGGAGAATTTTCAAAACTATTTTTTTATTTTTCTGATTATTTTTCTATTTTCTACTAATTTAAAACTATTTAAAACTAATTTAAATTGTGAAAAATACCAAATAAAAGGGGAAAAATAGGGAAAAATCTTTTTTATGCTTTTTATATTTTTCTTAAACTGGGAAAATTGAAAAATTATTTTTTGGAACTTTTTCTTAATTTTTTTGCAATAAAAGCTATTTAAAAGTGATTAAAAACTGTTTTAATTAGAGAAAAATAGCAAACAATGACCAAAAATTATGAAAAACTCAGGAAAATTCTAAATTATTATTCTGGTTCTATGAAAAATATGAAATATAATGATTATGTGTAAGATATAAGGGCTGCAGTGTAAACAGTCACCAAATAAGCACTTTAATATAAGCAAATAAGCACAACTAGCCACCAAACTGTTTCAGCAACTAAATTATACTATAACTACTCTAAAACAACTAACTACTGCTACTCCTAACCTCAAATAAGCAGCCTACCTATGATTTAAGCTAACTGCTAATTCTACCCAAACAGGCTCCTGGCCCCTACTTTAAGCTACTCTATAAGCTTATCAGAGAAGCTTAAGTGAGAAACAGATAGGTGGTCTTCAAGACCACCTAGCAAACTACAAATGGACCAAATCTGAGACCATAACAAGCCGTATTGAACTCGTGCAATGTCGCAAGATCTGCACAAAACAAGTTTTGACATAGTTTTGACTTTTGAACACAATTGCTGATTTTGACTTATTTGAGATTTAGAGACAAATTTGTGACTGATTAAGCTAAAAGTGGATGTAATAAGACCCAAATAAGCTACCCTAACAGATTCTACACCTAAATTCTTAATAAGCTCAGTGATTTCAACATGTTATGCATATTAGATCAGTTTCAAGCTATTGTTGACTTTCTGTGTGTTTGGATGCAATAAGATGACTTATATGAATGCAATAAACTAAGACAAGCCTAAAGCAACTGATTTACTCCAACATTTAAACCTCTATCACAGTTTAAGTACTAATCCAAACACTCCTTTTAACTATTCTAATAAGCAGATTACACTACTACTCCTACTCCTACTTATGCAAACTTTATAACAACTAAAAGACTGAGATCAGAGAACATCAAATAACATTAAATCAAGCATCAATCATCAAGCCACATGATCATTCATAAAAACAGTTTTGAGAAGGAAAAAGGTGATTACTCACTTAGTTATTCTAGCCAAATTTGGGCAGAGTAACAGTATCAAACCAGTGTAAAGCACCAACCAACAACCTAATCCAGCAACTAGATCAACCCAACTCCATTTCTGAACCAAATGAGATCACCAGTTGACTTTCGTTGACCAAATATTTTTGTGAATGTAAGTGAATGAAATAGAACAAGTAAACAACAAATAAGCTCACAAAAGCTATGGACAGCTTATATGAGCTTATTACAATCTTAAAAACAGCTTATTCAGTACCAAATAGTGAAATGCAAGATCAAAACAAAACTTAGAAACTTTTTTTAAAACTGAAATTAGAGTACAAAAGGTTTGAGATTACATAAAAACTTTAAGAAAACATTAAACTACTGAAAAGCCGAAAATACAAGGAACATAAACTAATTTTAAAGGAAAATAATGCACCACTAAAATTGTGAGCCAAGGGGTCTTTATATAGCCTTCAAGAGCCTTAGGATCCTCTTGGAAGAGCCTAGAGGGCTTATCCATAGCCACATGTCAATCCTCTGTCATCACCACCAATCAGAGCTCTTCAATTCATCAAATGAGGTGTTGCAGCCAATGGGAGAGCTTCAAATGACCACGCTGGCATTCTTATCTGACAAGTCAGCTGTTAGATGAGGTTGCTAGAAAGATTCTAGTACGAGGTGGGGTGGGTAATTGGTGGTAAATGTGAATGGGTAAAAGGGTGTTTGGGATTGGGGAAGAAGATGTACTGTTAGGCGCGTTTGGATTTGTTTATTGTATTTCAAAGGGAGTTGACCGGGTCATTGGGGGTTGACCTGGGTTTAGTTCGGGTAAAGGGCGGGTTTGGATATTGGGTTTGATAATACAAAAGGGTGGTGTTTTAAGTTTGGGCCGGGTAGAGGTATATAGGATTGGGCCGGGTATATTGGACTTAGGATATAACTTGGATTGAATTTGGACTAGTAGAGTGATCCAAGAGCAACCATAGGGACCATAGTTGTATATTCGGATTTCCAAGGGACCAAAGGTGTAATTCTGAAAGTATCTTCCAAGGATTATTCTTGTCAAACTTCAAATAAACCAAGACTGAATTTGCAACTTTTGAATCTTCAAGGGGCATTTTGTCATTAGCTGAAAGTTCAGGGACCATTTCTGACATTTCTTCAAACTTTGATCAAATCTTCAAAAATCATCCTCAGAGAGTAGAAATCTTCACAAATGCATAATTCTGACCTTCCGGCTCAGCTTTAGCTCTCTTAATCTCTCGTGCTCGGATTTTCGTCTGATTTGGCTCCTTTTTGTGTGTTTTTACATATCCGTACCTGCACAAGCACAAACTCAAGAAAACCACAAATATTAGAAATAAACGGCTCTTTCTTGGTTATTTTGGGTCAGTTTTGATAATGAGAAGGTATGTGTTTTAGCACATACCAAAATACCCCAGACGAAACCATTGTCGTGTCCTCACGCAATGCAATCAACTCACGCTTCTAAAACCAAGGGTTCCAATCTCTTTCTACTAAACCTATGAAGAAGTAGCAAAGATTCCTCAAAAGAGATTAAGAAAGCCTTAATTCTAAAAACGCCCCGTTTACCTTTTAATTCACATGTAGATATTACGATTAAGCACATTCCGGTTATGAGTGACGGTTTGTTGAGCTTTCATGTCGATCAATAACTCCAACATTTTTCAAAAGACATTTTAGGATCACAGAATAGGAAACACAACACAGCGTGAAGTGACCATACGGATAGAATACATCGTCCCTGATTTTTCACAAGTCCCCAAACTAAGCGTAAAATCGAAATCATTGTTACAAATGACTCTAGATGCTAACACTACCCATGGAAGTTACTTGTGTAAATACCTTTTGTTCCCATTTTCCTATTTCCTCTAGATTTTTTTATTTTTGTGAGAATTGAATTTCTTCAAATTCTCGTTTCGATAACTTTTATTCGGATAAAGATACAAAGCTAAGTCGATAATTAGTTATCTGCCTTCTCTCAAGAACCATTGTCGTAAAAATGAGGTCCACATCAAAGAATTTTTATTCACTTATATTTTTGACTTTTTTCATTTTTCATACATCATTCATCATCATTTTTTTTTTACACTTATACTTTTACTTATATGAGCTATGAACTACGGAGCTTCACGGGGTAATTCCAAGACTATAGGCTTCATGAAATGAGGATCCCGGCTGGCTAGGCTAAGACCTCACTCAATCCCGGCTAAAGATCCAAGGGTCTGATCTCGACACCGCAGCTCATAACTTTACTTATTACTATATCACTTATTACTTATTGCTCATTCATTACGGATCCTTGACGTGTACCCAATTTTTAAAACAAAGATTCTTTTAAGAAGATAAAGAACTAACTATCGCCAAAAACTCGACATCTCTAATTATTTAGACAGATATGGGGTGAAACAATTTTGTGGGAACAACAAGCCATAAGTACCTTCGATGGGCTCTAAAGAGAACCAACTACTCCACGCTTAGCATCTAAACTCATAAGTAACTCTATCATTTCTCGATCTCTGCAAATTTAAAATCCCAAATAATGAGATCCGCAGATGCTTAGCCGATAATTTTAGATTATCTATGGTTAAGGGAACAAGCTAGGGCTCAACACGCCCGGTCAAGTCAGAATTCTATTCCTACTCTCACCAGCGGAAAGTCAACAAGGTGTCAAAACATATATTAACTTAGCAATTGCTTCGTCTAATGAAATAAAGTCATGCATATTTAAAGTCACTCAGGGAAACTTGCAAATTCTTGGCCTTGTGAGCTAGAATTCGCATTTTATAGCTTCTTATCTAAGAGACTAGCAAACTTTTCAATCAAAAAGACTGAACAAAAGCATCAAAAATTTTTTAAATTTTGCTCATTTTTGCACAATTTTTCATTTTCTAAGGAAAAACGGGGTTACGAGAGTACACGACAGAAAATAAGCAAGTGTGGTCAAATCAAATCGAAGATTACCCTACCCCAGACTAGAACAAAACATTGTCCTCAATGTTTAAAGCAAGGGTATCACGAAAATCTAAAAGCCGTTTATTAAGTATGCTCAAAGATAAACGTTAGTCGATAAGATTTCGGATATCGGATTTCCATCAGCATCGATCATGAA
Source organism: Chrysanthemum makinoi (assembly GCA_910596185.1). Taxonomy (NCBI): domain Eukaryota; kingdom Viridiplantae; phylum Streptophyta; class Magnoliopsida; order Asterales; family Asteraceae; genus Chrysanthemum; species Chrysanthemum makinoi. Next base: position 280,699,980 of record OU343222.1, read on the forward strand.
ACTCGAGTGGAGAAAATGACAAACTTCGAGCACGAGAGTCTTCATATCGGGAAAATCCTAGACAACATCACAAACAACCAAACACGAGAAATCGAAGAGGCAGACCCCTTCACGTCACTTATTAGAAAATAGAAAGAAAATAGAGATAAGCATGGGGTGCCTCCCACGAAGCGCTATTGTTTTTGGTTACCGAGTCGCTAGCGACTCGTCCCGAATTCATTTGTCCTTGGGGAAGAAAGTGGTAGAGATACCAGGGTCAAAACGGTGTCCTCATTCGAAAGAATGAGGCTGGGTGGGTTGGGAGGGAAAGAAAATGTCGGGCATCAGCACATAAGGGATAACATGAAAGAATGATCCATCATCCGGTGGTTTTGCGGGTGGACGAAGGAATGACGGATCACAATGAGAAAACTCCAAGAAAGACGGGAGCTCATGGTAAAGGATAAGATGTGTTGGCTCACAAATGAAGGCATCCATCGGAGGATCCTTATCTCGAAAAACGGTTTTAGCATAAAGCTCATCTATGTCTAATATCCCGGGTTTAAAAATCTTGTCTTCACATGTGGGCTCAACGGGATAAGTGAGGGTCGACTCAACAGAGGAAGGAGAATCATCATTAAGTAAGCTTTCAAGAAAAAGGACATCTTGATCAGAGTCGCACCCGTCACTCTCAATACCCGGCGGTATTGGATCATCAAGAAATAAGTCGATTTCTTCCATATCAGAATCATAAGGCGGATTATCAATAATATCGTCTTTAACCACTTTAGTCAATTCATCAATCTCCATAATATCTTCAGTGTCGGATTCATCACGTTCTTCATCTTGCATAACATCATATGACGGGAGAGAAAGGTCGGAACACAGAGATGGGACAAGTGGTGTGCTCTGAGAGCTAGCAATATCCACCACTTCCGTTGTGGTCTCTGAATCGGACTCAAAATCTTTGTCGAAAAGAGGATTAACTTCGCAAAAGGTATAGTCATCATTGAATTCAAAAAGTGGATTTGAGAAAATCCCGGAAGTAACCTCGGAGATGTCAAAAGAATCACATAAAAGCGAATCACAATCACTGTCAGATACATCCTCGGACTCACTTGGGATTGGGTCTAGGCTCTCAACACTAGACGATTCCGTTTCCGGAATAGTGCTAAGAGGCTCGTCCCCCATTATGAGAGAGTCAACGGGATCAATAATGTTTGTAGAAATATGATCATCGACCTCTTCCAAAAGGACGTCACTTCTCTCAACCGGTGTGAGGGAAGGGGAAGAGTCGGAAATGAAAGGCTCAGAAACGGGAGTGGGTTCAGCCGACAAACTTTCATAATATTCTTTCATTTGGATGGAATCCTCATCATCATCTTCAATGTAAGTCTCGAGCCATCGGGCACGTCTTTCAAGTGCTTGCTCCTCAATTCGTATTTATTCAAGACACTTTTCAATCTGAGCTGCTCGTTTTTCTTCTTCGAGTAATTCTAACATAGATCTTTCGTTTTGAGATGCTCGATCTTCGTCAAGTAATTCACCATACGTTTTCTGATGAGGATCTTTTTCTATACCATGTTTATCCATAAATTCTTCGAGTATATTAATACATCGTTGGAAATTATCTTGAGGAATTTGCGGAGGTTGTTGTTGAATCTCTTGGTATTGTGGAGGTGGGTCATAAGAATAGTCATAATTATCACAAGGAACTTGCTCGTAAACAAGCGGGTTCTGCATTTGACAATCGGAATTAAAGTGCGGACCTCCACAATACTCACAACAGTATGATTGTTGTGACGGGTTTGGTGAAATATATGGATAAGGTTCATAACCAAAGGTTGTATTGTTAATTTGGGCTTGACATTCAAAACCTTGGTGAGGACCTCCACAGTACTCACAAGAGTATGACTCCGTCTCATGGTATGGGGATTGGTTAAGGAAATCGGTTGTCTCATTGTAAGGATTTTTGTCGTAGACAAACCCGTTTCCCGTATTCACAATGCTACAACCGGGACAATTCCCACCATTTTGAGGTCCCCCACACCATTGACAACCATAATGGTAAGACGAAGACATCAAGAAGAATTATACGAATAAGAGGGTTAAGGGATAAAGAATTGACGGTTCAGAGGGTAAAGAAGAATATTTTTGGGTTTTTATAAACATAAAAAGAAAACAATTTTTGAAAAGGAAAATCTTTTTGGATTTTTAATATGATATATATATATATACAAAAGAAAAAGGAAAATATTTTTTTACTTTTTTTATTTTATAGAAAAATAGTAACTTCACGAATGAAGGATCTCGAGTCACTAATCGTCAAACCTCAAACGATATTGTCATGACACAACCTCCCCGGCAGCGGCGCCAAAATTTGATTCGTCCACAAAACAATGCCAAAACCGTCAAGTTATCTCACACAAGCTAGCCACTTGTGAATGACTAACCGTAAGAAACTTAAAACAGTTCAGACACTGATTCGCTGATAATGAAGGCTTAAGGGTATGTGTGTATGGATAAAACCTCAATATCGATATCAAAAATAATCACGAAGATAGATTCAAATTCCTTTAGGAAAAAGAATAATAAATCAAATCCCGTGTGTGATCGTTGATACGGATTAGTCAACCCGAATCGTTTCCCAACGAGGCGTGAATTGCCAACGTCGTTATTGGTTTGGAATTTAATGCTCGATTTTTTAGGATTTGTGATTTTGATTATATTAAACTACGGGAAAAGGGAAAGTAATTAAGGGAATCTATTTTTACGGGAAATCCTAAGTGCGAATTAACTAAAACGTAATTTAATAAAACGTAATTAAAATGCAACTACGTCTAAATATATCCTAAAAATGCCTAAAATTAATTTTACTCTGGAAATGTAATTTTGAAAACTATTTTAGAATTAAAACTAATTTTTAGGATTTTCTGGATTTTTATTAAAATTAAAAACTAATTTTTAACTTCTTAAACTAAATTAAAATACTAAAAATTATGAAAATCAAAGGGAAAAATATGAAACTATTTTTATAAAATCTAAAATACCATAAGAGAATTTTCAAAACTATTTTTTTATTTTTCTGATTATTTTTCTATTTTCTACTAATTTAAAACTATTTAAAACTAATTTAAATTGTGAAAAATACCAAATAAAAGGGGAAAAATAGGGAAAAATCTTTTTTATGCTTTTTATATTTTTCTTAAACTGGGAAAATTGAAAAATTATTTTTTGGAACTTTTTCTTAATTTTTTTGCAATAAAAGCTATTTAAAAGTGATTAAAAACTGTTTTAATTAGAGAAAAATAGCAAACAGTGACCAAAAATTATAAAAAACTCAGGAAAATTCTAAATTATTATTCTGGTTCTATGAAATATAATGATTATGTGTAAGATATAAGGGCTGTAAACAGTCACCAAATAAGCACTTTAATATAAGCAAATAAGCACAACTAGCCACCAAACTGTTTCAGCAACTAAATTATACTATAACTACTCTAAAACAACTAACTACTGCTACTCCTAACCTCAAATAAGCAGCCTACCTATGATTTAAGCTAACTGCTAATTCTACCCAAACAGGCTCCTGGCCCCTACTTTAAGCTACTCTATAAGCTTATCAGAGAAGCTTAAGTGAGAAACAGATAGGTGGTCTTCAAGACCACCTAGCAAACTACAAATGGACCAAATCTGAGACCATAACAAGCCGTATTGAACTCTGTGCAATGTCTGCAAGATCTGCACAAAACAGGTTTTGACATAGTTTTGACTTTTGAACACAATTGCTGATTTTGACTTATTTGAGATTTAGAGACAAATTTGTGACTGATTAAGCTAAAAGTGGATGTAATAAGACCCAAATAAGCTACCCTAACAGATTCTACACCTAAATGCTTAATAAGCTCAGCTGATTTCAACAGTTATGCATATTAGATCAGTTTCAAGCTATTGTTGACTTTCTGTGTGTTTGGATGCAATAAGATGACTTATATGAATGCAATAAACTAAGACAAGCCTAAAGCAACTGATTTACTCCAACATTTAAACCTCTATCACAGTTTAAGTACTAATCCAAACACTCCTTTTAACTATTCTAATAAGCAGATTACACTACTACTCCTACTCCTACTTATGCAAACTTTATAACAACTAAAAGACTGAGATCAGAGAACATCAAATAACATTAAACCAAGCATCAATCATCAAGCCACATGATCATTCATAAAAACAGTTTTGAGAAGGAAAAAGGTGATTACTCACTTAGTTATTCTAGCCAAATTTGGGCAGAGTAACAGTATCAAACCAGTGTAAAGCACCAACCAACAACCTAATCCAGCAACTAGATCAACCCAACTCCATTTCTGAACCAAATGAGATCACCAGTTGACTTTCGTTGACCAAATATTTTTGTGAATGTAAGTGAATGAAATAGAACAAGTAAACAACAAATAAGCTCACAAAAGCTATGGACAGCTTATATGAGCTTATTACAATCTTAAAAACAGCTTATTCAGTACCAAATAGTGAAATGCAAGATCAAAACAAAACTTAGAAACTTTTATTAAAACTGAAATTATAGTACAAAAGGTTTGAGATTACATAAAAACTTTAAGAAAACATTAAACTACTGAAAAGCCGAAAATACAAGGAACATAAACTAATTTTAAAGGAAAATAATGCACCACTAAAATTGTGAGCCAAGGGGTCTTTATATAGCCTTCAAGAGCCTTGGGATCCTCTTGGAAGAGCCTAGAGGGCTTATCCACAGCCACATGTCAATCCTCTATCATCACCACCAATCAGAGCTCTTCAATTCATCAAATGAGGTGTTGCAGCCAATGGGAGAGCTTCAAATGACCACGCTGGCATTCTTATCTGACAAGTCAGCTGTTAGATGAGGTTGCTAGAAAGATTCTAGTACGAGGTGGGGTGGGTAATTGGTGGTAAATGTGAATGGGTAAAAGGGTGTTTGGGATTGGGGAAGAAGATGTACTGTTAGGCGCGTTTGGATTTGTTTATTGTATTTCAAAGGGAGTTGACCGGGTCATTGGGGGTTGACCTGGGTTTAGTTCGGGTAAAGGGCGGGTTTGGATATTGGGTTTGATAATATAAAAGGGTGGTGTTTTAAGTTTGGGCCGGGTAGAGGTATATAGGATTGGGCCGGGTATATTGGACTTAGGATATAACTTGGATTGAATTTGGACTAGTAGAGTGATCCAAGAGCAACCATAGGGACCATAGTTGTATATTCGGATTTCCAAGAGACCAAAGGTGTAATTCTGAAAGTATCTTCCAAGGATTATTCTTGTCAAACTTCAAATAAACCAAGACTGAATTTGCAACTTTTGAATCTTCAAGGGGCATTTTGTCATTAGCTGAAAGTTCAGGGACCATTTCTGACATTTCTTCAAACTTTGATCAAATCTTCAAAAATCATCCTCAGAGAGTAGAAATCTTCACAAATGCATAATTCTGACCTTTCGGCTCAGCTTTAGCTCTCTTAATCTCTCGTGCTCGGATTTTCGTCTAATTTGGCTCCTTTTTGTGTGTTTTTACATATCCGTACCTGCACAAGCACAAACTCAAGAAAACCACAAATATTAGCAATAAACGGCTCTTTCTTGGTTATTTTGGGTCAGTTTTGATAATGAGAAGGTATGTGTTTTAGCACATACCAAACTGCCTTTTCATGAGGCTTCAAGTAATCGTACAATAATCCATATGTAGACTGATGCATGTTTTTCGCTTTACGGAGGAAAATGACATACTTCTCCCATTCAGGACCAAGACTACTCAGGAACTTAGTATTCACTGCGATTCTTGGCATGATGATGTTGTGTTTATCCAAATCATTGATGATGTCTGAAAATCGGTGATGATAAGACTCTAGTGTCTCTCCAGGTTCAATCATGAAGTGTTCATAAGCCAAGTAAATTTTGGATTCCAAATCTTCCTGATTGAGTACAGATCCTTCCATAAGAAGACAAATATGATCCCACATTTTCTTTGCAGTCTTTTGAGCATCAACACTACGAAGAATTGGGTTTGGTAATCCTAAGAGGATATATTCCAATGCAAGCTCATCTGCTTCATAGTGTAGAAGTTCTTGAGGATTCAAGTCTGCAATAGTAGCAATGTTCGTTTGTTCATCTCTTGGTGGAATGGCATTTGGATCTCCGGGTACAATGACAGTAGGCATCTCAAATGGACCTTCCAAGATAACCTGCTTTAAGAACTTTCCATGTGGCTTCTTTAGATCACAAAACCTAAAGAACCTTATTACCCATTGATCGTAGTTTCCTGGAGTGAGCATTGGAGGTCTATCAAGTGATCCAGCCTCATGAATTGATTGTTGGCTGCTTAAAGCTTCAAACATCTTTGCAAACCAAGTGGGTTCCTTCATAATGTTCCTTGATGGATGTTGATTGAATTCATTTGTGTACGGTTGAACTTGAAGACTTGATGGTGGTTGAACCATTTGAGGTTGGGGAATTGCAGCAAGTTGTGGAGTATGTTGTTGATTAAATTGTTGTTGATAAATTGCTTGTTGTTGATTCCATTTTTGATGTTGTGGACTTCATTGTTTTTGACGTTGAGGATAAGTGTAAGGGAAATAGTTAGAGTATGGTGGTTGTGACATGTTGATAAACTTGTGTTGGTAAAAATGGATCTTTGTAGTCGAATGAACCTTTGTTGATGAAGTATCCTTAGGCGTAGAAATCACAATAGCCAAGTAGTACTTATGCGTAAAAACACCAAAGTTACGCGTAACAATCAAGAGTTACGTGTAGATTTAGCTTACGCGTAAGTATGGAAAAGACTCTAAAGTTACGCGGAGACACAAAGATAGGCGTAGAAACTTATGCGTAGGATTACCTTATGCGTAAGACTTAGCTTAGGCGTAAGATGAATCTTATGCGTAGGATTTCTACGCGTAAGCTTTATGTTTATGCGTAATTTTAGGGTTTTATCCCAAGTGATCTTTTACACTTCACAGTGCAAAAGATATCCAAAGTCGACGTATTTTCAGGCTTATCCAAGCAAGAAAACACGGAGTAAACCACGAAACTGAAGATCAAACCAAGGAGTGAGTTACGCGTAAGTTTAGGGTTTTACTTACGCGTAGGACTACTCGTAAAGTGACTGTTTCCCAAAGATGTTTCTAAACCAGATTTTTGTGATGAGAGAGCTTCAATATCACCAAAATAACACAAAAGTGTGAAACTTGATGAACCAAAATGCCTAAAACAGTTATGCGTAGACAGAAACCCTCGTTAAAAACCAAGCTCAAAAACGTTTATCCACGCGTAAAGTTTGAAACTTTTTGCCAAAAACAGTTATTTTATCACCTTAAAACATTGAAAGTACAAGAATCTTGGATTCAAAAGTGTAAAAATTACGTTTTTAAGCAAACCAAAGTTTTGACCACGTTTACGCGTAAGAATGAAAACAAAAGCTTCAAAAACAAAAGTGTTCACCCAACTATTTGGCGATTGATACCACTGTTAGGTCACAAGGTTTACCACACAAGCTTATAAGAAAGAGATAAAGGTGATTGAACAAGAAACCAAACACACACACACGATATAAGTAAGACCGGTTATGCGTAGAGCATATGTGAAAGGAATAACTTGAACAACCAACCCTCAAGTGAGGGTTATTACATAGTATTTATAGGCAAGGATCTAGGGCAACACTCCTACTCCTTCCCTTTCACTTATGGGCTTGGGCCTAAGCTCATGGGCCTTCTACATAAGCTTAAGGCTAATAACAAACATAAAGGCAATAATTAAGCTAACTATTACATATAAATTACTAACACTTGATTAAGGTTTAGGAGTGATTCCAACATAAGTAAACATATTTTTAATAATCATAAGAGCACACAACAATTGACATAGACTACACTCACCTTAGTTTAGAATAATTAGATAATTAGATAAGTAGAGTAATCGGTAGAAATACCAACCCCCCAAATCCAATACCCCGAGATTCGTACCTTTTCATTTTCTAAAAAACATAAAAAAGATAAAAAATAATCTTCCTCAACCCCAACCTTAGCGTAGTAATTTCTCACTAGCATTCCTATTCCCTTAGAGAACGATATCAATTCCCGAGGCTTACCCTAATTCTACACTACAACGATTAGGTTCACTCCTAGGGTGTTGAAAAACTTGCTCGACGAAAAGGAAGTTCCTTTGACCCCGAATGCACGTTGTACGCGTATCAAGTTTTTGGCGCCGCTGCCGGGGAATAGAATAGCTAGTTAGATCTTTATATCGTTTAGGTTCCCTTGCTTGATTCCTATCAAGTAAGATTTTTTTCTCATTTTTATCTTCCTTGTAGTCTATCCCCTTCTTTGTGTTTGTGTTCGTAAAACCCTTTTCATTTGTCGCGATGGCAAGTGAAGTTGCATTTGAATCATTAATAAATGAGGAACAACTGAATTTCGCAGATTGGATTTCTTTTTATTGTTCTAATGAATTTGTGAGTGATCTTAGAGATATCCAAAAGGAGACGGGTGTAAGGTTGGATGGATTTGATAAATTTTGTGCTTGTGTGGCTTCTATTCAACGATCATTGTTAGAATCAACTCCTTTTAGTGAGACCCTCTAGAAAAATTGAGAAAAGCCTCCTAAACATAAACCATCAGTTGTCACAACTTGAGAAAATGAATAAGGAGGATTTATCCAACCTTAGGCATCATGATCAAAAAGACCTAGTTTTTAAGAACATGGAACCTAAACCCGAACAAGATTGTGAGATGGTTATAGTTGAACTACCTAGTTGCATGCGTGGGATAGATTTCACCAAAACATATGACACGCGTGAGGAATCCTTTAGGCAAATAGAACATAGTGATAAAAGTTTTGAGAATGATTCTTATGAATCAGACCAAGAATTTGAAATGGCTAAAGAAGGATTTGAGATACTTAGGAGTGTATTTGGGTTAGATCATACTAAAACACATGATGAACATTTAGGAGATCTAGATATAATGGAGAATGAGGTGGAAACTCCAAGCCCACAAGCCCTACCATCACTTGAGGAACACACATCGCCTATAACTTACCAGGAAGAAGTAGAAGAGACTATAGGAACCCCGATTGATATAGAACCTTTGGACCAAATGCCACTAGAGAATGTAGGTTTAGATGCTTGTTGTCATGACCTCTCTCTTAGTCCTAGGGAAGTTCCTAATTTTGATGAACCAGAGCCTCAACCAAAAACCTTACCCAATTTTCCGTCTTTAGACGTGAATCTTGGAATTTAATTAGGCCCCAATCCACCCATCAAAATAAATAGTCCGGGTAGTTGCTTGATAAAGGTGGTAGACTTTAGGTCATGCAGATCGGAAGCTAATATAGGAGTAACCCATGACCTTACACACTTATATCACCCATTCATGGTTGATAACAAGAAACATTATGGGTTTAAACCGGGTTTATTAGGTCAAGATGGATCCTTAACTAAGAATCTTTTGAAGTTGATAGAAGATGATCCATTTTTAGGAGAGAGATTTGATTCACCCGCTACACCCATAAAATTAGGTAAGTTTAGAATGAATGGAGCACACCCCTTTGAGCATATAAATCACCCATCACCCTCTCCTCAAGTAGAAAATTTCCACCCTAAGGGTGTGTATCGCTACTATCACCCGCACTTAAGCCTAAGTGTAGACAAAACTTCCCCTTTATCCGTTAAATAAGGGTAGAGTCAAGCTCGTAACTTGAACAAAAACAAACGCTTCTTGAGAGGCAACCCATGCTTAATTTTTTGCATGTTGTGTGTCGTATATCTTTTATTGATTGTTTATTCTCATGTTTGAATTTGTAAAAATGCTTTATTTTTTCTTTAACCTCGTCTTAATTACATATAAAGGTATTTTACAAAAGGGATAAGTGTAGGGAAGATTACACACGTTTTTAAAAGAACGTGAACATGAGAATTACGATTATTGAAAAGATATACATGTGTGTTTGTTAGACTCAAATGCTTGTATCGAGTCATAATGGATGTTTTGCAAGAATTTTTCCAGATTCTAAAGATATAAATTTTCCAGAATTTTTTCCGAAAATCACATACCAGTTTTTGTCAGGATAACCTGACGGCATCAGGATCGCAACCTGACGGCGTCAGGAGGAGCAGAAACAACTTATATTACTTTCTATCATTTTATGTGCTACTTATAATTTTTTGGAATTTTCCAGGTCTTAATTTTCCAGAAAATCTGTAGGATCTTACATGTATTGTGTTATGATGATTCGGGTGGCCTTGGATGGTGATGATACAAGAAAGCCATGGTTTTAGAGAGATGAAGAGAGGAGAGGGTGTTTCTAGAGAGAAAAACAAAAAAGAAAGGTTAGATTAAGAGAAAGCACCACCCCTTCCAAGGATGGAAGGGGTATTTATAGTTACACATAATACACCCTCCTGACGGGCTGTAGATCAGGCATACAGTGGGTAAAGACCCGTCCTTCCTCCACGGTGTTGCACTAAGCTAATAACTAAACTACTAAACAATAAATAACGATATGTCTACGAGCTAACTTATGCTAGATTATATTTGGGGTGACCGACTCTTCATTATGGAATTTCCAATTCCTAACAATCTCCCCCTAAGGGAGGTCACCCCATGATTAACATTTCAAATCCTAGCATTCTATTTTGTCTTCTGTTCTGAGCTCGTAGACTTTAATTCTTCACTTCCGCAATCTTTGTGCATTAGCAGTGATTCTTCAAAGTCCAACTGCTTTGTACTTTTAGTGGAGGTCTTTGAACTAATCCACGTCTTGATGATCTTTGAGCTTTCTTTGAGATCATCAGCCACAGTAAATCTCTAGATCACCCACTGTTGTGTTGCCATCATGTGAAGTTGTGACTTTCGGACCAACATGCTCACACTTTCTGGATCATGACATCTTTTCCATCAGAGTAGCGGAAGCTTTTACTGGTTCATGATATTTGCACCTATCAGAGCCAGGTTATGTAGATTAGCACTTTTCATGATTTCTTTAATTAAGTGTGGATGCTGTGAGCATGCGGCTTTGGATTGAATCCTCAATTCTGATCAGCTGCAACCGTCGGGTGTTTCTACATAAAACAGTTAGCAATAAAGCGCACAAAAGTGTCTTTGATCACTTTTGTTGAATTGAGGTGCACGGCCCACGGTTCCCCGTTGATCAGTACAAGTACTGCCTGTGATCAGGTATAATTCCGCAGAATCTCCTTGACAGGGTTTCGCAGCTGCTCTAGCCGTTCTCAAACCGGAACGTCTCAAAGAAGACAACACGGAGTGAGTGAACCAGTGAATTGAGATTCACTGATTGATGAAAATCATTTGAAAACAATCGTGTATTTAATATAAAGGGTTTTTCAATACAACGAAAGTTTTATGGAAAATCAATTATCAGTCATAAATACCGTTTTGGTTTTGAAACATTAATACACAGTCGATGTGCTATGGAAAAGAACTTTTAAGCACAACGACCGGTTTTTTCAAAGGTATCCGTCAATCCATTTCCTGGACCAAGGTTGATTCAATAATGAATCACCCCATCGTTTCTATCCAGTTGTCACAAGCTTGATCTTTTGCAAGATCTCACATGTCACCCACCAAGAGCTTGTTTGATGTTGGCTCTAGAAGGATTTCCATCTTCATCGTGAATATTTAATATATCACTCGGATGTTCTGGCAATACCACAAGGATAATGCGTAGGACTCTTAATATATTCTCACTTTCCACAATGTGTGAAACAGCAAGTCTTCATTAATTCAGTGTCCTAATGAGATATTGTGAATGATCTCTTGGCTCTAGACTCAATAGTGCACATTTGGTTTCCTATGTCGGAGACTAGGGAGAGGGTCTCCTTCTTCAATATCAACCATCTCTAAGAGAAAGTCGATAGATTATGTAGGTTCCCTGTGAGAATGAAACAAGTCCTTTTAAGAGGAACTTGAGTAGCTTGGGAAATTTAGTGCAGTGCGTCACTGGGTCCATGATGTCTTGTCTTCAATACCGGCGTTACCTTAGTAACCACCAGTAGCATATGTATTGAACCTTGTTTCTGCCCTAAGGTTGAATTATTGGAGGGCTATTTCTTTTCACCCTTTTCATATTCATTTCTTTTTCATTCTTCAACCCCTTCAGTGCTTACCGAGACTTCATAACTAGAACCTTGTTGGGTTTATTCCAGTACTAGCTCTGTCTCAGTCCGCACTCTTCCCATTTCTCATTTTTCTCCTTTTTTTCATCATACCTAAGGACTTCTACACTATCTAGTGGATTGTCCCTGGGTAGATCCCTCCGGCTCTGGCGGGATCGTGGGAACGAATACCTAACCTAACCATCCTTATAACACCATGCATAAAGTAAATTGGTCGGTCTTTTGGTACAGTTCATTCTTCCTTAAAACCAATTGAAAAATCATTTGAAAATCAATCAAGGTACTTGTGATATAATATCAAAGCATTTTGTACCTTAATTGTTTTGATCATTTAGAAATGCTCCCCCTCAACATGTGCATAAGATATTGAAATTGTTTTAGCACATGGAGGCAAGAGTTCATAGAGGCAAGAGTTCATTTGAAGCACATCCACGATTACAACAGCCATTAAGAAACCATTTGCTCCCCCTCAATATGTGCTTCGAGATTCGAAAGCGTTTAGCACATATGAGAGAGCAGCCTGCACATTTTCATCAAATCGATTATCATTTATCAAATTTCATTATTAAATCACAAATTCTCCCCCGATCAAAAATATCAAACCCTTTGAGATTTTGGATCCCAAGTGATTTAATAAGGTTTAGAAAACATGGGAGAATATGTGGCCAAGTTTAAATACTCGTCTCGTTTTTGGATAAATCCTCCTCCTCAACATGTGCATTGTGTATTTGAAATCGTTTGGCACATGGAGGCAGGAGTGCCTATAAAGGACTAAAACCGATTCCATTAAAACAGATTTGAGATTTAAATCACGATCTCTCCCCCGATCAAAAATTTCAAACCTTTTGAGATTTGTGATCCCAATTGATTTAAATCATTTAAAAGATTTTGGGGAAAGACGTGGCAAAATTTAATTCTGAAAAATGACTGATAAGGAACAGTTTAAGACATTAAAGATTGTTAGTGTCAGGTATGATAGTTTTTAAAATAAAACAATTTCACAATCAAACAAGAACAGAAAAAATTTCATTTTGAAAGACCTTGATTCTAAAGAAAAATTATACCATGACATTACATTAAATCTTTAGATCACCACATTAATTCGTACAAACAGACTTTTATGAAGCAATATTGTTTGAAAATAATTTATTTTAAATCACTCTCCCCCTCAATCGATGACCATAGTCGTTGATTGAGTGACTTAGGTTTTGATAAAAATGAAGTCCGGTGATTTTCAAAATTTAGTCCAATTTATTTTCAAAACAATATTTTTCCATTTTCAAAAACAATTTTATTCAAAGTTTTAGAAAAATGTTTTTAAAAAATGGTATCCAGCACAAAGATACATTAGTGGTTGAGAAGCTTCCGTTGTTGTTGCTGTAGGGTTTGGAAGGAAAACCATCTGCTGATGCAGTGAGACTTCATCTTACGTTGCATTTTGAATGCCAACTGAGGTCAAATTAAGCTCCGTTTCTTCAATCACTTAGAAGAAAACCATCTGCTGATGCAGTGAGACCTCTTACGTTGCATTTATGCCAACTCTTCATGGAATTCCAATTAAGCTCCGTTTCTTCATTTGTCAACCCAAGAAATAGTTACCCTTTCCTTTCGGCATCCAATCGTCTTCAATTGTGGGATCCGGATCGGGAACATTCTTTTATACCAATATACCTGCATACGTTAGTCTACACAAACAGATATATGGTGGTCGACATCACCCAAACAGCAATCGACTAATTAAAGTCAATTCAACATAACAATCAGATCATATAAGGCATGGGGTTTATGTGTTAATCAAACTCTAATCATCTAAACCTAACAAATCATATCCTAAATTCCTAGTCCTTCGACATAGGCAAATATCATTTTTAATTAAGCACGTAGGATATTAAAGAAAGCCCGTTAGAAGATATACATTTGAAAACATTATCCCCCTTAATCAGTGACACAATTTTTGAAAAGTTTTAAGGCGCTGAAGTCATTGACTGAGTTTTTCAATTTATTTCGAAAACTCTGAATAAGATTGATTTTCAAGCAACTCATTTACCACCATTTTTTGGAAAACAACAAATATTTTTCTGAAGAATTTTAGACGGAAAAACATTTGTGTAGGAACAGCAGTCCTTCGACATACTTTCCTCAAATTGTTTTAGGATAAGTGCACGATATTTTTGAAAATATGTTTAGTGCAACACTTTCCTTCTTTGAAAAACGGGTTGCTATCGGAAATAATAGCAAACCATAGTTTAAGCGCGGGTTACAGTCTGAAGTAACTGCAAGCCATAATTTTGAGACATGTTTAGAAAAGAATATTTACACCTCCTGCTCGAACTTCATCTATGGTCCCGTGCCATTATTGAATGACATTTCTAAGACCGCAGATGTTATCGATACCAGAAGACATGTCTTGAAAAACAATATTTTTGGCATTTTCAAATTTTCTGATTTTTATGGGTTTTTTTATGGTTTTATATTTTTCTCTTTTCTTTTTGTCGGTTTTATATTTTTGTATTTCGTTTTTGATAAATATATACAAAGATAGAGTAGATGATATAGTTTAAGAAGATGATGATACGAGTACCGAGATAAGGATATCGAGCAGCCCCGTTGTAGAAGATAGAAGTCATCATCCCTAAAAATTTCACCACCAAAGCTTCCGAGGCTCTTGAATTGAAGAAAGAAATTGAACCATCTGAAAGTAAGAATTTGGCAGCTTCCCCCCAAACCGAAAATCCTTTAGCTGAGCAGATTCGAATCTCTATTTCAAGCTTGCCTTAGCCAGGTGCACCGAGAAGCACACCACTATCATCAATCCCGCTGCTCCTTTTAAGAATAATCACCATGATTCTTCGTTCGAGGTTATATCATCCAATAGAAGAACAACAACGTATCATCCCACACATAAATAACTCTTCTCAAATTTCATTCCGCTGAAGTCTGACGCAATCCATTCCAAAAGGTGTCAGGAAACCACTTCCCCCAAGTAGACGAATTGATGCAGTCAGTCTCTTAGACTAGAGCTCACGAACCCGAATACACATTTACCCAAAGACAAAGAAACTTATACCATCGAAGTAGCAGATTAAGTCCAATAGCCAAAGAATAACCCCGATGTATACTTTTCTCTCCCCCCGAAGAAAGAGTATGAAGCTCAAGAACCCGAAGTACCCGAATGCCCAAAGAGAGAATAACTGATAACATTGAAGAAACAGGCCGAATCACTAATTATCTCTGCGGAGGACTATCTCTGTGGATTTCAACTCCGGAATAAGTGATTATATCTCTGAATCACTGATTAAGCACTCAAGTGAAACAGTTGAACGTCCCCAATGTACACAATCCTCTCTCCCCTGATGATTGCGATAACATTGAAATCATCACACACTTGTGTACCTCTTTTTATCATCAGAAACTAACTCTTATATCTCTTCCCCCACGTAGTTGGAATAAGAACACTAAACGATTTGATGAGTAAACCTTGAGTTTCTCTGCGGTCATGACATATGTTTTCCCGGGATATCTTCAATTACTTAGAAGTATTAAGTTCATCAAGTTTACTCGCGTTTAGATGCGTGTCTCCTTCCCCCTTGCTGGTTTTGATACTTCAGAATCAGCAACTCTTTGTAAACCCGTATACTAGAAATCTGTTGAGAAGAACACTTGAACTCTTATGAGAATCAACTTGCTGAAGAAAGTGAGCAAGTCCAATTAGGGATTAAATTCGACATTTCACTCTCCCCCTATTGCTCTCCCCTAAACCAACAATCTGTTTGATAAATGCCCAGAATAAGAAGAAGTCTTTGGATTGTTAAATGCAACTCGTCTTTAGTCTTCTAGCATGTAGCAGGAAATGTAGAACCGACTGTAGACTCGACCTTCTTCAAGATTGTCCAGTTGGGGATCAAAAGGTTAACATCTTCAACACACCAAAAACCATCCCAATTAACTTACCTCTTGCAAATCCCCTTAATTAAGATCCCTCCTAATCAAACAAGAACAGAAAGATGTTCATCAAGGAAATCAACAATCAACCCGCAACGAACACACGAAGTGGTAACACCAAACAAACAATCACATCAAACAAGAACAGAAAGTTGTTCGGAATCATCATGTTGATGTGCACGTGAAGCATTAACCGGAAGCACTTTGTCATTAAACTCATCAGTCCGTGAGAAGATGTCAACCAACGGCTCTTAGAAGCAACTCCATGTAAAGATGACCCGATAAGAAGAAGCTCGGTTCTTACATGAGTTAGGAGCCGTATGACCATTTGTTCTCAGATGTCTATCAACATGTAGTAGTTTCACACTTCTTCTCCCCCTCAAGAATTGCATACGACGTTGCCATTCTTGACTAATCAAGTGAACTCATCCATGTGTAGTCTATTTCCACTTCTCCCTCGCAAAAATTGCATATGATGTTGCCATCGCCATTTTAATTGAGCTAGTGAAAAATAGAAAAACCATCAACGGTAAGTAGATCACCATTGAGAAAAAAAACATGAGAAGAAGATCCACTTGATGACTGAGCGCGCATGGAAAAAGCATGAAGCATGTTGGTGAGAATGGTCATAATAAGAAGATTTCTCTTCTTCCGAAGATAATGCGCACTGAAGCGTACACATTTCTTTTCTTTAGGGAACGAGGCTTGAACTGTAGTGTTCAAACGTCATAATCTCTCTCTTTTCAACTCTCTTTGGCAAAACTTGTAATCAACCCCATTATCATTTAGTAGGCTCTTTGTCGTGACAACTGATGGAGAGAATCCAATATGATGAATTTGACCCTGAAGTAAACTACCCCGAACTTGTGACTTAAACTTGCACATATGTAACAAAGAGCGGTGCCGATTTCCATTAGCATCTCTAAGTACTCTCTATGTACTCTATACTCTTCAACCAATCAACCATCAAGTATAAGACGTACATTACCTCTTGAAAATCCACAATTGAATGTGACACTGAGCACTACAACGTAACTCCTTAAAGTGATTGTTATTTTGAGGTGTTGTGAGCCCAATTCCCCCAAGTGGTAAAAGAAAAGGAAAAAGTCACCCAAAAATAACTAGAATTCCAAGTCTTCGTTTTTGATTAAGCTCGAACAAGGATCTCGAAGAATCTTCATCCAACCATCCCCGATACCTTCAGATACTAAGTACACTCGCCCGTGATATTTCACTTCAACCTCAAATAAATAATAGTGAATTAACCCCGTTGTCACATCTTCTGGTTAAAAGCTCAAATCTAGCCTCCTTTGACGTTTTAAGTGAACTATGATAATGGATTCATCCCGACCATTGTAAGAAGCACATAACCTCGTAAAACCATGTAGTAACCAAACTGCCATGACGAATATCCAAACACACATCCAATTCATGAAGTACACCCTTTTATCCCTTCTTCGAAGAAGAAACCGTAGTACCAGCATCAGATAAGATTCCGAAATACACTTTCCTTTCTCCAGGATGGTCCATCAATACGGGATTTTACAATTCTATGGCTTAAACCGAGAAATAGTTTCTTTCGCGGGATTTTACAAAACCAAGAATAAACCGCAAGATAGATCCGGAAATGCACTTTACTACTACCAGGATGTTTCCATTGTTACGGGATTTTACAAGTCTATGATTTAAACCGAGAAATAATTTCTTTCGCGGGATTTTACAAAATCAAGACAAAACCGTAAACAATGTCAGCTTGAATGTGTTAAGACAACTTTGGTTTTGGTGAATATCTGTTTTAGGGGAACATGCAGCGGTTCATCGGCTAATAGTAATGACCACTTATGGAGTTAACCCGGTACGGCTAATATCTCGTAAGTAATGCCATACAAAAACTCCGTAGTCAATTTTTTGATTATCGTTCAAGCCGTGAAGTATCCGTCCGTGAAAATATTAATACCAAAAATACCACTCATTTTCCAAGCAAGTATATCAAAAAAATTCAGATAACCATTTTTGAGAAACCATATCAACCGAATGTGTATGCACCACTCATAGCCCAATACACCATTCTTATACTGAAGCTCAATACTCGGATATGAAATGATGTCAGCCCAAAACAGAAATGAGTAAACCCGATCCAACATCCGATCCATTTGAAGCCCAACTCCAGTAGCACTACTAACTACATATGGTTATTGTGAGTATAAAGTAGATAACTTTGATATACTTTTACCCTAACCCTATTTCACCAAAATATGCTCCTCCAAAAGAGCGCCTACCACACTTGTATCCTCTCACCAACCCATCTTGAAACAGATCCGAAACTCATATCTCAAACAAATCTCATATCGACTTCATTTCATCATCATAACCAAATAGTAATTACTTATAAACGAAACAAACAAACACCAATACAACCTAATCCAACCCTTGTGTTCATGTACTCCTTAATCCGAATCAAGAAATCAGTGGAAAAAGACTTCAAGATCATTAGAATATGGTCTCGGGTAAGATTAATTATTTGTTGTGGTGTTTTATAACGAACCCAAGAGAAGAGATTAACGAAATTGTTATTGCTCTTATTCTTTTAAGTTTCGAATAGCAATTGAAGCTGTGTCTTCAAATACATTTGATCGATGATGTTAATCCTTTTTCGTGAGACCTTCAAAGTCTTGATGAACGATTATATTATACGAAAGGAAAATAAACTGAGATCGTTTTTTATTCAAAACTTTTAAGGTTTGAGTCATGTTTAGTTGTAGATTGTGAGTTGGGGAGAGACGGTGAGGGTCCTTTGGTGAGTCGATATAGGTTTTAGTTGTCTCGGACTGATGATGGGTTGAAACAAACTGAGGTCGAGTAGTGTTGGTAAATGGTATAAGGTATTGTTTCTTGGTCATAGTCAGTCTTGTGGTCGTGAGTCTTTGTAGCAGTTTACGTGAAGGTTTATCTTTTCTTACTTGTATGGTCGATCTTACGCCTAACTTTCTTGAAACCTTATGCGTAAGTCATAAATTGCTTATGCGTAAACATACGCGTAACACACATTACTTATGCGTAACCTGGAGTTATGCGTAAGTCAAGGCTTATGCGTAAGATTTTTACGCGTAACCTTGCTTAGGCGTAAAGCCAGTTTACTCGTAAGCATTTCCTTACGCATAACTTCACAGCTATGCGTAAATAACTCTGTAGATGCTCCTTACGCGTAAGAATAGGGTTTTGACCCTTTGACTTTTACGCGTAACCATTCCTTACGCATAACTTCACAGTTATGCGTAAATATCACTGAAGATGCTCCTTATGCGTAGAAAACTAGGGTTTTGACCTTCGTTGACTTTTTCCGATGAGTTTTCCGACCATGTTTTCCGTTCAGCTTCATAACAACCCAGAAAAAATGCATAAGAAAAGCTTCTTTTTAGACCCATTTTGACCTCTAAATATGACCATATTCATTGAATACCCAGAAAAATGACATAAAAATGTCTACTTTTTTGCCCTGTTTTGACCATAGTTTGAATCTGACCATTTAACCACAGATGACAATACGCTGTTTGGACAAAGGATGACACAAGACAGATATGTAATAAGCCACATGACTTTTTGACCAACAAATACATAAAATTAGTTATAAAACTGTTATACCACGAATGATAATGAAAAAAGTTTCAGATCCGAAAAACATGGGTAAAAACAGCTTCAAAACATGATACGAAAAACCACACAAATCAACACAACACAATAACCTTGGCTCTGGTACCATTTGTAGGATCTTACATGTATTGTGTTATGATAATTCGGGTGGCCTTGGATGGTGATGATACAAGAAAGCCATGGTTTTAGAGAGATGAAGAGAGGAGAGGGTGTTTCTAGAGAGATAAACAAAAAAGAAAGGTTAGATTAAGAGAAAGCACCACCCCTTCCAAGGATGGAAGGGGTATTTATAGTTACAAACAATACGCCCTCCTGACGGGCTGTGGATCAGGCATACAGTGGGTAAAGACCCGTCCTTCCTCCACGGTGTTGCACTAAGCTAATAACTAAACTACTAAACAGTAAATAACGATATGTCTACGAGCTAACTTATGCTAGATTATATTTGGGGTGACCGACTCTTCATTATGGAATTTCCAATTCCTAACAAAATCTGCAAACATCCATTCCACAAGCATTATATCTTATTTAAGTCTGGAATTACATCTTGTTGTGATTTTTCTTTGTTCGGTTTGATGCTTTGGGTTGTCTGTTTTCTTAAAGTGTGCAGGTTTTATTTATCAAGAAGATGAAACATAACTTGGTGATACTCAAAGTACCAAGAACCAATGATGTGTATAGTTTGGATATGAAGAGTCTTCACTCTTCTGAAAGAGCTACATGTTTAGTAGCAAAGGCATCACTTGAAGAAGCACATCAGTGGCCTAGAAGATTGGGCCATGTGAATTACAAGAATATCAACAAATTGGTCAAAGGAAATTTAGTTAGAGGTTTACCTTCAAAGACTTACAAGAATGATCACTCCTGTTTGGCATGTAAGAAGGGTAAACAACATAAAGCTTCTTGCAAGAAGCTTGAGCAAAGGACTGTTAGAGAACCATTGGAGCTGTTACATATGGATCTATTTGGTCCTGTTTCTATTACAAGTTTGAACAAGAAGAAGTACTGCTTAGTAGTGACAGATGATTGCAGTAGATTCAGTTGGGTATTTTTCTTGGGATTTAAAGATGATACATTTGATGCTATTCATGATCTTATCATAGCACTTGAAAACCAATTGAGACTGAAAGTTAGAGGTATTAGATGTGACAATGGAACTGAATTCAAGAACAAGCTTATGGATGAATTATGTGCAAACAAAGGAATCAAAAGGGAGTTCAGTATTTCCAGAACACCACAGCAGAATGGTGTTGCAGAGAGAAAGAATAGGACTTTGATTGAAGCAGCCAGAACAATGCTTGCAGACTCACACTTACCTATTCAATTCTGGGCTGAAGCTGTAAGTACTGCTTGCTATGTACTTAACAGAGTATCAGTCACCAAACCACAGATGAAGATACCTTATGAGTTGCTGATGGGAAACAAACCTAATATTCATTTTATGAAGCCTTTTGGATGCCCTCTCACTATTCTTAATACAATTGATAATTTGGGTAAGTTTGATGGCAAGTCAGAAGAAGGTTATTTATTGAGATATTGCACCAACAGCAAGGGATTTAGAGTGTACAACAGAGTCACCAAAAAGGTTCAAGATTGTCTTCATGTTGAGTTTTTAGAAGATCAAGAAAATCAAAAGGGTAAAGGTCCTGATTGGATGTTTGATCTTGAAGTTTTGACTCCTTCAATGAATTATGTTCCTGTTAGAGAAGAGAATCAACCTGTACACAATGGAGAAGAGGTACAATATGTTGTTCATGGAGTCCATATTAGACCAGATGTTGTTCATGATGAAGAACCTAAAACTGTTGAGCCAGAGAAAAGTACCGATGAGCCAAAATCCTCATTGTCTGCTGAGGATCAAGCTATTTAAGATGAACTTAACCACATGCTTTTTCAAGATGTTCTAGCACTCTTATACTGATGATCAAAGAAGAGCTTATGAGGAATCAAAGAAAAAGAACAAGACTGCAGAGTTCACTCACAGTACTTTGGATGACAGTATTTTAGACCAAAGTACTGCTGCACCTGCTAACAGCACTTTGGATGATTTGGATGATCCTACCATGCCTGGCTTAGAAGATACTTATGATGAGTTTGAAGATGAAGGTATTTTCTCAGATTCCAATAAAGATGATGATTTCACTAATTTGGATGATACTTATGGAGTTCCACAGACTCCTATCTTAAGAATTCATAAGAATCATCCTACTGATCAAATCATTGGTCCTTCTACTTCTGGAGTGATGACAAGACACAAAGCTAAGAGTTTTACTAAACCTCATAATGCTTTACTTAGCTTTGTCTATAAACAAAACAGGCTGAATCATAAGGACCATCAAACATGCCTGTTTACTTGCTTTATCTCTCAAGAGGAACCCAAGAATATTGTTCAAGCATTGACTAAAAAGAGTTGGGTTGAAGCTATGCAAGAAGAACTGCTTCAATTCAGACTTTAAGAAGTTTGGTTATTATGTGATCTTCCTGATGGTAAGAAGGTCATTGGTACAAGATGGGTGTTCAAAGTCAAGAGAGATAAAAGAGGGAATGTTATCAAAAACAAAGCAAGGTTAGTTTCACAAGGCTACAGACAAGAAGAAGGAGTTGATTATGATGAAGTGTTTGCTCTTGTAGCAAGGATTGAAGCAATTCGTATTTTCCTTGCTTTTGCATCATATATGGGATTCCAGGTTTATCAAATGGATGTCAAGAGTGCCTTTTTATATGGCAAGATTACAGAGGAAGTATATGTCAAACAACCTCCTAGTTTTGAAGATCCTAAACATCCAAACAAAGTCTACAAAGTTGTCAAAGCTCTTTATGGCTTACATCAAGCACCTAGAGCTTGGTATGAAAGGCTATATACCTTTTTATTGCAACATGGTTATAGGAGAGGAGCTATAGATAAGACTTTGTTTAAAAAGAGAGATAAGAAGGATATCATGCTAGTTCAAGTGTATGTAGATGATATCATCTTTGGAGCTACCAAACAATCTATGGTCAAGGAGTTTGAGAAGCTGATGCAGAATGAATTTCAAATGAGTTCAATGGGTGAGTTAACTTTCTTTTTGGGACTTCAAGTTAAGCAGTCAAAGGAGGGAATTTTCATAAGTCAAGACAAGTATGTAGCTGACATACTTCAGAAGTTCAATTTTGATGCAATAAAGCCTGTTACTACACCTATTAAATCTATCAACTCATTGGGCAAGGATGAAGATGGACAACCAGTTGAAGTCAAGTTATACATGTCAATGATTGGCAGTCTTATGTATCTTACTGCATCTAGGCCTGATATCATGTTTGCTGTTTGTTTATGTGCAAGATATCATGTCTCACCAAAGATCTCTCATGAATGCAGTGAAGAGAATTTTTAGTTATTTGACACAACAACCTAAGTTGGGGTTGTAGTATCTAAAGGATTCACCTTTTCACTTGGAAGCTTTTTCAGATAGTGATTATGCAGGTGACAACTATGACAGAAGATCAACTACAGGTGGATGCCAATATCTTGGAAGAAGATTAGTTTCATGGTAGTGTAAGAAGCAAACAATTGCAGCAACATCATCAACTGAAGCAGAATATGTGGCTGCTGCAAGCTGTTGTGGACAAGTGTTGTGGATGCAGAATCAACTCTTGGATTATGGGTTCAATTTCAAGAATACTCCTATCAATATTGATAATGAGAGTACCATTTGCATTGTGAAGAATCCAGTTTATCATTCCAAGACCAAACACATTCAGATTAGGCACCACTTCATCAGAGATTGTTATGAGCATAGGCTCATTAATGTTGTCAAGGTGCATACGGATGATAATGTAGCTGATTTATTCACCAAGGGATTTGATGTTTCAAGATTTACTCACTTGGTGGTGAGTATTGGCATGATTAATTACTGAGCTACATTTAAGGGGAGGACTATTTAGTGTAAGTATAGTCCTATGCATTGCTTGAAGGGAGGATATTCATGTTTATTTGCTGTATTTGCTATTGTAAAGAGGAGAATGGAAAAGTACTGCTTTTTGATTTTATGAAAGTACTGCTTGGAAAGTACTGCACACGTGGAAAGAACTGTTTGTCTTATCAAAGTACTGTTCCAATGGTAATATTAAGGGGTAACTACTACTAACAGTAACTTTGTTATTAATGGCTGTGATTTTTTAAATCTCACCTATAAATAACTACTCTCCGAATTTCCCTCTCATATTGATTCCTTATAATCTTTTCCTTATTTCTCTCTATTTCACCCATATTATTCATCATATCACTTTCTGTGTAAACGTATCATCAATGGCAAATAGTAATACAGTTTCAAAACACAAAATGGTGGCGAATTTAGACAAGACTGAAGCCAATGAGATCTTTCATGATATCATTGATTTTCTCACTGGGTCACCGATTAGTTATGCGCTTTTAGTGGAACCAGATATCATTGAGCCCTGGATTCAACAATTTTGGGCGACTGCTAGGGTTCATATTGAGAATGATGATTCGTATATTCAAGCTACAGTTGCTGGGAGAACTGTGAAGGTTACTGAAGCCTCAATTCGTGAGGATTTATTGTTTGATGATGAAGAAGGGTCATTTGTTTTGATAAGCAACTGATTTGGGATACATTTAGGGACATTGGATATGAAGGGTCCTTAACTGAACAGACATTCAAGAAACCCTTATTTTGTCCTCACTGGAAGTTTTTAGTTCATGTATTGCTTCATTGTATTAGTGCTAAAAGTACATCATGGGAGCAATTTGGGTCTAACATAGCATCTGCTATAGTGGGATTGGCTACAAATCGCATTTTCAACTTTTCAAGGCTAATCCTAGATGGAATGCTTTCCCACATCTCTCATGGTTCAAGATGGTTAATGTATCCAAGGTTTATTCAAGTGTTCCTAAATAAACAACTTTCAGATGTACCAAAGCCTACAAGTCTTTTACCTGTTGTGGTACAACAAGCCAAGATTTTCACTTTCATGGCTAGGAAGAGTGATTTATTCACTGGAAGGGACACTCCATTAACTACTTCTATGATGGAGGTTGTTCAAGCTGTCAGAGCTGATGCTGCAGAGGATGATGACAGAGAAGGTACTGCTTCTACACAAGGTACTGCTTCTCAAGGTACTGCATCACAGGGTACTGCATCACAAGGTACTGCTTTGCAAAGTACTGAAGTTCAAGAAGATGTTGCAGTTTCCCATCCACCATCTCCACAAGTCTCTGTTCCTGATTCTCAACCAGAAGAACATTCACCAACTAGAGGAGATGAAGAAGCTATGGAGCCTGAGGGTACAACTCTAAACAACTATGCTTTATCCAGAGAATTGACAAGATTGAAGAAATCTTTTGAAGATCAGGCTGCTCAAATTAAGAAGTTGAAGCTTAAGTTTAGAAGACTCAAGAATTTTGTCTGGCCATTGGTTCAACATCATCGTCTATGGGTCAAGTCTCAAAGAAAGCAAGGCAAGCCTGTCCGGAAATTTAAGAAGACAACCAAAAGCAAGAAGGTTCAACAACAATCATCTTCATTCCAATTGGGGAGGAAATTGGAAGATAAGAATTTGAATGAAGAATCAGAAGCTGAACCTCAAGGTACTAATGTTCAACCTCAAGGTACTGAAGAGCAGGTTATTGAGGGCCTGTTTGTTTCACAGATTTCGTAGGAATTTGGGGGAATGGAATATGGAATTCCACAAAATGACACGTTTGGTTGTTATTATTGAATTTTTTAAATTCCTTTGGAAAGTCAACATTCCTCTATTTACAGAATTCATCATTCCATATGGAGGGTGGGAATATTTTAATTCCTATGTATCTTTAATTATGCCAATGACAAAAATGCCCTTGTTAACCCTAGTTAAACCACAACACGCTACAAAAATATTACAGTATCTTTCTTCTGAGACGCCATTGACGAAATTGTGATCTTTCACTGCTAATCTCTTTGCTTAGGTAATTTTAAAGTATGCTATATAACTATTGCATGATTGATTCATCTCTACAAAATGGCTTCATTACATACGTATTTATTTAAGTTGTATTTTTCTACTATTGTCATTATATCTTCAATTTTAAATGAATGTGATGGTTTTATTATAATCTCTACATGCATGAATAAAAAACAACCATGTATATCTATTAAAGTTGGGGTTCCAATACTAGAAATTCAGTAGGTCTCACTTTAATAAACTCGTATTACCCGTTTGATCTTAAGAATAAGATTATAATGGCATGTTGTCTTCTTCATAATTGCATTCCGTTTCCACCGGAATATCCACAATCCAAACAGTAAACAAGAAAGGAATTCAATTCAATTCCTCACATCCAAACACACAACATATTCTAATTCCTTCAGATTCCAATTCCGCCAAATTCCAATCTTTTTGACAGATTCCATTCCATGCTAAAACATTATGTGAACCAAACGGGGCCTGAAAGTACTGAGGAAGAAATCAAAATTCAAGGTACTGAAGAGCAAGTTATTGATGTTCAAGTTCAAAGTACTGATGATCAAGGTATTGCTGATCAAAGTACTGCTTTTCAAGGAACTTACACACAAGGGTTAATTTCACCAAGGTTGATAGATTTTGAAGAGGAAGCTGGTCCTTCAACTGTCATACCAGAAAAGGAAGCTGATACACCCAAACCTATACATACTGCAAGTGATGATGAAACCATTGCAGAGATCTTTCATGATTTATCAAGGCCAAGGGGTGTTAACATTCCAGGAGTTACAGAAGACCAACCAAGAGCTTCTCAACCTGTTATAGATCCAAAAGATAAAGGAAAAGGTAAATTGGTAGAAACAAAGAAGAAAAAGAAACCTACTTTAGCACAAATAAGGGCTGCTCAAGTTGCTATGAATGAGGAAGCAGCTAGAAAGTTTCAAGCTGAATTGAATGCTAAGGATAGAGAAGCTAAGGAAATTGAAGAAGCTGAGAATAGAGAAGCAGCTAAGAAATTGCAAGAAGAATTGAATGCTGAAGCTACTGAAATATTAGAGTCACCTATTCCTATTTCTTCACTACCAAGAAGACCAAATCTTGCTAAGGAAAGGAATGCAATGATGGATTATCTAAAGAAGCAAGGATATATTGGATTAAATAAGTTGAAGTATGTTGAGATGAAAGGTTTGTATGATGTTGTTAGAGAAGATTATCATAAACAAGTTGATAGTATCAAAGATTATAAAGATGATGATGCTCAGAAAGAAGAAGAAAGAAAAGGAAGCTTAAAAAGAAAAAGAACAACTGGAGTTAAAGATCAACAGCCTTCAAAGAAAGTTGAATTAAGATCTGAAACAAATGATGAACTGAGGAATTACTTAAGGATTGTAGATTTTTAGTATTCTAAAGATGATGCTGAAATGAAGATGAACAAATCTCCAATAACTACTTTTGAAGTTGTAGAGTCAAAGGATGGAAATTATCTGATGTTTCACAAAGAAGATGAAAGCTTCAAGGTGTTCAATATGCTATGGGATTTATGCATATAATTGATAGAGTGGATTTATTTCATTTATATCATGTGGTGAAAGAATATTTTGAGCACAATCCATCAGAAGGATTTGGTTTAGTATTGCTTGGAGATCTCATAACTGTTTGGGAAACTGAAGAAACAAGTACTGCTGAGATTTGGAAAAACCAAGAAGATTGGGAGATTACTTGCTGGAGATTCTTTGAAGAATCTGGAGTGCATGTTCTGGAGTTAGAAGATGGGACAATGATTCACATGTTAGCTGATAGAAGATATCCTCTTACATCAGATCTCATGAGGAGGATGTTGGAGCATGGAATGGAAGTTGATGAAGATAATGAAACAACACTTATGGTCATCAAATTATTTATCAGATGGACAACTATGGCTGATGATGATGAATAACTGGTATGAATATTTATTGAATAAATTATTTTTGAAATATCAGTACTTTATTCAAAGTACTGCTAATCAAACAGTACTTTCATCAAAGTACTGCTTGCAGTTTTAAACCAGTTACTAATTTTGAAAAGAAAACTTTTGTTAAGTGTTAAATATTTTGAAACAAAGGTTAAAAGAAATAAATGGTTTTTGAGATGGTAACACCAATAGGTTATCAATCCACCATGGTTACAAAAGGATTGGCTAATCCATGAGCAAACGCCTCTGGTAAAGATATTTCAAATCCGTTTTATAGTTGACAACTTGCTAATAAATTGTATGGTAATCAACTCACCATATCAGTGAATGTGAAGAGTTGGCTAGCCCATAAGAAAATGGCTTGTGGTAAAGGTTGTGGAAAAACCATTATATGGTAATTAGTTCACCATGATGAAAGAACTAACTAGTCCAAAAGGGTACAACTTTTGGTAAAGACAAATCAAATCTGTTGATAGCTGATGATTTACTAAAAATCATATGGTTATCAATGTACCATGATCTTACACATCAAAACATTTGGCTACTCCAGAGTTAATGGCTTTGGTAAAGAGACATCAAATCCATTAAATTTTCAATGATTCACCTCTCACAGGAGTTTACACACATGGAAGTGATGAGAATAGACTGAAACTTAACTGAATTAAATGTACAAATTGTCTTATGTTGCTGAAAAGATGGAGCTTGCTGAATGTTTCTGAAAAGAAAGAGATTGTTGAATGATGTTGAAAAGAATTATACAGATAAAGACTACTTTGATGATGATATAAGCACAGAATCTACAAAGATAAAATTTAAAGATAAAGTCACAATTCCTCTTTGAAGACAAAGATGTTAAAGCTAAATATACAAAGGAACTTGAAATCAAACAAGTAGAATTCAAGTTAGGGGAGGATTGTTGGGATCTGAGAAAGTCAAAGTGCTTTGAAGAGTTAAAGTCTTTGAAGATTAACAAAGTACTGCAGAAAGACAAAGTCTTTGAAGAAGTCAAAGTACTGCTAAGTAAAAGTCAAAGTACTGCTTATTTATCAAAGTACTGCAAAGCTTAAAGTCGGTTGTAATTGATTAATAGATGGAAAGTAATGTTTATCTAGAACTTTCTAAGTATTGTTTACTTGACGTACAAGGATAAGAATTGTAAACCGATTAGGGTTATTCTTAAGCCTATAAAAGGACCCCTAGATTGGTATTAGAAAAAACGAGTTTTATGTATGTTTAGATTCCTAAAGTACGATCATTATTAAAGTTTTAGAGTTGTTAAAGAATCTGCATAATAAGCAGTTTTAGAGTAATTAATAAAGTTATATTCTTCTTAGCTTTGTTAAGTAAATTCCGCATACTTGATAAAGATTACTCAGTATTTCATTGTTAATAACTTAGGATTTATCCGAGGTTATTAAACCCTTAACAAGCTATTTAAGTTAGTTTGGTTAGAGTACATCGATCCAACAATGACAGATCAACAAGTCAGGTAAACATCAATTACTAGGCCAAACCAGTATCGTAAGCAACGGAAAAATACCACCCAAAAGTACAAGAATGGTAGTCACAAATAGCAAATAGGAATACTAAATGATAATATAACATGGTAAACGAATGAGTCAAATAATTACATACAAGCATGGCAAACGGGTAAATCAATTAGTTACATAATAGCATGGTAAACAGGTAGTCACATGAATCATATAATAGCAGAGTAAACAAGTAGTCACATAAATCATATAATGGCAGGGTAAACTGCGTCTGAACCCCCAAATAAATCCCTTTGAACCACTCATTTTTATATCCCAGTCAAACCTAAAACAAATAATACGCGCCTAAAAACAACCATAGTTACTGTTTATCTTCCTCCTAATTCACCCGGAGTAATCCCAAAATTACCCTCACTTAGAATCCTTCTGGAAGCGTCTGACAATCTCTGACAAGTCAGGAATGCCACGCTGGCAATCCGTGTGACTTGAATGACAAACACATGATCCAACGATTGTAAATGATGCTTAAGAATGAAGTAGTGAGGAATGGCTAAGATTACAAGTGGGAAAAGTCCCAGAAGCTTCTGAGATCAAAACCCTAGCCCTTGGCAGCAGCTATATAAAGCCCTTGAGCTCACAAGAAGAAATTCGTCTAGTTTTCAAGCATTACAAATTGTTATCATCTTTAATTTCCTTTCGTTTTAAATTTTTTCCAATAGTTAGTTAAATTGTACTTGTTCGTGTTCTTAATAGCTCAAATAAGCTTTTACAAGCTTATGTGAGCTAATGTTTGTCCCAATTTATCCTAAATTCAATTTTTGAAAAAGAGTCAAAAATAGTCAAAGTTTAAAAGTCAAAATCACTTTAGGTTAATTTATGGTTTAAAATTGTTAAATAGTTTAGTTTGATATTTATTTGGTCATTTTAATCCTGTCTCAATCTAGTTTTATCAAGTTTTCAGTTTTAGAAGTCTTAAGGAGTGTTTGGTTAATGCTTGTTTTTGAAGTGTAAGTCATTTTGATTAGAGGATATTGAAGCATTTGATTGTAGTTAATGGTTTTTAATCAAGTTTTTAAAGTTCCAAGTCTCAAATTGTGTTTTTAGTTCTCAAATTCAAATTTGTCAAAATCCTTTTTCTGTCCCAAAAAGTAGTTTATATCAGTTTTAGCATAGCATTTTAAGTCATTTTTAGTTGTTATAAAAAAATTTAAAAATTAAAAATAGCAATTTCAGTAGCTTGTTTCATTAACCTCAAAAGGAAAAAAAAAATCAAAAAAATCATATGCAAGGGCTGCTAGTGCCCCAAAGTAGCCTAGTCATGCCATTTGTTTTGTTTCTTTGTTTCAGCTTCTGCCCAGATAAGTTTTTTTTTAAATCTGATTCTTCTGCTCATATTCTTAATGTAATTGCTTGATTTCTGTTTCCCATTGTAGTTTATAGTTCATAGATCACTGTTTTGCCTTTAATCAGTTTATTAGAGCTTAGGTAATAGCTTTTCTATAAGCTTAAACAACACCCTAGGCTGTTGTTCCAACAGCAGTTGTAGTCTAGTGCTTATCTTCATTTTCTTTAGCTTATTTGCTTCATTATATTGCTCATTAGGATAGTTTAGATTGCACTTTAGCTTTTTTAGCTTATTAGATTTCCCATTTAGTTCATTAGGTTCTTTATAAGAGTGTTTGGTTTCATAGCTTAAGGTTTGAATTTGTTTTGCTTATTCACTCTTGTATTCAGTTTTAAATTTGTCTTTAATCTGCTTCTTTAACTGCTTTTTAGTGTCTTTCATAAGTTAGTTTTAGTTAAATAGTTTTGTTTTAGCTTAATTTGTAGATTGCAAAAGAGAAAAGTTCAAAAAATAAAAAATTGCAAAAGGTCCTTTGCCAGGATTCGAACCTGGTTCAGATCATCCCCACTCTCCACGCCTCACACACCAAACACCATAACCAGCATGCCCTTGGGTCTTTTCTTGCCAAACCTTGCACAAAAAATTCCTTTAAACACATTTTTCATTTTAATGCTTAATAAGTTGTTTGGCTTGTTTCTGCTTATTGGTTTCTACTTTTTTCAAATCTATTATTTTTCTTAGGATTAGAATAGTTTAAAGTATTTTTCATAAAATTTTCATATTTTTCCTAGTAGTGTAGATATTTTTAATAATTATTTTTTACGTTTTTAGTTTTTAATTCATAATAAATAAATAAAAAGTCAAACAAATATTATGCTTTTTCCTAAAATTTTATTTTGTCGTATTTTATGTAGGAAAAATAGACTTACTTTCCTAGAGTCGTTATTTCATAATTTTCACATTTTAGGCTTAGGTTTTTCCCGAGCATACTCATTTTTTCCGTTTTCTTTACGTTTTAAGTTTTAAAAGTGTCATTTCATCATATTACATGTTTTAACAATTAAATTTAGTTTACGTTTCAAAATATTAGCCTAGAATCCCTTTATTTGGTTTTAATTCGCGTTTTTAAATTCTCCGTAGTTACGTTTTAGGTTTAAATTGTGTTTTAGGTTATATGTGCTTTACGTAATTGTTTTATATGCTTAATTAGTTCGTTTTAGTTTATGTTTCATTATTGTAGTATAGAATACCATTATTCTCCCTATTTTCCCATTCAAAAGCCTGTAAAACGCGACGTGAGTTATAAACTCCATTCATCCTTCGCTAGGAACGATCCGGGGACTCAAACCTAATACGTTTGAGTTTCTTGCTTGAAAAAAAATACTATAATTGAGAATCATGAAATTTTTGCTAAACTAGCCACTAAAAAAGGCCTTTGTTCAATCACCCTCTATCTTATACCAAAACTACCTCAGGGAGTTTTAGGCAAGTGTTGTGGCCTATGACCCGACACCCTCCACTGATGAGACTGAACTTAGACCCCTCAGGGAGTTTCTCATCATATTTTCTATTTTAAATGGGGAACAAATAGTCACTTTGGACTATAAAACTTTTTTCTCTTCAACAGGGCTTGATTATAACCAGGGAAATTATGTTGCTCACCCTGACCCAGCCATTGTTAAGGCTGAGTTAGGTAAAATTGCTTTAGATCCAAAACTTTTGGACAAAACCCCTATCACCAAGAACTCCTTTCCCGTGGCTTGGAAGATCCTATTCACCTTTGTGATTCAGGTTCTCGGCGGGAACCACTCATCCACAGAACATATCAATTCTATTCAGTTGATGATGGCCTATTGCCTGATGACAGGGACTAATGTCGACATAGGGGAGATCATTTACAGTGATCGTGTAACCAAGCTACAGAGCAAAACTAGGGTGAAATACTTTTCATACCCTAGGTTTATCTCTTGTGCTTTACAAGTGTTACTGGATTGTAACTATACTCAGGATTTACAATATGGCGCTTTACCTGCCATCCTGAGTCAATCTAATTTTCAAAAGAATCCATCCCTGGTCACTGAAATTGAATTGACGGCCCACATGGTTGCTATAAACAACTAGAGGGACTCAGTGTCTCCAAACCATGCTTCTAAAAAGAGAAAGGGGAAGTCTCAAACTGGGACTAAGACTAAACCCAAGTCTCAGGGCCCTGAGGCTTCTGTAACACAGCCTAAAAGGCACAGAAAGCCCCAGACTGGCAAGCCACCCAAAGGAGACCAAGCAACATCCACCCCGATGACAACGAAGGACACTGATACATCACAATCAGGTCCCTTGGTCCCACTTACTACTCCCCAAGATCCAGAGGGAAACATACAACCCGCTGGTAGGGGAGCGCCTTCCACACAGCCTGATGAGGACACTCGCCAATCACAGCTTTTGTCCGAGGGCACAATCATTGATCCTAAAGACTCAAAGGGAAAGAAAAAATCCGCTGATATGGAACTCATCACCAATCATGACTCTAAAGAAGGCACTGGGAAACACCCATCAGTGTCTGAGGGGTACTTGGGGGACAAAGACTCAGAGGGAGAAAAACCACATGCTGATACGGAACCCACAACCCCTCCTAGTCTTCTCAGTGTTGCTGATGTTCAAGACATATTGTTTTCTAATGAAGAGGTTAATGCTGACAGTGAAGAGGAAGTATTTTCTGCTAGTGAAGAAATAGACGCTGGTCCAAAAGAGCCTAAAGAGTCACCCTTGCAACCTGAAGATCACTCATCTAACTCTTCAGACTTTTAGAATCTTCCTGTCCTGAGGAATTAAAGAAGTACGATAATGTTCTTCCCCTCACTGAAAGGAAACTGGTGATGTGGCTAAGGAGAGCTACTCATAAGCTTTATTCTGGTGTTACTGACAGTCTATGGGATCAGCATGTTAAAGCTGTTGTAAGTTACGCTGATCTCAAAGCTGAAGTGGTTGCTAACTTTGAAAATAATGATGAGCACAGGGATCTCATTTATGACCACCTTGACAAGCTGGATGATCATCTGAAGAAATTTCTCAAAAACCTTTCAGGAGGCTCGCACCAAGCTTGATGAAATCAAAGAATCAGTCAAGAAAGACCCTGCACTAAACACTAAAGTGCTTGAGGTTATGGAAACTTACATGAAGGACTCTTCCAGCCTCACTGAACTGATCACAATGCTTAACAAATCCAATGTTCAGGGTCTTACCACTTTAGTTCAGGCTATTCAGTCCACTCTGAGCTCCTTGGATGTGCAAGTTACTGATCTGGCTAAATCATCATCTTCTATGGCCTGGAATCTCAGGACTAGAATGACTGCGCTTGAATTATCTCAGGCCACTCTTGGGGAGAAAGTAACTGGCATTCAAAAAGACACATCAGAAATCAAGCCAATGGTTTCTGAAATTTATCAGGCCTTTAAAGGGGAAGCAACTCCCTCACCCTCAGTGCAACCATCAACTCTTGCTCTCACTGACGCTTCAGCAACAGTTGAGGGGGAGAGATCAAATGAAGAAACTCCTTCTCACACTGAGGGGGAGCCAACTCAACCAGTGTCTGCAGTGCCTGTCTCTTCAATCCCACCAACAACATCAGTAACAACAACACTAGTGATATCAACATCAACATCATTAGTCTAGGACAAGGGCAAAGGCATCATGATCACACCAAAGCCTGTAAAGATTCCCTTTGTAATTGGCAAAAAAAAGTACTTGCTCAGTCCAGAACAGCTAAGTGCCTATCTTGAGAAAGAAGGCAGACTCAAGAAACAGGCTGAGGGAGAACATGAAGGCTGCTGAGATAAGACAAGCAAGGATCGATCACTACAACTGGACTATTACAAACAGGAGAGCCCCTGAGACAATCACTGATGTTTACATCATCCCCAAGTCCAAACCAGTTGCAATGAACGTCTACAGGGGAGTGGACAAGAGGGACTTTGAGGTTCATGATCCTCTAAAGTTCACTGACTTCGGGATCACAGAATTGGATGAACTTGGCCCTATCCTTGAGAAGAAGAAAAATCAGGTTGTCAAAGATCTGATTAAAGCCTTAAGCAGAAGATATGAAAGACTGAGGGATGCGCCCGCTGAGCTTGGAATTCAATCTGCTCTCCCTAAAGCTCATGGCACTCAACCCTAGTCATCTCAAAGGAAGAGGAAAAGAGTTGAATATGAGCCTGAAGCCAAGGTCCTTGGTTTTGACTGCAACAAAGAGCTGCCTAAAGGGGTGAAGTTTGTTAACTACTTGGTCATAGAAGAGCCTGAAAGAGGACTCTTCTTCATTGATGTTTATGGAAACCAGGCATTCCAAAGATGGAGTGATATGGATCAGGCTGGTGTAGCTACAATGTTGAGTTATTTGACAGTGGCTTATCAAATTCAGACCCTTGAAAACATCAGGTTCTGTGCTGACCTGAATGCTAAAGTAAGAGACCATCCTGACAAAAGAAGTATTTTATCATAGAAGCCGAAGCTTGAAGCACTGGGTATCCATATTGTGTAACATAACTGTTGTTCATCTTTTGTACTAGTTGGTTAGGAACTTGTAATGTCTTTAATAAACGATGTATGTTTTTGATAAGATTAGTGTTCCTTATTATGTTTACTATTACATTCAGTGTAAGAAGAAGCCTCTTGCTCACTTACACTGATCAAAACACTTAGGCTATTTGTATATCCAAATAGGGGGAGACTGTTGGGTTCAGTGAATACCTAAACCCCTAAATTCTAGGATTTGAATAGAAAATACCCTAAGTGTTTGTGACCTTAAACACTAACAGGTCACTGAGCGCATAGCCACTCAGTGAGTAATCTTCAGGATACTCAGTACGAGACGAAGAAGTCTCTCCACTTAGTGAGGCAGAACTCAAGGGGTGTAGACTGAGTCAAGAAGAAGATGGTGGATTCAGTGAGTGATGACAATAACCGACTGAATCACAAAAACTCCTCACCAACTATTACCATCGAAGATTAGACTGAAGATCAAGACTGAAGGCTAAGAAGACTAAAGAATGAGCGGGACAAGGCGGGATAAGTTTGAACAGATAAGACGAAGTCCTTATCAACCCAAAGTCAAACTTTCCTTGAAACGCTAACATCCAGGATCAGTGTCATCACTGACAAGAAGAAAGCATCCTTGTATCTTACTCAAAATAGCCTATGTAAACAAAGACAAAATACATCAATATTTTGTTTTTTGTAACCATGTCAATTTGTCCTCTAGGATAGAGTCAAAAAATATACTTGTATAAATAGCCATAAGGTAGGAGTGAAAGATTAAGCTTGTGCATTAATTGTGAAAAACACATATAAGCATCTTTCACTCCTCCAAATACGACTATGTCCCTGAGATAGCTCAGTGGTACCTGAATAGTTGTGCTTAGACTTAGCCAAAGCTTCATGTGGAGTTACACCATACTTGTCATTTCAATCCCAAGTACTGTTCCGAAAGTACTTGGGTAATGTATTCTTTTTGATTCGTTTTAATAAAGAATATAAACATTGGAAAAATACTTTGTGTTTTATCTTGTTAAAACTGATTTCAAACTACTCTACTTCAGTCATGATTCACAATTAGTAGTATTTATTGTTTTAAGCTATTTATGAAACGGGAACAACAGTTTCCCTTTATGTTGGGACGCCGTCAGGCTTATGAAATTTCCTTGTTTTATTAACTTTGTCGTTTTCTTCATGTTTTCACTCCTTTTCGTCCAAATATGCTTGATTCCAGCATTTTGCTTTCAAAAGACCTAAAATGTGAAAAGGAACGATTTTAAGCAGTCACGGATATAAAATGTAACGATTTAGGGCTTAAATGACCTTCTAAAAATATATGTTTTAAATCCTTATCAAATATCCCTACACTTAGAATTTGCTTGTCCTCAAGCAAATGGGCTTTTGGCTAATCAATTTATGAGTTAGGGGTCATTTAGCATTTGTTTAAAATAATCTACAACAAGTACAAGTGCTACAATAGTCAAAACAAGCACGGAAATCATACACTAGCACCTCACAATTGGTGTTTGGATTCTCTCATCTCTCGGGTGTATATGAAATATAACATGTAAAGAGATGTAAGATAAACACTCTCTACCTATAATAGCACATAGATTACCATAGGCTAGATAATAGATCAAAGCTCCACCGCTTTGGCGTAAGCACATAGGAATAACTATCTAAGAGGTCTTTACAAAGGGTTATAATGTTAGGCTTCAGGTAGGGAATAAAAGGGTTTTGTTGGATATGGGGAATTTTAGTGGTGGTAAGTCAAAAATCAAAGTTACATACCTGTAAAATGAGGCGTTGCTAAACCAAGACTCGACTCACTAACACTAAATAACAACTTGAAACAAAACATAAGCATAAAAACATAAAAGATAGATGTAGGATGGTAGTTCGTATTTTTTTCGACTTCTCTCCTTTTTCGATTTTTTTTTCATACATTCTTACCATACCATCCTCTAAGAAAACATCAATATAAAGGGATTTATAAGAGCATTGATAAGGATTTAAAACGTATACTTTTAAGAGGTCATTTAAGCCCTTAATCGCCCACTTGATATCCGTTACTGCTTAATTTCGTTCCTTTTCACTTTTTAGGTCTCATGGAAGCAAAATGCTAGAATGATGCATTTTTGGACGAAAAGGAGTGAATATGTGAAGAAAATGGCTAAGTCAAGATCAAGACACTCAAGCTGCTGGAATTACACCTGACAGCGTCCCAAACGGAGGGCGACGTCGTCCCTCTCTACGTAATTAAAATTTCCGACGACTCAGTAGACTTTTTGCTATTTTACACGGCGGGGTCAGGCTTTGAAGAGTAAGGGCATCACGAAGACTTTTCTTCTCAGGCGGCCTAGATCCAGATTGACGGCGTCATTTAGAAGGCGGCATCACAACCACAACGTGACGCCGTCCCAACAATGACTTGGCCAAGACGAAACCCTATTGACGGCGATCTGACGGCGTCCCAACTATAAGGTGACGCCGTCGCAGTTGTAAAACTATATATAGAAATCGAATTTTCAGAATTAAAAGAGGTGGACTTGTGGAGTAAAAACCTAAAACGATTGAAGTCCGGTTTGGACAGTATTTTAGGGTTCTCATACACTATTTTACATTAAGATAAGTAATTTACTTCATTGATTTCATAATGTCTTCGATTGTATATGTGTATGCTTGCATGTTTAACATGTCCGGCTAAATTTCATGTGTGGTTGCTTAGATCTATGAAACCTAGTTATTAATTATTGATTAGTTGTCTCTTATCTTAATTGTAATTGGCTTAGGATTGCACTAGGCTATCGTTGTGTTTTTAATGCTTGAGTAATCTTTGTGAACCTTAGTTTATAGTCACTTAGTGGAATTGTAGACTAAACATCCAAAGATAACCTTAGAGTTAGTTTATGAATCCTAGAGATTTCGTAGGAAATAACCTTAAGGTAGTCACAAAGAGTTAGGGATAAAAGCATACCCTACGACCTTAGAAAACACAACGCATTAAGAACAAGGACGTGACAATTCAACCACCAATAAAAGATAACTAGGGAGTAATAGTATCTAGGTAGACACATTTTTAATCATCATACGAGCACACATCAATAGACATAGACTATCCCTTAGTTTAGATAATTATATAGTAGAAGTAATCGGTAGAAGTACCAACCCCCAAATTCAAACCCCGAGATTTTGCCCTTAGCTTTATAAAAAAATATAAAAAAGATAAAAAATAATTTTCCTCAACCTCAAACCTTAGCGTAGTACATCTCTCACTAGCATTCCTATTCCCCTAGAGAACGATATCAATACCCGAGGCTTAACCAATACTACACTACAACGATTAGGTTTACTGCCTAGGGTGTTGAAAAATTTGCTCGACGAAAAGGAAGTTCCTTTGACCCCGAACGCGTTATACGCGCATCAAGTTTTTGGCGCCGCTGCCGGGGAATAGAATAGGTAGTTAGATTTTTATCTCGTTTAGGTTCCCTTGCTTGATTCCCATCAAGTAAGTTTTTTTCTCATTTTTAGCTTCCTCGTAGTCTATCCCCCTTCTTCGTGACCTTGTTAGTAAACCCATTACTTTTCATCATGGAAGGTGATAACCCGCCACCACTCATTGACCCACCAATCATTGACCCATAGAGAGGCCGTACTCTTGGTGAATACTCTAGTCTAGACCAAGCCACCAAGGCTATAGGAATACTATTGAGCTCCCCGATCAAGCTCAATATAAGGCCCTGCGATCCGACACCATCCGGTTGGTGCAAAACGGATGTGCATTCCATGGACTTCGTTCCGAAGATCCTAATCAGCATCTCAAGGATTTCCTTAAAATCGTTTATTCCATCGACCTTGATGCTACCACACGGGAGACCACGCGCTTGCGTCTCTTCCAATTCTCTCTACGGGACCAAACTAGTAATTAGCTTGAGCGACTTCCCGCCGGATTCATCTCAAGTTGGGATGATCTCACCACTCGTTTCCTTGCCCAATTTTTCCCACCGGGGAGAACTACTAAACTTAGGAATGAAATCTTGATGTTCCAACAACGTCAAGGTGAATCTCTCTACGAGGCATGGACTCGATTCAAGGACTTGATCCATAAAGTCCCTCATCACGGCATCGATCTTTGGATTCAAGTCTAAATCTATTACGATCATGTCAACTTCTCAAATAAGCAATCCATCGACCAAGCGGCCGGTGGCAAACTTAGTGATCTCACCGCGGAAGAATCGTGGGGTACAATAGAGGACCTTGCCCTCTATGACAACGAAAGTTGGAATGTGAGTTGCCCAAAACCGTCAAGGCAATCTTCTAGCCTCCCATTGACTCACAAACTTTCGATCGTAGGATGCTCGAGCTTGAAGATCAAGTCGAATTCCTAATGAGATCCTACAAAAATCCTAAGTCTTCACGCCAAGTGAACAAAGTCTCTTCCTTGTGTGAGCTATGTAGTGGTCCCCATGACACTCGTACTTGCACGAGACTCCCCGAACAAGCTTCCGTTGACTAGGCATCCTCGCGTACCAATGGAATGGGAGGAAGATTTCCCACAACACCCCGACCTAGGACTTTCAATGATGCCCGAGAAGCATGGATGGGTGAACCCGACTACAATTGGGAACAAACCAAAGAATTCACCTCTAATGATTCCCCATGGTCCCACGACCCTAGCCAACAAAACATAGAAGGGATGTTGCAACACCTAGTTACATCCCAAGAAGCTCAAATAGCCAAGCTTTCGGACCGCTTTAACCAACAACAAGCCAAGATGGATAGGAAGATTGATAACATTTTGAAAGCCATGACCAATAGTGATAGGAAGACCACCGAAAAGGTTAATGCAATCTTGACTTATTCTCCCGAAGCTTCCGGTGTGAAAATTAAGGACCCAAGTAAGTTATCCAAGTACGTTCAATTCGTCAATACCATCACCTTAGTAAATCCAAATAGGACTAATGACGAAGCAAACCATGAGACGACACTTGAGGTTAGTGAAACTCCTAAGGAAGAATCGACCAACGACGTAGACGAAGTAGGTGATGAAGATTTCAATAAGTTTCCTATGGAAGAGCAACTCTCTCGCCACCCACACTTAGTGCGCGACCTTCGTCACATGTATGTTAGGAAAAGCCCTTGGATCAAATTTGGGAATCCTTGGAATCTCAACATACCATGTTGCATAGGACATCTTTTCGTGGCAAAGGCCTACATTGATCGCAAGTCCCTAATAAACATCATGACTAGCACTAGGGGTGAGCAGAAACCGCACCGCAATCCTCAATCCGCCAAAAAACCGCAAAATCCGCACCGCAAAAACCGATCCACAACAAAAACCGACGGTGCGGTTTTTGAAAATAGAAAAACCGCATTTTGCGGTGCGGGTTGGGTTTTCACCGAAAAACCGCACCAAAATAACCGCACCGCACCACTATGTTATATTCATATATATTTTTTTATTTTTTAGAATAACACACTAATATTTATAACTTTTTACGAATTTTGTTTATACTTTTATAATAAATTATTTCAAATATATTTTAATGGTAAATTATCATCTTAGTTTTTAGTTAATATAACTTTATTTTTCTCTCAATTTATTATCGAAGTTTATAAAATTCTTCATCTCATTTGACTTTTACTATTATATTGATTTATAATTTCATACTGATACACAACATTTTGTATATATGTTTTACCATATCATGCAACATTATAATATATTCATTCTATAATAAATATATACCA
The DNA here is from genome assembly GCA_910596185.1 of Chrysanthemum makinoi. NCBI lineage: Eukaryota > Viridiplantae > Streptophyta > Magnoliopsida > Asterales > Asteraceae > Chrysanthemum > Chrysanthemum makinoi. The sequence continues at coordinate 280,740,724 of OU343222.1, forward strand.
AAAATTATACTTTAAAAAATAAAAAGATAAAGAAAAAACTTTGACCCAAAAAACCGCAAAACCGCATAAACCGCAAAAACCGAAACCGCAAAACCGCGCGGATGTGGATTCTCTTTTTTTAAAAACCGCAATTGCGGATGCGGGTTGGTTTTTACCAAAAACCGCACCAACCCGCACCACGCTCACCCCTAACTAGCACATACTATAATTGGGTAATGAAGAAACCTATCCCAAATAGGCGAGACCCCGATGATACTAGGGTTAGTTGTAATTTTCTTGGTAAAGTTAAGGGATTGCCCGTATATGTAGGTAGTTTCATGTACCCTACGAATTTTATAATTATGGAGGATATTAGTACGGCCATAGATCCTAGCTTATCCCACGTAATTCTAGGAAAACCTTTCATAGAAAACACCAGGATGACTTATGATCCGTTGTTAGGAATAGTTAGATTCAAGGATGAGATCGATGACATAGCTTACCAAATGTAATATCACTATGCAATGATGAAAAGGAACTTAAGCTATCAGTCTACTATAGGAATGAGAAGGATAAGGAGAAAGGAGTAGATTATGTGATGAATAAGATTTTTGGGTTTTATAATGATTGTTTGAAACTAGGACCGGAATATAGAACCGATTGGGGAGAAGATGACTTCTTGGAAAGATGCATAATAGGGCATTATTGTAATATGGAAAACCCCAATAGAGACCGTCACGAGGAAGAAGGTGACGGCAATGAAGTCACGTAGGAGCACGACTTCGAGTCTAGCTACAAGACTCATAAATAAATAAAAGCGCTTCGTGGGAGGCAACCCATGCTTAATTGTTTGCTTGTTTGTGTGTCATATATCTTTTCATTATTGTATGTTCTCATGTTTAAATTTGTGAAAATGCTTTATTTTGTCTTTAACCTCGTCTTAATAACATATAAAGGTATTTTACAAAAAGGATAAGTATAGGGAGGATTACACATGTTTTTAAAAGAACGTGAACATGAGAACTGCGATTATTGAAAATAATATATATGTGTGTTTGTTAGAGTCAAATGCTTGAAAATAATATAATTGATGTTTTGCAGGAATTTTTCCAGATTTTAAAGGTGTAATTTTTTCAGAATTTTCCAAAAAAACGCATCAGACCAATTTCTGTTAGGACAACCTGACGGCGTCAGGATTATAACCTGACGACGTCAGGAGGAACTTGACTTATCTAATTTCTCTCGTTTTCTGTGCTACTTATAAATTTTTGGAAATTCTCAGGTCTTAATTTTCTAGAAAATCTGCAAATATCCATTCCACAAGCATTATATCCAAGTGTAGTAGAGTCATATATAGTTTTACCGCCGATTTTACGCGAAGGTTTCGTCTATTTTATTAAAGTGTGCATGTTTTATTTATCAAGAAGAAGAAACATAGCATTGGATGGAGCTTATCACGCATACATTCTTCTTGGAAAGAATTTAACCACTACTTCACACGAATCCTACTGAGCTAATCAGGGGAGTATTAGTTTCTTTCTCTTTTAATACCTTCCGTTATCATAACTTTGATACTTTCGGGGAACATTAGGGACAATGTTCAGTTTAAGTGTAGGGAGGGAGAATAAAACGGAAACTTTGAAACTATGCTTATTCTTGATCATTTGTCTTGTACTATTTCATTTGTGTAATAACCCATGAGAGATATTTATTAGGGCAATTTTAGCGCCAAATTTAAATTTTTTCATGACATGTACGGGTGGGACTTTAGTCTTAATAAAGCGTCTCATGGATAGGAGTTATATGACTAGCACAAAAACCTTTTACCACTCAAATTCCACCCCAAAAAATGTGAGGTTCGCCCCTAGATCTATATGAATTAAAGCATTCACCTTTAATGCTTAGAGAGTGTACCGGTAGTATAACAGATTCTAGAACTTGTTTTGTGATGCATTCCGAGATCGCTAGTGAGACTACACTTGTGTAGTTAGGAATAACTAAATGATAAGAGGCATTAGGACAACCCTTGTTTGATACCCGTATTATAATTACTTCTTCCACATCGGTTGAGTAATTCCCCCACAACCTTGCGATGTACTCATCTTTAGTACACGATACCCCTACCCCTCAGAGCCTATCCTTTTCGCGGTTCTCGTGATGTTTCGGTTTTCCGGAATATCAATGAAGAGCATTGTTTACAATCCACCCCCAAATGTACACCCAAATCGCCTTAACCTACCTTGTATGCACTCATCTTTAGTTCATTATTGTTATCATACTAAACCTTAGTTCAATTATCTAGTTACTTGCATGGTTGCTAAGTCGAGTCATATCTTTTGTACACAGTTTTGGGATGATTGGGACTCATTGGTAAAGTTAAATTTTATGGAGTGACGGGAAAGAACGTTAAATTCAAATTCCCTTTATTTACGTAATAAGGTACTCCAAGTGTTTTGATCTTTTCAATTCGGGTCAAATTAGTGTTAGAGTAATAAAAACTCAAGTGTAGGGATGCTCCTATAAATCCCTTATATTTTGATGTTATTGTAGAGGATGGTAGGGTAAAAGTGTATGCAAAAAAAAATAATAATAAAAATAAATAAATAAATAAATAAATAACTTACGGGCTACCATGCTACATCTATCTTTATATTTATGTATGTTTTTTTCAAAGTTATCTATATTTTAGTGAGTCGAGTCTTGGCTTAGCAATGCCATTCTTTTCATGCTTGTAACATAAGATTTTTGACTTGTCACCACTAAATCGCCTATCCAACCAAACCCTTTGTTTCCCTACCGTAAGCCTAACATTACAACCCTATAAAGGACCTCTTAGATAGTTGTTCCTAGGTACTTACGCTAAAGCGGTGGAGGTTTGATCTAGTCTCAAGCCTATGGTAATCTATGTACTATGACCGGTTAATGAGTGTTTATCTTCCATTTCCATTTACTATATTTCATATACACCCGAGAGATGAGATGTTGGAATCACTCCTAAACCTTATTCAAGTGTTAGTTACTCATATGTAATAGTTAGCTTATTATGGCGCCTTTATGTTTGTTATTAGCCTTAAGCTTATGTAGAAGGCCCATGAGCTTAGGCCCAAGCCCATAGGAGAAAGGGAAGGAGTAGGAGTGTTGCCCTAGCTCCTTGCCTATAAATACTTTGTAATAACCTTCATTTGAAGGTTGGTTGTTCAAGTTATTCTCTCTTTCACATACCTACGCCTAACCGTCTATAGTATATCGTGTGTGTGTGGGGGTTTTACTTGTTCAATCGCCTTATCTCTTTCTTATAAGCTTGTGTGGTAAACCTTGTGACCTAATAGTGGTATCAATCGCCAAATAGTTGGGTGAAACGTTTTGTTATTGAAGATTTTTGTTCTTGGTCTTACGCGTAAAAGTGGGTGATACTTTGGTTCGATTAAAACCGTCTTTTTTACACTTTTGAATCCAAGATTCTTGTACTTTCAACGTTTTAAGGTGTTAAAATACGTGTTTTTGGCAAAAAGTTTCGAACTTTACGTGTGGATCTAAGATTTTAAGCTTGTTTTTGTTCATGGGCATAGTTCTACGCGTAACTGTTATAGAAGGTTTGGTTCAACAAATTTCACATCCTTGTGTTATTTGGTGATCTTGAAGCTATTTCATCACACAAAAACTAGTTTAGAAATATCTTTGAGCAATATCCAATTTACGAGTAGATCTACGCGTAGTAAAACCCTAAACCTACGCGTAAGCATCTCCTTGGTTTGATCTTCATTTTCGTGGTTTATTCCGTGTTTTCTTACTTGGATAAGTCTAAAAATACGTCGACTTTGGATATCTTTTGCACTGTGAAGTGTAAAAGATCACTTGGGATAAAACCCTAAAATTACGCATAAGCATAAGCTTATGCGTAGAAATCCTACGCATAAGATTTTTCTTACGCCTAAGCCTAGTCTTACGCCTAAGATAATCCTACGCCTAACTTTTGTCTACGCATAACTTTAGCGTCTTTTCCTTACTTACGCGTAAACTAAATTCTACGCGTAACTCTCATTGTTACGCGTAACTTTGGTGTTTTTACGCTTAAGTGCTACTTGGTTATTGTGATTTCTACGCCTAAGGACACTTCATCAACAGCGTTTCATTCGACTACAAAGATCCATCAACACAAGTTATCAAAAAAAAAGAAAAAAAAAGTTTTTTGGCGGGAAAATTTGAGTAAAATTTAATTTTTCGAGGAGACTAAACGTTCAATTTTTACGCGAGATTCAAATTTTGGTTTAACCGTGAAAATTTTGGTCAAAAATTCAAATTTTTGGGCACAAATTCAAATTTTTCGGGTCAAATTTTGCGTAACAATTGTCATAACTCAAAATTTTCTTACATCCTTAGAATTGAATTTTATAGTGAATTTCAAATTTTGAGAGTCAATTTTTCAAAATTATTTTTGGAGGGAAATTGAAATTCACTGTATCGACCTTCTGTGTGCTATATCGACTTTGCACCTTTTCTTCTCTTTGATTCTTCTGCAGGGGAGTGAAATGGATTCTGAACATAAAGATCCATTTGTGGCATTGGAAGAAGGAATCATGGCTCTGGCTCTGGCATTGAAGCGTCAGACATCATCAAATTTCCGATATCCCGTAGTCGTGCAAGGTGAAAGAGTTGATGTACATGAAAGGCATGCTCATATGGACGTTGAGAATGTTGTGATTACTGTAACTGTCGGCAATGCGGACAATGAGGTTGTAGCATTGGAAGCGAGGATGACGGCAGCAAATCTAGAGAAGATATCATACTTAACTACGACACCGAGCCTAAGCGTGACGAAGAACAAATGGTTGAGGAAGATATCTTACCACCTATGACACGACACGAGCAGGATGGTCGAGGTACAATCTACTGTGATCATATTACGCAAATGCGACACAACATCTTGAGCAACCTGAATTTAGTAATGAAGGAGAGGTTGACCGGTGTGTTGCACAATGTCCAGACAACTATCTCATGTCTGAGCCCTTACTTGTTAACAACTCAACGAAGCGTCAAATCAAACTCTTGAATCTGAAAACATTCTTCTCTAAAAGACCATTGCTCAGTTTCATAAAGATTTTTCAAAACTAGAGGCACATTGTATCTCTCTTGAACTTAAATTACAAAACAAATCTTTTTCTTCAGAACACAATGGTCAGTCTTCAAATGATCAAAGTAATCGTGTGGATACATTAGTAAATGAAAATGAGCATTTAAAGGCTCAAATTCAAGCAAAGGGGCTTGCACATGTTGCTTTACAAAACAAATTGAGAAGATTAACTGGCAAGAGTGTGGATACTAAGTTTACAAAACCAACAATCTTAAGGAAATCGTCTCTTCAACCAATCAGACACCAATCAGTAGTTAGACAACCAACTGCTTTTAAATCTGAACGTTCAAAATCTTCAAAACCACGGTTTGCCTCCCAAGTTGTTGAGAATAATCATTTGTCAAAACCAGTCACTCCACATTCGGGCCAATGAATAATGCTTCGTCTCTATTAATCCTGTTTACTTTATACATGTTTCATTTATATCTCAACAAGTGGTGCTCTGGCCAATCTAGGACTAGTTCAAACACGTGTCTAAACGAGCATTAAAGTAAAGATTCATATGATTCAAATGACGCGTAAAAGAACTGTGATCTAGAAAAAGCTAGGAAAAGGGCACTACTCCAAAGGATGGAATCTTAGGTTCACGACCTAGTGTGATGCCTTCTAGTGTGTTGCATAACACTGCATGTAGTAGCAATCCAAAACCTAAGTTTACTCAACAAATAGTTAGAAATAAACCCGTTGATCTAAACGTAAAATTTTAGAAACCTACTAGGTGGATCAATATAGGACACAGACTCTTCCCAAAAGAAGTTTCAACATCCCCTAGATCTTACCTTAGATGGATTCCAACGGGTAGAGTTTTCAACACTATTGGTCTTAGGTGGATTCCTACAGGCAAGATACTAAGTAGTTGCATCAACACAAGTTTGAAACCCATAACATCCATCCCTGAGGTAGGAAAGGAACTTATCAAAATAGCTTGTTCAGGTGTCAAGAAGATAATTGACACTACATCTTTATGCCTCTAACATCTGGAACCCAGTTACACTTGGGGATCCATGTTTCTTCTTTCTTGCCCCCCTTCTATTTTTCTATGCAGGTACAACGGCTATGGCTCCTACTGCAAAACAACGTAGGACCCGTTTCTCACCGTCAAAATTATCATGATCCATCAGCTGTTCCACCATTGTACTTAATCGTCATGAATTGGAAACATTGCTTGCTCCTCACGGTTAAAGATTCGCCAAAGTCGTGCTTGGATGTATCGAATGTTTCATTTGCACAACCGATAATACTCTAATTTCGGATACACTGAATCTACAACAACAACAACCGAATCTTCTATAACAGAAGATCAAACTGCTTCCAACAATAATGACACGGTGATGATCAACATAATGAACAGAGATGTTTTATCGGCAGTTGACTCTCTCGAAATATTTTTGGTACTTCACACTTGTTCGATCAATTGGACATACATGGTTTATTTGTCTCCTTATACATGGTTTATTTGTCTTTAATTCATCATCAACATACGTGGTGTATGATTCTGAATCATTGAAAACATCGAGGGGAGAGAGTGTGTAGGTGGTCATTGCTTCCTTGTTCTTCTACATGCTTCTTTGCGAAAACCCAATGCCTTCTTGAATTTCTTCAATTAGGGGGAAGAAATAAGACGATCTATGGCTCAAACGTCTCACTTTGGAGTTATTGTCTCGATTTCACGGGTGATCTTGTGTGAAGTTACCCAAATATGATGTTATGATGCCTCACACACGGTCTTGGTATCGCGTTATTGCATATTCACAGTAATTAGTATTCTGAAAGACCACAACATTCAGGGGAAGTCGTTTCATTTCGTCTTTCGTGGTTTGTTTGGTGTGATGCGTCTACATACGTGAGAAGATCTTGTTGATTTCTAGCATGTTACCTCGAGCGGATTTTCCGCAATTAGTCAGATTTTCCTTGTGTGGTTTTCTGCTCTTCTACAAATTCTGCTGCATATTGAAAACTTCAAAAGTTAGAAGAAATGTCTACTACATCAGTGTTTCAAATCTGCTAAAGGCGGTTGTCATTTGGGGAAGCTGATTAAGAAACTTTGTCAATATCTGTTTATATTCACAATGGCTTCTGAGTATACCAGCTTGGAACCCGGACACAACCGCTTAAACTTCCCCAAACCCCATCATCAGTGAACAAAGCCCCGACTTACTCGTCAACAAATGGAAAGGTTATTTGCTCCACTTTCAGTGGCGATATTGATGAGCGTGCTCAGGTGTATCCGCTGTTTCCGCTGCTCAACGATAATACTCTTATACGATACACACTGCTACAACAACTACTGTTGCAGATGCACCTACACCAGTTGACTCCAACACAACAGTTGAACACACCGCTTCCAACAATGATGAATCGGTGATGATGTTCGAATGAAGTACCCCCATCTGCAGATTTTGATCCAAATGCGTTCTTCAACCCGTTTGCTAATGAGACTGCTGCACGAGATGTCGCGGAATCTTCAACAAACCATTTGAATCCTCAGAATCGCACAATGTATACCAACATCAACCCTCCACACATAGATGGACGAAAGACCATCCTCTGGAAAACATTATTGGCAACCCGAATCAACCGGTCGTTACGAGACAACGTCTTCACAGGCGGTGAACATTGCATTTATGTACTCCTGTCATGCCAATGAACCTAAAACATCAAAGACGCAATGACAAAAGACAACTGGATTGAATCCATGCAAGAAGAACTCAACCAATTCAAGCGTCTTGAAGTATGGGAACTGGTTGAAAGACCAACAGGAGTCTACGTCATTGGTCTCAAATGGATTCGGAAAAACAAATTGGATGCTGAAGGAAATGTTATCAGAAATAAGTCACGTCAGGTGGCTAAGGGTTATTGTCGGGAAGAGGGTATTGACTTTGAAGAATCTTTTGCTACGGTTGCTCGTCTTGAGGCTGTTCGGATATTTCTAGCATTCGCAGCTCATATGAATATGACGGTCTATCAGATGGATGTCAAAACTGCTTTTCTCAATGGACAACTTAAAGAAACGGTTTATGTCACCCAACCGGATGGATTCGTTGATCCTGAGTTTCCGAATCATGTCTACAAACTGAACAAAGCTCTGTAAGGTCTCAAACAAGCTCCTCGGGCATGGTACGATAAGCTATCATCTTTCCTCATTGCCAATAATTTCACCAAAGGTTCTGTTGACCCAACTCTTTTTATACAATATCACGGGGCACATATCTTAATTGTTCAAATTTACGTGGATGACATCATTTTTGGGTCTACACATAAAAAGTTTTCAATCGCTTTTGCAAAACTAATGAAGAAAAATTTTGAAATGTCCATGATGGGTGAACTCACGTTCTTTCTCGGACTGCAAGTTCATCAATCACCCCGTGGTATTTTCTGAAGTCGATCCAAATATGCCCTTGAACTGTTAAACAAATTTGGAATGAAAAACTGTGACACCTATGCCACACCAATGGCTCATACCAAGAAGCTAGACGCTGATTTACATGGGAAATTGGTGGACCCTACAAAATACCGTAGTATTATTGGGTCTCTCATGTATCTAACAGCTAGCAGACATGATATTGTCTTTGCCGTATATCTTTGCTCTCGTTATCGGTCGCGACCAACTGAAACCCACCTCTCTGAGGCTAAAAGAATCCTCCGATACACAAAGGGAACCATTAACTTGGGGATCTGGTATCCGAAGGATTCTGGTTTTGAACTAATCGCTTTTTCAGACGCTGACCACGCGGGATGCTTAGACACACGGAATAGTACTTGGAGCTTTACAATTTCTTGGTGAAAAGCTGGTGTCATGGCAATCGAAGAAGCAGGATTGTACATCGCTGTCCTCAACCGAAGCAGAATATGTAGCCGTATGTCGCGTGTTGTGCTCAAGTCATCTGGATGCGAACACAACTCAAAGACTATGGTTACGTATTTGACAGAATCCCGATGTACTGCGACAATCGGTGTGCCATTGCGATCTCGTGCAACTCAGTTCAGCATTGAAATCAAAGCACATCGATCTTCGATATCATTTCATCAAGGATCACGTGGAGCAGGGTACTGTTGAATTATATTTTGTGGGTACAGAATACCAATTGGCAGATCTTCTCACCAAAGCCTTGCCTCCTGCTAGGTTTAATGAGTTGGTCCACCGGATTGGTATGAGGTGTTTGACTCAAGAGGAATTGGATGAACTCCTAAAACAGTCTTAAAAACCGGTCAAACACCAAAATCTCTTTTGTAAATAATTCTTTCAAAAACAAAATACAAAAGTATAAAATCTGATAAAACAACAAAAATATTCTTCTATCTATTTTCTTTCAACATTGCAAGTACGTTTCTTCCGTCAACACTATAATCTTTCAAAATTCAGTATTTTTTCGATCTAGTGTTGAGGGGGAGAAAATTAATGCTTAACCATTTCATATCATCCGTGTACTTGCATGTGGTCATATCCCGGTTGTTTCTTTTATCATTGGTGGTAAACTTTTCTGGTTAAACTGACACTCCTCGGACTAAAATTTATAACCTTTCATCATTTATTAAGTTGAGGGGGAGTGTTGTCAAAGTTTCTTTCTTAAAATCTTTGTTTGGTAACCAAAATGGAAGTTAAATGGCGTTGTTTGAAAAAGGAAAAGGTGGAGGGACCAAAACTGTCAAAATGTTAAAGTTATTTTAATAAAAACATCCTCCACCTAACATTACCCTCACATTTATTACTTCTAACCTAAAAGATCCTGCGCCTAATATTTATTCAAGAAATCTGTGTTTCTGATCATCAATCTGTAAGTGTTTTCATGATCTTAACTTGATAATACAAGCTAAGGATTTGAATTTCTAGTAAATCCTACGGCTAAAACTTTTGTTACGCGTGATTATGTGTTCTACGCATAAGCGTATGAACACAATCATTGTGTGTGTGTTTGTGGTTAAATGGATAGTGTCAAAACGTTCCTAATACATAAATGATAACATTTTAACCATCTAAATCCACCCATAAACACGAATTGATGGTTTTTGATAACTAGGGTTTATGAGTCGATTTGGGTGTTTACGAATGTGAAGGGTTTTGGTTATAAAGATTGTTGTGTTATGTTCATATGTTGATGAATTGATGATTTCCTGGCCCTATAACAACCCAGAAACACTAATTTAATCAGAATTAGGAATTAGGGTTTAATGTTCTTGAGTTTGGGTATTTTTGATTCATCACGAACTAGATGTTAATACTTGGTTTATAAACTCACACAACATCTTAGAACTACCAGAATAAGTTTGGTGCAAATCCTATGGTTAGAAAACTTACGCGTAATTCTTAACCCTTAGGGTTTTGACCTACGCGTATGACTTTCTACGCATAAATGTTTAACAAGCTTTCATGCCATGATGTGTGTTTAATATGACTATACATGTTAAGATTGATGATATGATGGTTTTATTTCAGGCTTGCTACTCGTAAAATTCAGAATCAAGGTCGATTGTTACTCTACGCATAAGGATCACCTTACGCGTAGGCAGTTATGCGTAAGAGTAATCCTACGCGTAACTACTACGCATAAGGTTCTACAATGGGACTACGCGTATCCTGTGAAGGATATGCGTAAACAGTGACCTCTACGCATAAGGTCTACTCTTACGAGTAAGCCTTACGCGTAAGGTATAAATACGCCTACGCGTAAGCTCTACGCATAAGGTCCCCTTTTCCTACGCGTAACATTTCTTACGCGTAAGTTAAGATCCTACGCATAAGCTTTCGTCTACGCGTATGTCATTACTGTTTACGCGTAACTTTGCCATATCTACGCATAAGCCTTGATAGACCTTCATTATGAATTGTTACGTGCACAAACTTGTTAATAAACAATTCATATCGTCACGAATCCAATAATGTCACTAATAAACTTAATCGTTTGATATGTTGTGAACAATAAGTGATAACATAAACTTTAAAACTTAAAGTTGACTAACTCACGAAACATTTCACGACGTCATTGGACTATTGAACAAACAAGTGACTTAGGACTCGTAACAATCATTGACACTGTACATTCAATAACTAGACAATAAGACCCTCTGTTGACTAACACTATGTCTTTCGATATGTTGGTTCTTTTGGCTAATGTTATTTTAGATCACGACATGGCTGAACAAATGAATGTGGATGCATCAGAAGTTCTTACAATTGCTGATATCTTTCCAGAGGGTTATCCGAGAAAGATTGGAAAGAACAACCTTAGGGTTGACTTTGATACCCTCACATGCTCAAAATCTTCTTGTCTCATTGCAGTGGATATTCTCGGGAATCATCCCTACCAGAACATGCTCTCACACTCTGCCACAGTTCCAGAGGTCTACATTCAACAATTCAGGGATTCTATGCAGAGGATCACTGGTCAAAGTGCAGTGAATGTGACACTTAATCACAAACTAGTCACTATCACTCCTGCTGACTTACGGGCTATTCTCATCATTCCTGACATCGCTCCAACCGACTTCTTTGCTACCCCTACTGAAGAGCAGTCCGAAATTCTTGATAGATATAGGTTATGATGAAGCTTCAGGAATCATTACTAAGCACTCTCACGTGGAGTTGAAGAATATTCCTCAACCATGGAGAACACTCTACATGATCATCACCAAATCGGTCTCTGGTCGTGGCGGGCTATGAGCATCCCAAGCTCATGGAACTGCAAATTTTATGGTCGTTGATCAACAAGAAGGACATTGAAATCGAAGCACTGATATGGGAGGACATGATGCTATTTCACAAGAAGCTTGGCTCCAAGATTCCCTATGTCAGATACACCAAACTGTTGATCCAGAGAGCTCTTGGACTTCATCCTGATATCCCCATGAGGCTCAATGACCCAGATAATCACGACATATTGACTGAACCCATATTATCTGTCAGAATCAAAGAATCGTCAACAAAGAAACAGGGTACGGTATTACGTGATCACCTTCTAACTACCGAAATTAAAAAGCTTGAAACATATAAAAGGTATCGGTTAGCCGTAAAAGAAGGCAAAGTTGGTCATCTTAATGAAAAATCTTACGGTACACCTACTCGGAGGACCGAGAAGAGGCCAGTCTTTGGAAGTGTCACAAGTACTGATATTTATAGGAAGCTTCCCAAAAGGAATCCTCCTCGTAAAAGGATTGTTCCCGTAAAGGAAGCTGAACCTATTCCCACACCTGAACCGCAAAGAAAGCTTGTGGACGAAAGCTCGAAGGTGCGACACAGATGAAGAGATTACCTACTCAAACGCAAGGATGACAATCCTTTAGTACCAAAACCTCCAAGTCCTCAAGCTGATAAAGAAAAAGGGAAGACTCCTGTACTTGTACCTTATGATGAAAGCTCGGAGAGTGATAAAGAGCCACCGGAAAATGTTTACAAGAAGACGATCAAATTCCTTAGACACCAACACAAAGCTGAAGAATTTGCTAAAGACCAAATGGGTGGTCCGGAGGATCAAGTGGCGCCCACTCTGAACCATCTCTTGATGCGGTTAATCAACCCGATAAGGGAGCTGGTGCCACCACTCTTGTGCAACAACAAAAGCTTGTGAAGGATACTATCGAATATGAGTTTGAGGAACCGGAAACTGAGAAGTCCGAAAAAGATAAAGATGTTGATTATGATACGTTTCTTCTAGATAGTCCTGCACGATCAAAGGAAGAAACCTCTGAACCTCCGAAGGATCTAGAGTCTCCTCATATCTCTTCATCATCAGATTCGTCTTCTCACTCTTCACCACCACTATCAAAAAGATCAACAAAATCATCATCCAGATCAGTGAAGAAGCCACCTCGATCTTGGATTTCTCAGACTCATAAAAGAATTGTGAAAGCTGTCAAACAAGTTAGAAAGAAAGACGTGCTCAACAAGAAGTTGAATTTCTTTGCTGATCACATACAGCATCTGTATGACGAGAATGAAAAGATGCAAGGAGAAAGGAAGTTTGTTCAGGAATTCATGAAAAATCACCGTCAAGAGGAACTAAACGACATGATCGAAGGATACACGAAAAAGTACCTTCTGGAGTACGTTCCTAAAGTCACAAAGGAGTTGTTCACCAAACAACTTTATCCAAATCTTATGCAGATAGCCAAGCAAACTATTCGATCAACGCCCTTAACCGTCACAATCAATCCAACCGATCCGGTAGTTTTCTCGGATAATGAATTGGTGGCCAAGCTTGTTACACAAATGTCTGCACGATCTGGGACATTTACTTCGGATGAAGGAAAGCTGTTTCAAGCATTGCTGGACTACCAACTTCAAGAAGCTTGTAGATTGGAAGCTGAAAAGTCTAAACGTCCTAGAGACGATGAAGACAAGGATAAGGATAAAGACTCGCACCTAAACGTCGAAGCAGTCCGGTGAATCTTCTTTGATGCAACCTCCTCCACAACGGCCTCCTGTTCAACAAAATCTCCTCCTCGTTCTTCTCTTGAAAAACCTCGGGGCGATTCGAGTTACCACCCTTGACTCAGAAAACCAATGATCACTTTGAGTATATGGGTGGTGACGATGAAGAGGTCCTTGAGCCCCTACAACAACCCACCTCTTCCAAACAAGTTCAGAAACCAGAATCATCATCTAGGCCTTCGAAAAAGAAGAAGAAGAAGACGATTCAGAATGACGTCGTATCATGGCTAGATGACGATAAAACAAAGGAATTTGAATGGTTTGCTACTCTTGTTAACAACACTCCCTACCCTGAAGAAGGTCAGGATTTGGTAGACAGTTCTACATTGGAGCATGCTAAAATTCTGCAAGAAAAGTTCCATGTGAAGAAAATGACGAAATCTGAGTTGAAGCGAATCAAGAATGAAGCGTTTCAACTTCTAAAAGACAGCTCTGAAAGTGCCCTCGAGGTCGAATATCACCTTGAAAACATTGCTCGAGCTATGTCTAACAACATGGATTGGCTCAAACCGGAAGCAAACATTGACTTCACACAAAGGGACAACCCTCCATACTACACCGATTGGACCAAACCTCTACCAACAATTGGCCAACCAGCTGAACCAAGGATTCCTTTCAGATATTTCTTCAACAAAGACTTGGATTTTCTTTTACACGGTGGCGATGATTCAAGAAAATACGCTACATCGTTGACACTTCCATTCCCAGCAGTTGTCTACTCAAACTGCATAGCCATTGAGGAACGTGCTAATCACTTGTTCTCCAACACAGTGGAAGCATACGACCGAGATGCATTGTATGGGATTCATCAGCTGGCCGAGAACGCCGACGAATCTACTACCGAAGCTGTCAGGTTCAGAAGTCTCAACATGCTGTGTATAGTTCTAAGGATATCGTTGCCATCAGACACGTTGACCTTTCGTCTAAGTGGGACTACACATTCCTAAAGAAGATCGTAGTCAAACGACAAGATGAACGGGACTATGCTTTCTCTGAAGCTGACTTTGAGAATTTGTCTCTCAATGACATCGAAGACATGTACCTTGCCAAAGTACAGGGTCGCATGAGACAATTCTCAACTGCAGTACAACGTGAATTTATCAAGTCACTTCTCATCTTCATAAGACGCATTGTCATCAAGGAACGTGTAGAAGATCTCCAGCTGGCTGTTGAATCTTATCAGACGCGTGTCAACTTCACTCCTCCAAAGCTTGATCTTCCCGATATCAACCAGCTATCTCAATATACACTCATCAGCAAACCTTTCGGCGTTGTTTACCGTAGTGAACTTCAAAGAAACTGCTTAATGGCGTGTAGCGAACTCCACAAGTTCGGGGATCATACTTTGAAGCTGGTTAGGGATGGAATGGCATACATGTTGAAGGATATACGCCAGAAAATTGGGTCTCCTAAGCGCTGGAATTCTCAGGAAAGGAGGGATGTGAGACGGATCATCACAATGATTGATGAACGGTTGTTTCGAAGGGATCAGTTCAGACAATTGGAGAGTTATGTCGGTGGTCGACCCAGGCTTAACATAACCGGCTTTCAACGCCGTGTGCACACTCCTGGGAACATCACTGCACTTCCTGGTACCCCTTGAATTGCTTCCTTCATATAATTTTGGATGTTTGATTGATTATGTTAATGGCTTGTGCACACATTACAGTGTACAACCCGTACTTGTAAATAAAGGACCCTGTGGTACGCTTCAGTGCCACAATCCTTATAAAAGGAGCGAAAGCTTCTTACTTTTGAGTAAAACCTATCAAACCTTTCACTTTTCAAGGTTTTGCTCAAAAGAACAAGTACTTTCCCTTATGATTTTCAAAACCTCAACCGTTTATATCACTCGTTGAGGGGGAGTACTTGAAATAAAACTTTGTTCAAAAATTGTTCACAGTGGTCATTCTTCCCGCAACACTCGAAGTGGTCATATTTATTCTCAACTTTTCAAAAATAACATCACATATGCCATTTTTGAGGGGGAGAAAATACGTGATAAGAAATATGTTGTGTAAAAGCAAATGAATCATTGTACTATAGACTTAACCCATGAATTGACAAGATCTTAACTGTTAGTAACTCGAAAAGACTTGTCCGGGACGGGTAATAATTTCAAGCTAGTTCGCTAGTGATGTAAACGTGTCTTGCAAAGGACTTGTCTGAGTAGAATGTACCATTCGAGAAACTCTTTGTAGACATGAACTCTGACGGGTTTGACGACCTTTCGAGGATTGTCTACACCTTCAAGGTAGTTATTAGAGCTAGTTGTCACCTAAAAGCTGACAATGCAACTCTTTAACTATGCCACGTAACCTTGTCTCGCGGGGGATTGTCTATCTTGAGTGAATCAATTCAAAATGTGCGCGCTCTTTCCTCACTGTGCATTTTAACCGTTAAAACTCTTAAGCACATGTGGAGGGGGAGTATTTATGCAAAATCTTATCTCAACAGTGGTACTAAAATGTTTTTCATTCACAAACACTTTGAGAGATTTTTCACAACAGTGGTTTTAATGGCAACATAGGTTAGTCATGAAGTTATAAGGTGACTAAGGTTAGGAATAACCGTCCTATGATCCGCCAGAGCCGGATGGATCTACCCAAGGACACCACAAATAGTTAGAATTTAGAAGTCCTTAGGTATGATTATAAAAAGGAGAATTGAGAATCGGAGAAAGAAGGAGTTGAAGAATTAAAAAGAAATGCAAAGAAAAGGGTGAAAAGAAATAGCCCTCCAGATTATTCAACTTAGGGCAGACACCGGGTTCAATTCATATGCTACTGGTTGTCACTAGATGACACCGGTATTGAAGATTAAAAGTCGTCATGGACCCAGTGACGCATGCACTAAACCTTTTTAACCACTCAAGTTTCTCTCAACAGAAGCTTGTTTCATTCTCACAAGGAACCCTACATAATCTATCGGCCTTCTCTTAGAGATTGCTGATATTGAAGAAGGAGACCCTCTCCCTAGTCTCCGCTCAGGAAAACCAAAACGCACAATTGAATCTAGAGCCACGAGATTCATCAAAAGATCTCTTAGGTACACTTGACATTTCATCACTTGATATTCAACAATAAGAATTTCAGTGATACATTATCGAGTCCTTCACAGATCTTAGCAATCTGTCGAGAACATTTATGAGAGGTTCACATTTGTGATCCTCAGTGATTGAATGGAAACTCCTGCCAGGGTCAACATCAAACGGCCCTGACAGCAGGTCGCTTCGGCAACTCCCCGTGGATTGCGCTTAGTGGTCTCAAACGGTCTACAGTCGTGAGGTGATGCTTCGGTGTACCTCAGCGACTCATCTCGAATCGTAGGTGTACTATGGTACATCGTGTTATCTCACTTGTGGGACTCCGATTCAGGAACGGCCTTTGTAAGAATTAGAGTTGTGTTTTCACACTATGCTGTTAACACTCGAAGTTCAAACTTGTAAGTGCCGGAATCCGCTTATTACTAACCGTTTAAATGTTTTCTTCTTATGGAAGCTCGGGAGCGGAATGATCGTGCAGATTCTTCTCATGCTCACGCCAACATCATCACTAATGGAAGTTCTATCCAAAAGCAACACAACAGTCAGAATGATTCTTCGTCAAATCAAAGAATCTACAAAGTTAAAGACTTAAAGAACTTCATCAGTACTGAATTCAAACGTCAAAAGAGCATATGAGCATGTTGAAGAATGACGTGGAGACACTGTAGCAGCGAAGCAGGGGCACTGAGGCAGGACTTGATGCGGAGACAACAACATACTATCACTTTCATCACAAAGAACAATGATCAAAGAAAAAATTTTAAGATGACGTCAAAGCATAACCGTTTAAAGAAAACAATTTCTCTACACTGGGGAGATTGTTCGAATCGAGGCAATTCTTCTCATAAGAAAGAAGAATGTCAGAAGACGTCAAAGCTACTATTACATCAACGCCTTCACCGTTTTTCATCACCAACACTTGAGTGTTTGTTACTCATATGTAATAACACTTGAGGGGGAGATTGTTGGAATCACTCCTAAACCTTATTCAAGTGTTAGTTACTCATATGTAATAGTTAGCTTATTATGGCCTTTATGTTTGTTATTAGCCTTAAGCTTATGTAGAAGGCCCATGAGCTTAGGCCCAAGCCCATAGGATAAAGGGAAGGAGTAGGAGTGTTGCCCTAGCTCCTTGCCTATAAATACTTTGTAATAACCTTCATTTGAAGGTTGGTTGTTCAAGTTATTCTCTCTTTCACATACCTACGCCTAACCGTCTATAGTATATCTTGTGTGTGTGTGTGGGTTTTACTTATTCAATCGCCTTATCTCTTTCTTATAAGCTTGTGTGGTAAACCTTGTGACCTAACATGAGAGAATCCAAACACCACTTGTGAGGTGCTAGTATATAATTTCCGTGCTTGTTATGACTATTGCGGTGCTTTTACTTGTTATGAATTATGTTAAACCAATGCTTTATGCCCCTAACTTTTAAATTCATTGGCCAAAAGCACATTTGCTTGAGGACAAGCAAATACCAAGTGTAGGGATATTTGATAAGGATTTAAAACATACACTTTTAAGGGGTCATTTAAGCCCTTAATCGCCCACTTTTATATCCGTTACTGCTTAATTTCATTCCTTTTCACTTTTTAGGTCTCTTGGAAGCAAAATGCTGGAATGATGCATTTTTGGACGAAAAGGAGTGAATATGTGAAGAAAATGGCTAAGTCAAGATCAAGACACTCAAGCTGCTGGAATTACACCTGACGGCGTCCCAAACAGAGGGCGACGTCGTCCCTCTCTACGTAATTAAAATTTACGACGACTCAGTAGACTTTTTGCTATTTTACACCTGACGGCATCAGGCTTTGAAGAGCAAGGGCGTCACGAAGACTTTTCTTCTCAGACGGCCTAGATCCAGATTCAGACGAAATCATTTCTGAAGACTGACGGCGTCACAACCACAACGTGACGCCATCCCAACAATGACTTGGCCAAGACGAAACCCTAATGACGGCGATCTGACGGCGTCCCAACTATAAGGTGACGCCGTCGCAGTTGTAAAACTATATATAGAAATCGAATTTTCCGAATTAAAAGAGGTATACTTGTGGAGTAAAAACCTAAAACGATTGAAGTCCGGTTTGGACAGTATTTTAGGGTTCTCATACCCTATTTTATATCAAGATAAGTAATTTACTTCATTGATTTCATTAAGTCTTCGATTGTATGTGTGTATGCTTGCATGTTTAACATGTCCGGATAAATTTCATGTGTGTTTGCTTAGATCTATGAAACCTAGTTATTAATTATTGATTGATTGTCTCTTATCTTAATTGTAATTGGCTTAGGATTGCACTAGGCTATCGTTGTGTTTTTAATGCTTGAGTAATCTTTGTGAACCTTAGTTTATAGTCACTTAGTGGAATTGTAGACTAAACATCCAAAGATAACCTTAGAGTTAGTTTATGAATCCTAGAGATTTAGTAGGCAATTACCTTAAGGTAGTCTCAAAGAGTTAGGGATAAAAGCATACCCTACGACCTTAGAAAACACAACGCATTAAGAATAAGGACGTGACAATTCAACCACCAATAAAAGATAACTAGGGAGTAATAGTATCTAGGTAGACACATTTTTAATCATCATACGAGCACACATCAATAGAAATAGAATACTTCTTAGTTTAGATAATGAGAAAGTAGAAGTAATCGGTAGAAGTACCAACCCCCAAATCCAAACCCCGAAATTTTACCCTTAGCTTTATAAAAAAATATAAAAAAAATAAAAAATAACCTTCCTCAACCTCAAACCTTAGCGTAGTACATCTCTCACTAGCATTCCTATTCCCCTAGAGAATGATATCAATACCCGAGCTTACCCAATACTACACTACAATGATTAGCTTCACTGCCTAGGGTGTTGAAAAACTTGCTAGACGAAAAGGAAGTTCCTTTGACCCCGAACGCGTTATAGGCGCATCAAGCATCCCTGCACTTGAGTTTTTATTTCACGAACAATAATTGACCCGAATTGAAAAGATCAAAACACTTGAACTACTTAATTACGTAGACAAATGGAATTTGAATTTAACTTTCCTTCATGTTACTCCATAAAATACTACTTAATCCATGAGTCCCAATCCCCCCAAAACTGTATACAAAAGATATGACTCGACTTAGCAACCATGCAAGTAACTAGATAATTGAACTAAGGGTTTAACAATAGTTACAATAATGCACTAAAGATGAGTGCATATAAGGTGGGCTAAGGCGACTTGGGTGTAACATTTGGGGGTGAATTATAAACAATGCTCTTCATTGATATTCCGGAAACCGGAACATCATGAGAACCACAAAAAGATAGGCTCTGAGGGGTTAACTAGAGGTATCGTATACTAAAGATGAGTACATCGCACGGGTGTGGGAAAAATTACTCAACCGATGAGGTTGACGTAATTAAGTTACAGGTTTAAAACAAAGGTTATCCTAATGCCTCTTATCATTTAGTTAATTCTAACTAAACGAATGTAGTCTCACTAGCGATCTCGGAATGCATCACAAAACAAGTTCTAGAATCTATTATACTACCGGTACACTCACTAAGCATTAAAGATGAATGTTTTTATTCCTAAAGATCTAGGGGCGAACCTCACATTTTTGGGGTGGAATTTGAGTGGTATATGGTTTTTGTGCTAGTCATATAATTCCTATCCATGAGACGCTTTATTGAGACTAAAGTTTTACTCGTAACTGCCATAAAAACATTTAAATTTGGTGCTAAAATTTGGTGCGAAAACATTTTAAATTTGGTGCCATAAAAAATCATAAGAATGTTTCTTGACATCATAAATTGACCTAACACTTCCTTCTCCTACCACTATTTTGGACACTTTACAATCGGTTATAGCACTAGTGGTAGCTAAGAATCCTCTTCCAACCAACAATGGGCACGTGGTATCACTAGCCATGTCTTGTACATGAAAATCTGCCAAAATAGTCAATTTTCCTATAAGTACTACCATGTCTTTCATTATTCCTACCAGATATGCAAAACTTCCGTCCGCTTAACCTATGATGGTTTCCATTCGTTCTAACTTCCCTAAGTTAAGGCTTTTATGGAGCGACAACGAAAGAAGGTTGATGCTTGATCCTAGGTCGGCTAATGTGTCGAAAGCTTTGGAATTCCAATGCTACACG
This sequence comes from Chrysanthemum makinoi, assembly GCA_910596185.1. NCBI lineage: Eukaryota > Viridiplantae > Streptophyta > Magnoliopsida > Asterales > Asteraceae > Chrysanthemum > Chrysanthemum makinoi. The sequence goes on from OU343222.1 coordinate 280,761,447, forward strand.
GAAGAATGAATAAGCCGGGATCATTTAACTTCTTAGGTAATTTATTTTGCACAAATGCGGACCCGCGTTCTTCCAATTTTAGTCTTATGCACCACTTCAAGTGGGCGCGAGCTCTTTAAGAGGAAAGAAGAGAAGATCAAATATGTTTTTATTTGACAAAAGCTTAATGACTTTTATTCATTGTAAAACATTAAATACTAGGTATGAGATAATCTCACACGAACACAAAGACTTATCCTAAGCCGAAGACTTATCCTAACACTTAATAAACTATGTCACATATCCTAATTACCTTTAAATGGCCAAAAAATGCTTTCAGAACAACGCATGTGCATCATATATACGTGCACGATTGCTTAGAGATGTTAGATAACCCTTTCATAAATTTATTTCGGGCAAAGAAGTCTATTTGAAGACCACAATACAATTTTTTAGACTAAAAGTTGTAATTAAAAAACTATATATATTTGATATCTATACTACTTTATAATATATTTAGGCCTTCTAAAATTAGAATGCTTTAAAATTCAGACTTTTTTACTTGCTTATTATGGAAAGATATATTATAATGCATGTAAAATTAAGATAAGGAGCTCCAATCATGAGATGACATGTGTCACTTCTTAACAAACTCCAAGCATAACTTCTAACAAACTCCAAGCCTAACTCCTAACCACCAAAAATTAAGATAAGGAACTCCAATTATAAAATGACATTTGTCACTTCTCAACTAAAAATTCATCTTTATTTTCAAATTAAAATATCTTTTTATCTACTTATTTAAATTATAATCTAATTTCACCATATTTTCTAAAATTTTATGCTCTTTAATTCAACATCTATTTTAATATATTTTTATGAGTTTTAGTTTTTATATTTTTAGTGGGTTTATTTTATTTTAATTCAAATTTTTACAACTTTAACATTTATTTCATTTATTTCAATCAATATAATCTTGATTCGTCAAAATCATATACTTTTGGGAAGTGTTTGGTAAGAGATTGCGGGCGTATTTTTATATGCGGGAATAATGATGTGGCGTGAAAGTTACGGGTAACCCAAACAAACACTTACAACTAACACATACATTCGAAGTGTTGTGAAACGAATTCACTAAACGGTTAAACACATATAACTATACTATACGCCGTCACCACGTCTCATCACATCACCACCTCAAAACATTTGTTCGCTACAAAATAGTATCGGCAGATGCCATATTCCGCGCATACTTGGTAAGCCTAGTCAGTAAAGTAAAAATGAAGTTATATCATCAGTTTTTTTTACTTTGCTAAGACAGTTACGAGTCATAATTTTGTTGAGATAGCTTAGAATAATATGTCTTCCTAGTTGTGTTATAAAAGGTTTAAATTATTCTTTTACCGATTATTACAGTATTTATTTATTTATTTTTATTTTTTCTAGAAAACATTCTTTAGTCTTATTTCCTAGTACTAAGGAATACGGAGCATTTGAAGTATTTAACTAACTGATAAATTCTCAAAAGTAACACTATTACTTTTTCGTCTCAAATTAAATATTCACATAATTATTTTGGATTGCTTCAAAATAAAATTTTATTTTTTATTTCAATCAATTAAAAGTGATTTTAATGGGTGGTGATGATATTTAGTTCGTTTGTAAGTGTAGTTAGTGAAAAGTCTTAAAACTTTATGTTAAATAAAAATGAACATTTATTTTAAGATGAAGAGAATAATGCTTATATTGACAGGAGCTTATTGTAATGGTTATATGCTTTCTTAATTCAAAAAGTAATTTATGCAAAGCATCTAGCAAAATTTAAAGAAATGTTATAAAACCAATCAATTAAAGTAGTATAAAGTACGCCCATATACATTAAGTGGGCACGATCTGGGTGGCTGGAAGCCTTGCGCCATCCTTTTTGTACATTTTTTTATCAACCTAAATCTTATAAGAAACACAAAAAGCTAATAATTTTCTTAAATTAAAAACTGATACTCTTTAAAAATATAATTGCATTATTCTGCTTACGGAGTATAAGATTAGATAGCAAATTTAAACATGTTTGTTTGGGGTTTAAAATGGTAGAAACATTTTATTTGGCTTGGTCAGTTAAGTGTAACTATTATTTACGGTGTTGTTCTGAATTTTTTTGATAAATTCGAGTTTGATCTTGCCATTACAATACTACATTGGTAATTCATTTGATTTTTGTTTGCCAATTCCCTGATTTGTTTCACGTATACATGTTGAAGCTTTAGCTTCCATAACTTGGTATAACATTAGGAGATCTACATTTTTTTGGTATTTGGTATTACGTTTTCCGTCTCATATTTATAATCTAAAATTGTTTTGCGTTGTTTCAAATTAGTTATCTATTTCTAAAAATAGATAGAAATAAGTTTACAATATTAAATTTATTTGAGGTTATTATTAAATTTTTTAAACAGTTATAAATTAGTTTATTAAAGATAAAATTATTATTATGCAAACAATTAAAAAAAAAGTTATAATAATAATAATGTTTTTTTAAGCCAATGTATTTTTTTTAAAGAGGTGGTTTTCACATTTATCTTTTTTATTTGCACACTCACGATACAAATAAATTTTTTTAAACAAAACGATACAAGTAATAAAAACATGATTTTAATATGATATAAGTGACAGATGCAGTAATTAAAGTGTCCCAATCAAAATTTAAAATGTATAAATCAATTTTTTATTTTTTATTTCTTTTTATGGGCGAACAATTATTTTGCGAGTAATATGAATTGGTTTACAAAAGTCCCATCAAAAGTGTGGCTACTAAATTTATGAAAGTCCCATCAATACAGCTATCTAGTCTCTTCTACTACAAAACAACAACACACTCATCTAAGTTCATTAAACACACAGCTTCCTTTTTGTATCTCTTCTTCTTCATTACATTATTTCCCCAAACTGTCTTTTTTCTTTTATCACATGTAACATCATCGTACAACAAAAAACCAAACCACCAATAATGTCTGGTTTTCTCAACGACCAGCTCTCCAAAAAAACATCCATCTTCGGTTTAAGGTTATGGGTTGTTGTCGGTATCTTTGTCGGTGCCACTATAGTTATCTTAATGTTCCTAATATCACTCTATTTCACTTCCAAACACAATAAAAAAGCTCAAAACAAAAAACCCATTATCCCAAACATCTCAAAAGACATAACCGAAATCCGGGTCGACCCGGACCGAACCGACCCGGTTTATGACCTTGAACTGGAGAAGGTTCAGGTGGAGCTAGGGAAGAAGAAGCATAGGGTGGTGTGTTATCAGGAGAAAGGTGTGGTTGGGTCGGGTCATGAAAACGGGTCGGGTGAGGTGGTGGGTGTTGGGTCGGGTGGGTTGGTTCAGCCTGAGGTGTCACATTTGGGGTGGGGTCATTGGTATACTTTGAGGGAGCTTGAAATTGCTACAAATGGTTTTAGTGATGAGAATGTGATTGGTGAAGGTGGTTATGGGATTGTGTATTGTGGTGTTTTGGAGGATGGCTCTACTGTTGCTGTTAAGAATTTGCTTAATAATAAGTTAGCTTTCAAACTTTTCCTATTTTTTCAAGTGTTAAGACTGTTAGGTATAACTTAGGCTTAGCGGTAAATGTAAGTGACCCATCAATCACGAGTTTGAGAAAAAAAAAGTAACTTGGAGGTGTTTGGTTTAGCTTTATTCTCTGGGGCTTATTAGAATGTGGGAAATCTGATAAGCTCGTTTTTGAC
>OU343222.1:280765272-280785171 GCA_910596185.1 Chrysanthemum makinoi
CTAAACATTAAAGGACCTTTACATATGTTCTGCTTCATGTGTAGGATCCTCGTTTATGAGTATGTAGATAATGGAAACTTAGAACAATGGCTTCATGGAGATGTAGGACCCACCAGTCCGCTTACATGGGAGATACGAATGAACATTATACTTGGAATGGCCAAAGGGTACATTCTTGATCCAGCATCTTCATTATTCTTCCAAGAAATCCTAAACCCTTTATGGTAATTGATAGGTTGACTTATTTGCACGAAGGACTCGAGCCCAAAGTGGTTCATCGTGATATCAAGTCTAGCAACATTTTGCTCGATAGGCAATGGAACCCGAAAGTTTCGGATTTTGGTTTGGCCAAGCTTTTGGGCTCAGAAAGTAGTTACGTGACCACAAGAGTCATGGGAACATTTGGGTAAGTAGTTGCTTCTTCCTATTTATGCTCTCTTATAGAGTTGGCAATTTTGATGAATTTACTTTTGAATGGGTCTATTTAGGCTATCTTTTGTCTCTTAGAGATCAAAAGGGTAAAATTTCTTAGCTACAAAGTAAATGGATGTGAATGGTTAAAACACTTGAAAGTGTCTTTTTTTGTTGCATATAATCCTAAATCTTTTTCATTGAAAAAATTAGAAAATACTGAAAAAATGTATTTTTGTAATTATATTCGACACTTTAATTATTGTAAAAAGATGAATTCTTTTAAAAAAGTGTCCGAGTCAACCCAGCTTGACTCGTTTTCAGCCATACAAAAGATGCATGTTTTGACCCCCCTTTTTGACCATTACCCTCCCCACCCGTTTTTCCATTTAAAGTCCTTTATGCCCAAATAACTCAATCAAACTTCCTATTGTTCTCGATAGGTATGTTGCTCCCGAATATGCTAGTACCGGCATGTTGAATGAAAGAAGCGATGTATACAGTTTTGGGATTCTTATTATGGAGATAATTAGCGGTAGAAATCCTGTAGACTATGGTCGGCCTCAAGGAGAGGTTTGTGTTTATTTTTGGTCATCTATCTTTTTTACTTTTCATTTTACATGGATTCTAAATCAAAATAACACAGGTAAACCTTGTTGATTGGCTTAAAACGATGGTATCAAATAGAAATTCCGAAGGGGTTTTGGATCCTAAGATACCTGAGAAACCATCTTCAAGAGCATTGAAACGTGTTCTATTAGTAGCATTAAGATGTGTGGATCCAGTGCTCAAAAAGCCGAAGATGGGTCACGTTATTCACATGCTTGAAGCAGATGACTTTCCCTATCAAAATGTAAGTTTTCTGTATTAAATGCGTTGCCTTTATAACATAATCCATGTTATGGAACTCATTATCCGATTATCATGACCTACAGTCATATAGATCAATATTATTGTTTGGATAAGCAAATTATAATCACTACAGATTCAAGTAATCAGTTTTGCATAACTAGGTTTAAACTAGTTGCAATGGTGTACACACTTTCATACCAGCTGCAAAAAACTGATTATGAAAGGCGAAAATAATTTTATGTAATTACACCAACTCTTTTTACGTAATTCGAGATTCTTTTACTCCCACCTCTCAAGAAGTTTCTCAGGCTTCATTTTTGGTCATTTTATGTTTGCAATTATTATATTTCCATCTGTCTCTCAAATAATTAAAGACTAATTATCTGACAAAACCTCGTATTTGTGTTTCTTCTAAAACCACGAGTTTGGATTTCTATGCAGGAAAGAAAAGGGATTCGGGAAACTGGAAGGGATAAATCATTTGAAAAACGACAGACGGAGTCCGGTGATAGTAGCGGATGTGAGAGTAACATCCAAACCAACAAATCAGAATTGAAAAGGCAAGAACAGGTTTAGAATGTACCTCGTTGAGAGATGACATTTGTGTATAAAATGTTGTTAAATCGTCACATTCATGTAAGTTTACACGTGTTTATGACTAGTCATTGTAGATAACATAAAAAAAAAAACTTGTTTTGAGCTGTTTTCATATATGACACTCGTTTCATGGGTTGTTTTGGTCCATGCCGAGTGCGAAAACAAGAAAATAGTAGTAGTTATGTTGTGTGAATTTGACTTTGAACCGTGAATACTATATAGTCTATGAATGATTGAGGTGTTGAATTCATAGTCTATCCATAATTGTAGCAATTTGTGTTTTGAAGAATCTGGGATCGTATTTCCCGGAATTTAGTGGACTTATTGTAGCAATTTTGTGTCGCATGACTTTTCTAGAAATTTTCTGCGGCCATTTCTTTTTTCTTTAAAAGTACTAGACTAGTAGAAATAAATTTTACAACTTCCCGTTGAATTTTTTTAAACCAGGGTTTTATTTAAGCGGCAAATATTTTCAATACCACCTTGAAAAATAGAAGGAAAAAAAAAGAAGAAAGGCTACATGGCCATCCATAAATCAAAACAGTTGCGCGAGGACGAGAACACCCACATTTATACACCTATTGGAAATCTACAATAGCTTCGTTCTTTGAACATGGGAAGCAGATCCCTAGCAATTATTGAGGCCTTGAATGTCGATAGTGTTTGATGATAGAATAGTTAGCTACTATCCTATCATCCAAAAGAGATTGTATGAAGCACATGATTTCTCCACTTTCAAATAGACCGTATAAACAACCTATAACACATCACAAAAAGGTTTCGCCACCAAAGATTTACCCGTAAGAGCTCTTAAGGTAAGAGACAAGAGGGCAACTGACAAATTCGTTTGACAAAGGGCAACTGACAAATTTGATTCTAGTTAAAATTTATAGCAATTATTGAGGCCTTGGATGTCGATAGTGTTAGATGATAGAATAGTGGTGTTGGTGTTTAGGGTTTATAGAACGGTTTTACATGCATTATATATCTATATTAAACCGCTACGTCGGTGACATTATTTTAAACATTTTTTTTTATTGTTTTTTAGTTGTTGGTCTTCTGAGGTATATGTTGGGTTCTCATTCTTGGTTCAGTGTGCAACCATCACTTTTCTTATAGATAAGCTTCACCGATTCCTTTCTTCTACACTTTTCTACACATCGGTTTCTTCGCAACACTGGTATAATCGGATCTTGAGGTATTAATTGTTGTTATAGATTTTGTTGGTTGTGATGAGCTTCAATTTGTGATTTTTTTTCATCTGCGAGTTAGGGTTTCGATCTAATTTTTGGGGTTTTTGTGAAATTGGTTGTTGTTTCATCGCTCGGATTGGGTCTGTGATTTTTTTGTTATTCTGGTTGTTATCGTCAGGTTATTTATCATGTTTCAAGATTAAAAAATCTCAATCTTATCTTCATACATGCCAAACGTCTTCATCAACCTCGCACCGCCACCGTCTTCGCCACTCGAAGTGATTCATCAGGTGGTTGTGATTGTTCCAGTTTATGTTTAGCAACATACTTTAATTTTGTTTAATTAATACTTTTATTTTTACCAGGGTACCAACAACAACTCGGCGGTGTTGCACACATTGCTGCTTATGGTAGTTCAAACCCTTTTTTTTACACTTTCAAAAGCTTTTGAAATTGGTCTTACAAAGTGCTTTTGCCTTTTAGGTTTGCTTTGCAATATGGGCATGTATGTTTGATGGTATTGCTTAATTATGTTTGTTTGATAGTTTCGCCTAACTGGAATTTGTTTTTGACGCGGGCATATGTTCAACAATTGGAAAGTGGTAGCATTAGGTACGACCAGTAGGATAAAGTAGCACGCCAGTAGGTATACCAACTATTAGCGAGTTGAATTTTGCCATTGTGTTTTAAAAGGCTTTTGCTGATTATTGTATATGATTATTGTCTTTCAGGTCGTAGGTAATCAGCGTATTGCTCATGGTGGAGGAATGTTAGAGGTCCTTGGATTCTTTGTTGTTGCTGGTCTTCTAACTAGTGTACGTTTGTGCTTTCCTACTTTTTAAGACTACATAATTTAATAGATGTATTTATATATGGATTGTTTGGGATCATGCTGGCGTTAAGACTACAAATTTAGCGTTAATTGTTGCACTTATGGAGTTTCTCTTTGAATTCATGTTATAGCACGGTTTTATCTTCGATTGCTTGGTTGAAAGATGTTTTAGGATGAATGATGGTCGGACAAAGAATTAGTCAACTTTAGCTACTCCTGATATTATGAGGTAACTATTACAACATTGACGTAGAATGACCTGCAAGAAAATTCGAAAGGGTGTTTTTAGACATAGGATGACCTTTGTGGTTTTGGCTGTTCATTGGGAATTGCTACAGCAAACGTGATCTGTCTAAAACTGCAATGGCAAACAGCCGTTTGTGGTTTTCTATGTGTAGTCATTATCTTGATATTCAGATGCTAACTTCATATATAATTTTTTTAGATTTTTGAAGAAGCCAAAAAGTTCTGTCATCAATCTAATGTGAAAGTTGCTGCTGTGTACATAGTCGTACGAGTGTATAACCAGGTTAGTGTCATGTCACAGTTTTGTTTCACGCCGAGCTAAATTATTTCTTAGATACGCTGATCCTAATCCATTGCATTTTTTTTAATTAGATTTTATGTAGTAGAGAAATTGCGAAGGAGGTGTGCACATGTTGGTTGCTTCAGTCCCACATTGTGGAGCGTGCATGTTCTTCTTCTATTTCTTTTTCCTTTTTGTTTATTTTTTTTCCTTTTTTTAAAGTAGTTTTATAGCGTTAGCCGTTTGTCGTGCAACTCGTGTTATCTTTATACATTAGCGTGCATGGAAAGTCATTCTTCACCATCCGTGGAAAGTCAGTGAGGGATTATGGGCTACCAGATCCTCCATCGGGGCCAAGGCTATCCATGTCTTCTGTTGTTGTGTAGACTGTTGAAGGGTTAGTGTAGTATGATTGTTAGTCTTATTACCAAATAAAACTTGCTATGGTCTCGAATTGGTCAAATACTGTGGGTTGAATATCGAAAGTTTAGTACGCTCAATGTTAACTGAAAATAATTGCGAAGAATACTACCACCTACATGTATTGACTTACACTTTTCTTATACTTATAAATACGACTTGGCCAACAGGAAAAAAATTAACATAACATGTATTAACAACACATGTTTCCATGGGATAACGCCATTTTCTGATGTGGCTTTACCTAAGAAAATGAAAACTTTTACAAAATCTCATATTTCACACGTTGACTAAATAATTCTTCAGATGTATGAGTGTTCATTCGGTGACCTTTCCTGACAAATGACCTTGCTCATAAATTATTTTTTCATGCTGCAGTGGGTTCTTAACGAGGTGAATGATAGATTACCATATTCTGATTTCATATTTGTTCTTATTTTAGGTATGTGTATGCAAATTTTTGGATGATAAGTGGTCTCCTAACTTTATCGTGGTAGTTGCTCAAAAGAATCACCATACAAAGTTTTTCTACCAAGGAACAAAAGATAATGTTCTACCTGGTAAGTTTACTTGAACAATACATGGCTGTTTGATTTTTGTGTAATCTATTTACCCAAATGATTGGAAAGTGTATCTGTTAGTATGATTTAAACCGAGTGTACATACAATGATTTTCACCTTCCATTTTAACAGGAACGGTGATTCATAACAAGGTTTGTCACCCGTGCAATAATGACTTCTACATGTGCGCACATGCTGGGATGATTGTAAGTATTATCTATTCTGTCCTTCTGTCGATTCAGATTATCACATTAAACGATTATCAAAATATATGTTGTAACGGCATTACAACTACTGTCCTTGTATGTTCATTTTCCCACAGTGGCAGAAGGCATGGCAGGAATGTTCTCTCATTCGGTAAAAAAAATATCGCTTTTCCTGAGCTATTAGATGCTACTTTGTGAGACATAAATTTAACAAAGCGATCTATGTGTCACAAAATAGCATTTAACAGCTCAGGAATATCGTGTTTTTTTTTTTTTTGCTATTTTATAAAGCAACCACTTCTGCTTTCTATTGGTACGTCTAGCTCGCCAACTAATATGTATCACATTATACAAAAAAACTACTTTATAACTATCGATCAGACGATTCTTTGGATGTTTAGTGTATCATTACACTTTCCACAGATACGGTGTCTAACACGATTATCCATTGTTCTAGCGATGCATGTTATCTTTCCATCAATATTGTCCTATGTCAATATAAAATAAAAAAAAAGAGACACAATCTTCTTGAGTTGTTAAATGCTATTTTATGAGACATAAATCTCATGTATCATGCACATCTATGTGTCATAAAATAGAATTTAATAGGCCACAAAGATCGTGATCTTTTATTTTATAACACAATCGGTCATGCTGTGGATATACTTCTGTCAGCGGTGATAATAAGGTATATTTACTTTTTGCAGCTTCAAGTGTTGCGGATAGCCTATTATACCATATGTTTAATTTCTTATTTTAGTTAAAAAATTGCATTCATGTATGAAAATCTAAATCATCTTCGTTTCGCACAATGACAAACAAAGAAAATGCACAAAGAAAGGCATTTTAGCAGAGCAATCATGAAGCAGAAATGGCGATGTTGTTCCACAGCGAATCATCATATGCAAAGACAATAAAAGGTAAACAATATAAACTTACTTAACGCAAACGCTTGCTTTTATTTGATAAAATATTTTACAATGACCTACGAAGGGCTGGAGTGAAACATTACGGCACTCATAATAAAATTCAGTAGAAATACACAACCACAAATGAAAACACCAACATAAACAACACATCATGACCAACATCAGCTTCCTCCGGTAGCATAGACACATTTACCAATCCACTAGGCCTTTAACTTTCTGGATAAACACATCATGATTACGAGCATTTAGCTCCAATTCAGCTGCCAAAATACGCATTTGCATGACCTTTTGCTCATCTTTTGCTTGGACTTCTCTTAGATACTCTGAATTTTTCTTGGCATAGGTATTCCCAACCGTTTTTAACTCTTGAATGAAAGCAAGCCTTTCACGAGTAATGCTGACCAATCTGCCAGAGAGCACATTCATTTGCTGTGACATTTGAATATCCTGACCCGTAGCTTCAGGACAATAGAGCACTAACACCTCAGACCAATTATTCGAATTAGCTTATGTCGTTAGCTGGTCACACTTAGGGCGCCTAGACATTGTGTTTCCTTCCTTATTTATTACAAGTTATCAAGTGAGTTATGAAAAAAAAAATGTCCGCTTAGACTCTCTTAAATAGCAAAACTGAATCTAGAAAGTATTTGACACAGTATCTTTTGCATAGTAAAGAACGCGTTCGGCACATGCATAACACATAATTCGATATTGAATACTATTTGCATGAAAACAAAATGCACATACTCGCTACTGTTCCTGCAGGTTTCGTCTGGATTCACTTAGAAAGTATATGACACAAATAATTCATGCATGTCTTTTATTACATGCTTTGTTCAATACACTCCCATTCATTACAGACACCTAGTTCTCTTAAACTTTAAACAAAACACATCCTTACTGCAACCATGCAAACTGACTTAACATTGTAGTGTTCCGAAAGAAATATAGGCAACACTATAGCATGCGTGTGCACCTTTGTTTTACCAAGGTCATAGAGGCAATGTAAACAACAGCGTATGATAATATGATTAAAAAAGGTGATAAAATTACTTTCGAGATTGAAAATGGTTTTACTCGCTTATAAAAATAACGTAGGAAGTCTTTCGGAAAATATGCCATCAGTTACTGATACTGCTCAATCGTGAATCACAAACGGCGAGCACTTACATTTACCATACTTAACCAGCTGACTCTCTCAAAATGATTGTCTACATGCTAATACATTGCCTTTTACAAGACAACTATATTCTGTTTTCTGCTCTTCCCATTCTTTATTGTCACATTAAAATGGGTATTTTAAATTTGGATCAGCCTTTAGATTAAAACTTATGTTTGAGTGGTGAAACTGACAAAAGTTTTAGGACTTTATTTTTTCAATTAAACACTAACAATTCCTTTACTGTAACAGGTTCGGCTTTGATCCGGACGTAGAGTAGAGTCAACAAACTACGAAACAAATGAGCGGTTGGCGAGAGCAATATAGCAAACCAGGAGGCCCGACATGCGTCGAAAGACATGTAAGTTCCAGCAAAAAAAGTTTAGCACCATAAATCTTAAATTATTTAGATACTAATGCATAAACTAAATATCATATATTAAATTATCTATACACATAAACCCTACTAACTTCTATTCAAAAAGACCCCCCACAACCCTGCACATTTGCAAACAGATCAAATCGCATATACTTAAGATCAAATCGCAGTCAAACACTATCAAACCGCATACAAGAATATGAGTCCGAGAGTCAAACCGCTTTCATGAAACACTTCAAAAACCAAACTTTTCCAATCAAAAACACTACAACCAAGATGAATCAAGCCTTCCAAACCAAAACATAAACACTTAAGATGATCCTAAACACAAAAGTACAATCAAAATCCAAACTTTAGCACTAAATAAGATCAAGATGATGAAAATGTCTCTAAACTCATTCAAACCAAAAAACTTATGAAACCCACTAAGAATTTAAGAACATGTGAAGTAGATGATCAAACCTTGGCTCTTGATACCATTTGTAACATATTGGTTTTCACTAACACATAATCATAACATAAGGTTTGAATGAGGTTTGAGCTAGAGAGAGAAAGTGGAGAGAAATTGGAGCTTTTAGAAAGAGAAAGAAAAACTATAATATGAAGCTCTAACCCTTTGTCTTGCTAGGCAAAGGGTATTTATAGTGTCTTACATGAAACGCCACCAACGGGCTGTGGATCAGGCATACAGTGGGTAAAGACCGTCCCGTCCCACGGTGTTACTTAACTAACTACTAACTATTACTAAATGACTACGACTACGAGCTTTCTAACGAATACATATACTTGAGGTGACCAAGTCTTTAATTACTGGATTTTCTAAATCCCAACAGTAAGGAAAACTGGCTTCTTCTTTAATTGTTGCGAGCTTGAACGTCCTAAATAACAAAAAGCTTGAGAGTGCACTTAAGTTATCGTTGTGTTTATTGTGTGAGTTGTAGCTTAAGGATAATATAGTATTCAGGGGAGATACTTCGGTACTTAGCGATCCCGGATAGTCTAGAGGTGAGTTACGATTCATAGAACTAGGGAATTAGGCACCCCCCCTATGATTAACAAGGAATACACGCACCATTCAACCGACCAATAAGAGATAACTAGGGAGTAAGAAAATCTAAGTAAGCACGTTTTTAATTATCATAAAAACTCATTAAATCAATCCATAGCTTTTTTTCTTTTCATAAGTTAATTATTTTTAAATTTTAATTGTTAAATAGTTTAAATTGGTAAAATTACCAACCCCCACTCTTCAAACCCCGAGATTTTAGTTGCTTTCTAAAAAAATATAAAAAGATAAAAAGAATCACCCTCAACCTCATATTTTCGTCATACATCTCTACTAGCATCTATATTCCTATAGAGAACGATCAACCCCCTGGGCTTACTCATACTACACTGCAACAATTAGGTACACTACCTAGTGGGTTGTAAAGCTTGCTCGTTGAAAAAGAAGTATTTCGCCCCGAACTCACGCATCAAAGATATATTATGTTTTGTATGCAAGTAAAGATTTATTTCTAATGCCTCATGTTCGATTTCCTGAAAGCAAAGGCAAGTATATTGTTACACCCGTATCCCGAAAAGGTACTATAATATAATATAAGTGATAGAATAGTAATATTTAGAAAGTGTTGTTAATGCAAATAAGCCGTAAAAACGTTTATTTATATTTTACGATCTTCTAATGTTTTGTCGATAACAAAAGTGAAATCATTTTAACGAAACAAATAAAATACGTAAATAGTTTGATTCAATAGTTTTCTAACACACTAACGTTTTCACATAAAACACTAGAACAAGTATAAGTGATTTTATGATTTAGATACATATGTACAACAACTAGTGTTTACATATTGGGCTAACATATACTTAACCAAGTATATACTAAAATGGGTAAAAACAAGTTTATACTAAAATGGGTAAAAACAAGTATATACTAATGGGTAAAAACTAGCAAATGGTATTGACCCATAACCCATGGTTTTGTACAAACCACTTACCCAAGTTCAATGTATTCTAGAGATACATTGTATCTAGAAAGAAAACCATGGATCAACCCATGGGCAAAGAGGAGCGTCCCACGGATCCCTAGCAATACGCTAGACGGATCCCTTGTGGGAGGGATCCGTGGGATCCGGGGAACAGTAAGTTTTATCCTCAATAAATAGTGAGCTATTTCTTCCTTTTTGCTCACCACTTCACACATACTTTCTCCAAGTATTGTACCTCTCTAACCTCATATCCAAAGAGATCTATGTAGTTTGTCTTTTGTTTTTGTGTGATCCTCTAGGTTCCTCTGAAAGGCGAGATCACCACTTCTTTAAGTCAAGCAAGCTCAAGTCCATGAGTTGCCATGCTTTGTCATCATCAAGACAACTGAAGTTCTCTTGTTGATAGTTCTTTCTTCCTCCATAGATGTTGAAGGCATTAGTGAAGGATGCTGAAAGAGTCAAGACGAAAGAATTAGTGAAAGATGCTAACCGTCCGTGTCAAAGCATTAGTGAGGAATGATAAAGGTGTCAAGACGAAGGCGTTAGTGAAAGGTGCCAAGCGCTGTGTCAATGGCATTAGTGAAGGATGCCTAGGAATCAAATCAAGTGGCATTAGGGAAGAATGCCTAGGTCGTATAATCGATGAGGTGCATCGTTATACATATAAGTATCTGTTTATTTCCAAGGATGGTGATATCCTTGATGGTGTTGTAACAAGGAGTAGATCTCCTTGAGATTAGGTTTTGTTTGATGGGGTAGTAGTTCCTCCATAGTAATGGAACTAGGTGTATAGCCTATTACCTAATAAAGGGTAGGCGACGTTGTGATAGGATTAGTTCTCCTTGGTGTGAAAGAACTCGGTGGTTAGCCTAGCACCGTATAAAGGGTAGGCGACGTTGTGATAGGTGTGGTTCGCCTTGGTGTGAAAGAACTCGGTATTTAGCTTTGTACCGGAAAAAGGTTAAGCGACGTTGTGAAGGCTTCTCAGCCATAAGGAGATTGGTGTAGTGTTTACGAACTCTCGAGTAGGTGACTCGGGGAGTGGAGTAGGGCAAGGAAGGTGTCCTTGTAGCCGAACCACTATAAATACTTGTGTTGTGGTGATGTGCTTCTTACTCTTTATCTTTCATTACACGTTTATATATCTATCTATCAACGTCCAACATAAACAACCAAATAGATTGACATAAGTCGATCTAAATATTTAAAAGGAAGTTTTAAATTGGTAAAACTATTCAACCCCCCCCCCCCCTTCTAGTTTTCCACAATTGGCATCAGAGCTTCGTTACCAAGTTTCTTAAAGTATGTTGTACTTTAAAAACTTGATACGATCCGTGTATGTTTGAAAACTACAAAGAAGGATTTTTCAAAGTCATGTTTTCTTTTAAATCATTTTGTTGGACATTGATAGATCATTCTAACAATTTTTGTTTCAAGAAATCTTCATGCTAGGATCTCTCCAAAACCTTCATTTCTATTCAAAAAATAATGAAGTCAACATTCAAGGAAGGATCTAAAAGTAATCACAACTTACTTACACCAAGTAAAGAGGATTACTTTAAGAGCTCATGAAGTATTTTTGGTATTATGCCAAACCAAGACGCATAGAGGTATGTTTTACTTTTCATTAGATAGCTTACATGAGTTTATTGTTATCATAAGTTCTCTTTGTTTAATAATTGCTAGTCTCTTTAAAAAGTCTCTTTCGTCATTTTCTTTTCCGCCTTATTCATCATCGAGAATAGTATTCCTTTTGATTCGTCAAACTAACGCCGTCGTCACATATGAACCCTCGATAAGTAACTTATCAAAACCCGTCGACCAAAAACAAATTTTCATTTGATACCTCTAAACTATTCTTTAGTAAGCTAGTTTATAAGCCTACTACAAAAATAATGCCAAACAACCCTTTTACTGTCCACAGTAGCCGGACGTTGTACTGATCCCAATAGGATCCACCGTGGAACAGAACTGTACTACCACATCTCCTACAGAATCGAGGCGGTCACGCCTACACAAAAACCCTAAACTACTGATTTCATCCTCGTTGGATTCCATACTCTCAAGTATTCCTCTCTAGAACATCATTGTAAGTAATTACACTAACTTGTTCTAATTTTCATCATCCTCATCCTAGGGTTTATGGTTTCACAAATCTCTAATCAATTACTTTAATTAAGGTTTTCAAAATTAATCATGAAAAGGGGCTTTTAACATAATTAAGATCACATCATGTTCACAACATTGTTAATACAAATCAAAACCATAAACCCATCTCAACTAATTTTACCTAATTGGAAAATTTGTGTTTCTAGGACCAACCATGCCTAAAGCCACTCAACAAGATCATCATGATACCGTCCATTACCTTACTCATTACTATCGAAATGAGGAACTCTCAAAAACCGACCGCAAGGTCTTCAAAAAGCTCGGAAAACGACTTATCCACGAAGGTCGTGTAATCAAGGAATGTTTCCTTGAGGATACCGACATTCGTCAAGTCTTCTCGGCAATCAATTTTGATTGTCTTCTTGACATTGATGAACAAATTTGTCCGGTTTTCATCTTTGAGTTTTATAAAAGCATTAGGGTCATTCGAAACGCCGATGATAGCATTTCAATTGCTTTCATCATCAATAAACGAAACTTCACTCTCACCCTCAACACCTTTGCTCAAATTCTTCGCATTCCTTGTGAAGGAATTTGTATGTACTCTCAAGATTGGGCAATTAACACTCAAAACCTTGCACTTGATTCTAAACCAATGTACCATACTCCTCTTGATGAACCCGAAACCATCCGAGACATCATTTTCAAAATAAGAGCCGACCATCCCGTTTCAACGAAACAAGAAGCTCATTCACCGTAATCCCTTTCAAATGGAACTTTTTGAAATGCATCCCATGTTTATAAAATGGGAAGAAATCCTTAGGGAAAACGTCATTAGCCTAGTTGGTAACAAAGATCATCCAAATGCATGCCTTGTGCAAATGATCTATTGTCTTATCCACCAAAAGCCATTTAACCTCGCCTATTACATTGTAAGGAGAATGGTCGGGGTATTCAAAGCTTCCAACATGGTACTTCCGTATGGTATGCTCCTAACACGACTTTTTCCTTAAAATAATTTTATGTTTTGTCATCAACAAAAAGGGGAAGATTGTTAATACAAATAAGCCGTAAAAACGTTTATTTATATTTTACGATCTTCTAATGTTTTGTCGATAACAAACGTAAAATCATTTTAACGAAACAAATAAAATACGTAAATAGTTTGATTCAATAGTTTTCTAACACACTAACGTTTTCACATAAAACACTAGAACAAGTATAAGTGATGTTATGATTTAGATACATATGTACAACAACTAGTGTTTACATATTGGGCTAACATATACTTAACCAAGTATATACTAAAATGGGTAAAAACAAGTTTATAATAAAATAGGTAAAAACAAGTACTACCTCCGTCCCAAAATTATAGTCCCCGTTTGACTTTTTCGGTCTTTCCTTTTCAACTTTGACCTTGAATATTTTTATTTGTGTTATACAATAGTCAATAAAAATTATACCAATGAAAATACATTTAAAAACCCAATCAATTCATATATATTGCATCAAATAATATATAACACAAACAAAAATACTCAAGGTCAAAGTTGTAATAGAAAGACTAAAAAAGTCAAAAGGTGACTATAATTTTGGGACGGAGGGAGTATATACTAAATGGGTAAAAACTAGCAAATGGTATTGACCCATAATCCATGGTTTTGTACAAACCACTTAACCAAGTTCAATGTATTCTAGAGATACATTGTATCTAGAAAGAAAACCATGGATCAACCCATAACCCATGACCCATGACCCATAACCAAAAATACCCATGGGCAAAGAGGAGCGTCCCACGGATCCCTAGCAATACGCTAGACGGATCCCTTGTGGGAGGGATCCGGGGAACAGTAAGTTTTCTCCTCTATAAATAGTGAGCCATTTCTTCCTTTTTGTTCACCACTTCACACATACTTTCTCCAAGTATTGTACCTCTCTAACCTCAGATCCAAAGAGATCTATGTAGTTTGTCTTTTGTTTTTGTGTGATCTTCTAGGTTCCTCTTAAAGGCGAGATCACCACTTCTTGAAGTCAAGCAAGCTCAAGTCCATGAGTTTCCATGCTTCGTCATCATCAAGACAACTGAAGTTCTCTTGTTGATAGTTCTTTCTTCCTCCATAGATGTTGGAGGCATTAGTGAAGGATGCGAAAAGGTCAAGACGAAAGCATTAGTGAAAGATGCTAACCGTCCGTGTCAAAACATTAGTGAGGAATGCTAAAGGTGTCAAGACGAAGGCATTAGTGAAAGGTGCCAAGCGTTGTGTCAAGGGCATTAGTAAAGGATGCCTAGGAATCAAATCAAGTGGCATTAGGGAAGAATGTCTAGGTCGTATAATCGATGAGGTGCATCGTTATACATATAAGTATCTATTTATTTCCAAGGATGGTGATATCCTTGATGGTGTTGTAACAAGGAGTTGATCTCCTTGAGATTAGGTGTTGTGTTGTGATGGGTAGTAGTTCCTCCATAGTAATGGAACTAGGTGCTTAGCCTAGTACCTATTAAAGGGTAGGTGACGTTGTGATAGGATTAGTTATCCTTGATGTGAAAGAACTCGGTGGTTAGCCTAGCACCGTATAAAGGGTAGGCGACGTTGTGATAGGTGTGGTTAACCTTGGTGTGAAAGAACTCGGTATTTAGCTTTGTACCGGAAAAAGGTTAAGCTGTTGTGAAGGCTTCTCTCCCGCCATAAGGAGATTGGTGTAGTGTTTACGAACTCTCGAGTAGGTGACTCGGGGAGTGGAGTAGGGCAAGGAAGGTGCCCTTGTAGCCGAACCACTATAAATACTTGTGTTGTGGTGATGTGCTTCTTACTCTTTATCTTTCATTACACGTTTATATATCTATCTATCAACGTCCAACATAAACAACCAAATAGATTGACATAAGTCGAGCTAAATATTTAAAAAGTTAAAAAGGAAGTTTTAAATTAGTAAAACTATTCAACCCCCCCCCTCCTTTCTAGTTTTCCACAAGTGTCTTACTTTATTTTGGTCAAGTAGTAAGTTAAGATATATAAGTTATAGTGTAAAAGTGATGAATTATAGAAAGTGTGTGGACTAAGATAGAAGGATTAGAACTTGGAGGTCTAATATCATCAAGAACTAAAGAAATTACTTATACATGAATAAATATGCATCTATCCATGACTTTTCTAGAAAAAGAAAGTGTGTGTGTGGAGTCAGTTAATAGGGAAAGAAAAGAGGAGGAAAAACTAGAGTGGTTTTGGTGTTCATTAATCAAGCCTTAGGAGATAAACCAAGTTCTAGTAAACCCTTAATCACAAATCCCATCAAAAGTTAGTATTGTCTACTAATTTGTAATTAGGGTTTATGATGGAAATTGGGTAAGAGGTTAAAGGTTGTTAATTTCTTGTGATATGTTGAATTAGCCACTAATTAGGGCTAATATACTTGTAGGAATCAAGTGAAGAGCAAGTATCAAATGTTAGTAGAAAGTAAATTGGTGATTGAGGTAAGTATATGGTCATAACATGTTTTGTTAGCTTTATCATAACTTATGTATGATAATGATTTATATTTGTTAGCTTTATCATGTTTGCTACATGGTAATGGTAATGGATATGATATAGGGTGTGTTAGCTAGTTATGGATCTATTTCTAGGCATAGCTTAGTTAGTCTTGGGCTAACTATGGGATGAGGTTCAACCTCGTGGGTTGATCGCGTTTAGGCCGACAATGTTGGCGTGAGGTATGTGCTCCTATATCGCTAGCTTAACTAGTGAACAGACTAGTTATGGTTATGGCATGATTTATATTATGCGTTGTTTAGCTTGTTATGTCATATACTTACTAAGAGTTTCGCTTATATGGTTAATTGTGATGTTTTCTTGACAGGTACCGAAGGTTCAAGTAAAGGTAAGGACAAGGTGTAGGATGAACTGCACTTAGTGTATATGCTTATGGAAGCGTAGTACTAGAAGGCCGTAATCTTTTGGACCAAAAGTGCTTGAAGTTGGAAGCCCCGAAGTATATTTACGTATTTTGGTATATTTCGGTTAAGTGGGTCATTTTGTTATATTGGTATAATATTTATGCTACGTTAAGTTGTGATACTTGGATATATGTTATGATGTGGGATTAAATGATGGGAAATGGATTAAATAGTCGTTAAGGGGTGTTTGGTAATGTGTCGGCATTTCCTCGTTTGATCCATTTTGTCAACAATTTAAGTTGATGAACTTATGTATGTCTTAAGAATGTTATAATGGTATATAAATGGTTTAAGTTATGTCTTATGCAGTTTTTGTGTCGCGGATTGGTGTTTTATGCATTCTGCAGACTTACTATCTGTGTTCTGGTCTGATATGCTTGATGCGGCGTATCTATGGGTTATGATACGTCGTATCGTATGTTTAGGCTTGACGCGGCGTATTCTAAATAAGAAATACGGCGTATCAGGTAATATGATCATGAAGATTGGAAATCCGGAGTATAAGATGATGCGGCGTATCCATAGGTTGGATTACGGCGTATCAGCCCTGTAGGTAATAAGTCTTATGATGAAGGTAAATGATGCACGCGGAAGGCACGTTCGGGGTCAAGGAAACTTCCTTTTCTTCGAGCAAGGTTTTTAACCTCCTAGGCAGTGAACCTAATTGTTGTAGTGTAGTATGGGGTAAGCCTCGGGTATTGATATCGTTCTCTAGGGGAATAGGAATTCTAGTAAGAAATATATGACGAGAAGGTGGGGTTGAGGATGATTATTTTTTTTATCTTTTTTATGGTTTTTTAGAAAGCTAAGGTAAATATCTCGGGGCAATTGGTTGGGGGTGGTACTTCTACCGATTACTCTACTTCTGCTAGTTATCTAATTATCTAATTACTACAGGTAGCTATGTCTAATTGAGGTGTGCTCGTATGATGATTAAAGATGTGTTCATTTAGATACTATTACTCCCTAGTTATCTTTTATTGGTTGGTTGAGTTGTCACATCCTTTATCTTAACGCGTTATATTCCTAAAGGTCGTAAGGTATGCGTGGTCCTTAGTTCTTTGAGGTTATCTCTCGTATATGACTCACGGAGTCGGCAAGCCTAAGCTATTTCATCCATGAACCATATCATCATAAAGCATACTCAAGCATTAAATACAACGAAGATGCCTAGTTGCACTCCTAAGCCAATTTCAATTAAGACAAGAAACAACCTAACAACAATCAATAACTAGGTTTCATAGAACTAAGCAAACACACAAGTAATTTAGCTAGACATGATAGACAAGCAAGCATACACACAATCAATCGAATATGGGATAGACATAATGATAAATTGGATTAACAAACTTTTCTCGATGTGTAAAATCGGTATGGACCCTAGAATACTGTCCAAGTCGGACTACAATTGAGTTAAGGTTTGCTCTCCAAAATTCTACCTCTTCAAATACAGAAAAATCGAATTCTATATATAGATTTACAATCGAGAAGGCAACACCTTTTGCATGGGACGCCGTCATTAGGGTTTTGTTTTGGCCAAGGCATCGATGGGACGGTGTCACCTTAGAGTTGTGACACCGTCGGCCTTCAGTTGAGATGTCGTCTTGATTCTAGATCTGGGCCGTCTTGGGTGAAAACTTTGAGTGACACCCTCCATAATTAAAGCGTCGTTAGCCTTTATGATCAGGAATTTCACTGAGCCGTCGCGTGCCTGTTTTGATCAATTCTTCATAGAGGGACGGCGTCGCCCTTTGGATGGGATGTCGTCAGGTTCTGCTGATCAGTCTTGAGTGGCTTCGATCTTGACTTTGCCATTTTCTTCATGTATTTGCTCCTTTTCTTCCAAATGTGCTTCATTCTAGCATTTTGCTTCCAAAAGACCTAAAAAGTAAAAAGGAACGAAATTAAGTAGTAACGGACATAAAATGTGTCGAAATAGGGCTTAAATGACCCCCTAAAAGCGTACGTTTTAAATCCTTATCAGTAAATACGGCGTGTCAATTTTTATGTATGAGGCGTATCGGTGTGAGGTCTTCATACGGTGTATTCATGGATTAAATACGGCGTATCCCCTTCCTTAACAGAACGTATGTCAACTTTTTCGTGTTTCGAGATTTTTGTTTTGGGTTGTTAATAGTTTTTTCTACGATGGTTTTTAAGGTCTTGGATGTTGGTGTTATTCTTGTATCTTCGAGAGCCTTGTTAGTTTGTTTGTAAAGATCTAATTTGAGTATTTTTTTGAAATTTTTCACGTGTCGTTTTTGGGGGCGTATACATTTACTTGGAACATTTAGAATGCTGAAGTCCATAATCCTCTATCCACTCCCTTACATGCTGAAGTTCGACAATAATAAATTGAGGTTCACTAAAAAAAATTCAAATGCAATGAAATTTGCATTCAATATTTTTAGTAAATACCAATAACAAATTAAGAAGGTTACCTCGAGGTACTTTCTCCAATTTCCAGCAGCCAGAAGATCCTTTAGCAACATCAAATAAGTAGAATTGTTAATTTCCGTACCCGTTTTCACTATTTTGTAAAATACATGCATGTATCTCAAGAAAGGGAGAATCATGAGACAGTTTGACTACTAAAGAAAAACTAAACATAAATCTTTTTAAACCGATATAGCAACACTTTTTTTAACTACTAAAGAAACAAAATTATGTAAACTTCTAGCAACACTTCCAAACTATCAGATTTCCATAACTATCACCTCTCCTCCCTCGCCGCCAGCTAACCACCGTTGTTATTAATTGCAGTAGGTGATTTATGTTCATCCATATTAAAAAATCAGAAGCCACACAAAGTGATATCAATAATTTAACTCTTTAATGAGCTACAAAAATATATATCATATATGGACTATTAAGCTTCAATAAATAACCGATTTGAGGTGAAAATAACTCTAAACCGAATCAACATCATTAACACACTTGTAACAATTTTTTTTTTGTTATTTTTTGTTTTTCATATACTAAGTTTCATTATCTAAGGACGCATACCTGTGCATTCGTACCGAAAATACACATAAGCAAAACCTGTATAAAACACCTGTGAATAACAAATATAAAAAACCTGTAAATTTTACAGTAAACAACATGTTTAGTTGATTAATTGAGCGATCGATTCAAAAACAACAAAAATAATTTAACCTTTTTAAAAAGATTGATATACCTCTTCACTAATTGCGTCTTCTTTCTGCTTGATTGATCATTCATTTGGGATTGATGATTAATTGCATAAAAAAGGTCTCAATTTGTGAACAAAATTGATTAATATACATGTTTGTGAAAAGAATGCATATACTGTGTGTGCTGTTGGTGTTGGGCAAAAGCATCGCCATACCTGAAAAACTATAAGATAATCACAAACATAATAGCTCAGCTCGCCATGTTCAATAGCATCAAATGATTATGAGCTAATAAGACATGCCGATCCTACTTCATGAATAATTAGGTTGGGTTGTGAAGAGGCTGTGAAGAGGAAGCTGGTTCTGAAGAGTGAGTGAAAGGGCGTGAATTTACATTTACATTTTTCGTCCATAAATTAATGAAAAGGGATAATTGTTTTAATTGTAACAAAGTTACCATTTTTGCTACGTAGTGTATGTATCTCTTATCCCTCCTAAACAATGCGAACAATACTAATCGTGACTATTATATGATGCATAAGTTGTAACATTTGTTTAAAGTTATTTACAGAACTCGTCCTTGTGGTTAGGACCAAATTGCAACGATAGCCCTTACTGTCATTATAGTTAATTACATAAATCGTT
>OU343222.1:280785271-280979774 GCA_910596185.1 Chrysanthemum makinoi
ATCGTTATCAACTTGAGTTTATGGCTTCTTTAAGTCCATATGCTCAAATTGATGACCTCCTAAGCTGATAAAAGCTGATTAAAGTGGCATTTTCATTTGTCCCACATTTAAATAAGTCCAGAAAATAAGCTAAACCAAACGCCTCGTTTATACATGTATATAGCCACTCATTGCAGCGGAATGCTATATTACTCATCTAGCTAATTGTACCCTCTAGCTAACTCATTGGGGATCATTTATTGTGGTGTTTTGGATGATGGGTCTACTGTTGCAGTTAAAAATTCGTTTCTAATTTTACTTTTTTTTTCTTAATTTTTTTTAATGTGTTATAACGTGTGTGCTTAAGGGTATGTGATGGGCTATCAACCAAGAGGTTCTAGGTTCTAAACTTCTAATCTGGTTTGAAAATACTAATTTATAAGTGTGTGAATAATTTTTTTCAAAAAGAAAAGAACATAAATAGGTAGCTTGGGGGTGTTTGATTTAGCTATATGTTCTAGGGTTTATTCAAATTTGGAAATTTTGATGAGCTCGTTTTTAATGGCGTGAGTTTATCAAGCTGAAATTATGGCCTAATTAAGTCCAAAAGCTCAAATTTATTGCCTCATCCATAGAAAGTAAGTTCATTATTTTTCCTAACTTTGAATAAGCCCAGGAAATAAGCTAAACCTAACAAGTAACACCTCCTTTATACATGCAAATTTTCTGGTTTAGCTTTGGAAATTTTGGTTTAGCTTTATTTTGTGGGGATTAGAGAAAATTGGAAAATGTGAGGAGCTCGTTTTTAACTGCTTGAGCTTGTGACTTATTTAAGTCTATAAGTTAAGTTGATAACCTCGTAAGCTGTTAAAAGCGAGTTTCTTGGATTGTCCAGTTTTATTTAAGCCCAGAAAATAAGCTAAACCAAACACCCCTTATAAATGCACATAATCACTTATTTGCCTGAATGTAGTCTCAGATAATACATTCTAAAACAGTACGTGAATAATTTGTCTTTCAAAGAAAAAAAAAATAACAAAAGTAACTTTGGGGTTGTTTGGTTTTGTTTTATTTTCTTGGGCTTGTTGGAAAATTGGATGAGCTTGTTTTTAACGGCGTAAGTTTAATAACTTGAGCTTGTGGCTTATTTAAGTCCAAAAGCTTAAACTGATAATCTTGAAGTTGTTAAAATCAAGCTAGTCATTTCTTTCAGTTTTAAATAAAATAAGACAAGAGTATAAGCTAAACCAAACACTCCCTTATACATGCATATAATTACTTGTTTGCCTGAATGAAGAGTATAAGCTAGTGATTTTTTTATTCACCTGGCCGACTCCGGGCTATCCAAAAGGGTAGTCGCCCTGGGATTAGTCGGCTCGCAATGTCGAGTCGAAAACCCCTTAAATTTAAAAAAAAAAAAAAAGTAGTCTCAGATAGTACGTGCTATATACCTATGTGAATCATAGGTTTAGTTTTTAGTTTATTATTGATGTTTTTTGTGTGTTAGTATAACTTAGGGGGTAATATTTGAGTGACCCATGAATTAAGAGTTTGTGAGTTCTAAAAGTCTAGTTTGAGGTACTAGCTAGTAGGTGGTACATAAGTGTGTTGATAAATTAACGCCGGAAAAAATTATAAAAAATAACTTGAGGGTGTTTGCTTTAGCTTTTTTTGGGGGGCTTGGTGGGAAATCTTATAAGCTCGTTTTTTACACCTTTATTAACTTGAGCTTATGGCTTCTCCAAGTCTGTAAGCTCAAATTGATGACCTCGTAAGTTGATAAAAGCAAATTAAAGCCAGGTTGTAATGTGTTCCAACTTCAAATAAGCCCAGAAAATAAGCTAAACTAAACACCTCGTTTATACATGTATATAATCACTTAATTGACTGAATGAAGTAGTCTCAGATAATAAATTATGTGAATAATTTGTCTTTAGAGAAAAATAATAGTAAAAGTAATCTGAGGGTGTTTGGTTTAGCTTTATTTTCTGGAGCTTACAGAAACTTGGAAAGTCCGATGAGCTCGTTTTAAATAGCCTGAGTTTATTACCTTGAGCTTATAGCTTACTTTAGTCCATAAGTTTAAGTTGATAACTTCGTAAGCTGTTAAAAGTGAGTTTGTCGGATTCTCCCACTTTAATTAAGCCCAGAAAATAAGCTAAACCGAACACCCCCTTATACATGCATCTAATCACTTATTTGCTTGAATGAATAGTCTCAGATAGTACGTGCTAATGTGTTATATACATAAGTGAATAATAGGGTTGGTTTTTAGTTTATTGATGTTTTTTTTATGTGTTGGTATAACTTAGGGTGCAATATTTGAGTGACCCATGAATTCAGATAGTACGTGCTGATGTGCTATATACATAAGTGAATAATAGGGTTGGTTTTTAGTTTATTGATGTTTTTTTTATGTGTTGGTATAACTTAGGGTGCAATATTTGAGTGACCCATGAATTAAGAGTTTGTGAGTTCCAAAAGTCTAGTTTGAGGTACTAGCTAGTAGGCGGTACATAAGCAGGGCCACCTTTGAGGGTGTGCAAGATGAGCGACCGCTCATGGCCTTGAAAGTTTTAGGGGCCTAAAAATTTGTCCCGTTAACAGTTATATGCATGTGTACACATATTTTTCACGAAGAAAAACAGTATTTAGATGAGAGAATATCTTAAATAAGTAATATGTTGAACGTTTAAATAACTAATTGCATTATATATGTAGATAATCACTTATTTGACTGAATGAAGTAGTCTCAGATAGTATGTGCTATATAAGTATGTGAATTTGAGTCTCGGGATTAAGAAATTTGAGAAATTCGATGAGCTCCTTTTTAACTTGAACTTATGGCTTGTTTAGTCCATAAGTTTACAGTGATAACCTCATAACTCTTAAAAGTGAGTTCATTAGATTGTCCAGCTTTAGTTAAGCCCAGAAAATAAGCTAAGTCAAACACCCCTTATACATGTATATAATCACTTATTTGCCGTGTGATGTAAGAAATTTGTGGGTTATCTTTATTTAAGTGCTGATGTGTGTTTATGTAGCTTATGTCAATGAATTTTTCCATACAGGTGATTAAGTTGGGATCCAACCCAAATAATGCACACTCGGCTTTCCAAAGCTTAGGGAGAGATCAAATAACTTAGCTATGAACAAACTAAGTTACAAAATCGTTGTTTAGTAAGGGTTTTTGTCGTGGCGTTTTGGATGTGATTATTCATGTGGAATAATAAGAATCAGATATCACATTAATAAGAGTCAGATGATAGGGTTTAAAAGTGGCTTGTGGTGTTTAAAGTTGTAAAAATCAGACAACCAACTGCTTAGTGTGACATATTTGGATTGTTTAGAATTTATTTACGTCTAAATGGCCGAATCGGAATTAGTTACTATAACCAAACACTAGAACTTAACTACGTGCCACTTGAATACATAGTAATCTGATAATCACCTTGAAAGAGCAATCACAAACATTGCTAACTTCTTATTGTCGTTTTTGAAATATTTTGAACAGAGGTCAAGCTGAAAGAGAGTTCAAGGTTGAAGTAGAAGCAATTGGACGTGTACGCATACAAGAATTTAGTGAGGTTGCTCGGGTATTGTGTAGAAGGAGCTCACAGGTAATCTACAATCATTGCCCCTTTGTTTCATACAGTAGTTCAAAAGTTTTCATTTCAAATTGTATAATCTAAACATTAAAGGACCTTTACATATGTTCTGCTTCATGTGTAGGATCCTCGTTTATGAGTATGTAGATAATGGAAACTTAGAACAATGGCTTCATGGAGATGTAGAACCCACCAGTCCGCTTACATGGGAGATACGAATGAACATTATACTTGGAATGGCCAAAGGGTACATTCTTGATCCAGCATCTTCATTATTCTTCCAAGAAATCCTAAACCCTTTATGGTAATTGATAGGTTGACTTATTTGCACGAAGGACTCGAGCCCAAAGTGGTTCATCGTGATATCAAGTCTAGCAACATTTTGCTCGATAGGCAATGGAACCCGAAAGTTTCGGATTTTGGTTTGGCCAAGCTTTTGGGCTCAGAAAGTAGTTACGTGACCACAAGAGTCATGGGAACATTTGGGTAAGTAGTTGCTTCTTCCTATTTATGCTCTCTTATAGAGTTGGCAATTTTGATGAATTTACTTTTGAATGGGTCTATTTAGGCTATCTTTTGTCTCTTAGAGATCAAAAGGGTAAAATTTCTTAGCTACAAAGTAAATGGATGTGAATGGTTAAAACACTTGAAAGTGTCTTTTTTTGTTGCATATAATCCTAAATCTTTTTCATTGAAAAAATTAGAAAATACTGAAAAAATGTATTTTTGTAATTATATTCGACACTTTAATTATTGTAAAAAGATGAATTCTTTTTAAAAAGAAGTGTCCGAGTCAACCCAGCTTGACTCGTTTTCAGCCATACAAAAGATGCATGTTTTGACCCCCCTTTTTGACCATTACCCTCCCCACCCGTTTTTCCATTTAAAGTCCTTTATGCCCAAATAACTCAATCAAACTTCCTATTGTTCTCGATAGGTATGTTGCTCCCGAATATGCTAGTACCGGCATGTTGAATGAAAGAAGCGATGTATACAGTTTTGGGATTCTTATTATGGAGATAATTAGCGGTAGAAATCCTGTAGACTATGGTCGGCCTCAAGGAGAGGTTTGTGTTTATTTTTGGTCATCTATCTTTTTTACTTTTCATTTTACATGGATTCTAAATCAAAATAACACAGGTAAACCTTGTTGATTGGCTTAAAACGATGGTATCAAATAGAAATTCCGAAGGGGTTTTGGATCCTAAGATACCTGAGAAACCATCTTCAAGAGCATTGAAACGTGTTCTATTAGTAGCATTAAGATGTGTGGATCCAAGTGCTCAAAAAAGGCCGAAGATGGGTCACGTTATTCACATGCTTGAAGCAGATGACTTTCCCTATCAAAATGTAAGTTTTCTGTATTAAATGCGTTGCCTTTATAACATAATCCATGTTATGGAACTCATTATCCGATTATCATGACCTACAGTCATATAGATCAATATTATTGTTTGGATAAGCAAATTATAATCACTACAGATTCAAGTAATCAGTTTTGCATAACTAGGTTTAAACTAGTTGCAATGGTGTACACACTTTCATACCAGCTGCAAAAAACTGATTATGAAAGGCGAAAATAATTTTATGTAATTACACCAACTCTTTTTACGTAATTCGAGATTCTTTTACTCCCACCTCTCAAGAAGTTTCTCAGGCTTCATTTTTGGTCATTTTATGTTTGCAATTATTATATTTCCATCTGTCTCTCAAATAATTAAAGACTAATTATCTGACAAAACCTCGTATTTGTGTTTCTTCTAAAACCACGAGTTTGGATTTCTATGCAGGAAAGAAAAGGGATTCGGGAAACTGGAAGGGATAAATCATTTGAAAAACGACAGACGGAGTCCGGTGATAGTAGCGGATGTGAGAGTAACATCCAAACCAACAAATCAGAATTGAAAAGGCAAGAACAGGTTTAGAATGTACCTCGTTGAGAGATGACATTTGTGTATAAAATGTTGTTAAATCGTCACATTCATGTAAGTTTACACGTGTTTATGACTAGTCATTGTAGATAACATAAAAAAAAAAAACTTGTTTTGAGCTGTTTTCATATATGACACTCGTTTCATGGGTTGTTTTGGTCCATGCCGAGTGCGAAAACAAGAAAATAGTAGTAGTTATGTTGTGTGAATTTGACTTTGAACCGTGAATACTATATAGTCTATGAATGATTGAGGTGTTGAATTCATAGTCTATCCATAATTGTAGCAATTTGTGTTTTGAAGAATCTGGGATCGTATTTCCCGGAATTTAGTGGACTTATTGTAGCAATTTTGTGTCGCATGACTTTTCTAGAAATTTTCTGCGGCCATTTCTTTTTTCTTTAAAAGTACTAGACTAGTAGAAATAAATTTTACAACTTCCCGTTGAATTTTTTTAAACCAGGGTTTTATTTAAGCGGCAAATATTTTCAATACCACCTTGAAAAATAGAAGGAAAAAAAAAGAAGAAAGGCTACATGGCCATCCATAAATCAAAACAGTTGCTTGAGGGCGAGACGAGAACACCCACATTTATACACCTATTGGAAATCTACGATAGCTTCGTTCTTTGAACATGGGAAGCAGATCCCTAGCAATTATTGAGGCCTTGAATGTCGATAGTGTTTGATGATAGAATAGTTAGCTACTATCCTATCATCCAAAAGAATGTATGAAGCACATGATTTCTCCACTTTCAAATAGACCGTATAAACAACCTATAACACATCACAAAAAGGTTTCGCCACCAAAGATTTACCCGTAAGAGCTCTTAAGGTAAGAGACAAGAGGGCAACTGACAAATTCGTTTGACAAAGGGCAACTGACAAATTTGATTCTAGTTAAAATTTATAGCAATTATTGAGGCCTTGGATGTCGATAGTGTTAGATGATAGAATAGTGGTGTTGGTGTTTAGGGTTTATAGAACAGTTTTACATGCATTATATATCTATATTAAACCGCTACGTCGGTGGTATTATTTTAAACGTTTTTTTTTATTGTTTTTTAGTTGTTGGGCTTTTGAGGTATATGTTGGGTTCTCATTCTTGGTTTAGTGTGCAACCATCACTTTACTTATAGATAAGCTTCACCGATTCCTTTCTTCTACACTTTTCTACACATCGGTTTCTTCACAACACTTGTATAATCGGATCTTGAGGTATTAATTGTTGTTATCGGATTTTGTTGGTTGTGATGAGCTTCAATTTGTGATTTTTTTTCATCTGCGAGTTAGGGTTTCGATCTAATTTGTGGGGTTTTTGTGAAATTGGTTGTTGTTTCATCGCTCGGATTGGGTCTGTGATTTTTGTTATTACGGTTGTTATCGTCAGGTTATTTATCATGTTTCAAGATTAAAAAATCTCAATCTTATCTTCATACATGCCAAACGTCTTCATCAACCTCGCACCGCCACCGTCTTCGCTACTCGAAGTGATTCATCAGGTGGTTGTGATTGTTCCAGTTTATGTTTAGCAACATACTTTAATTTTGTTTAATTAATACTTTTATTTTTACCAGGGTACCAACAACAACTCGGCGGTGTTGCACACATTGCTGCTTATGGTAGTTCAAACCCTTTTTTTTACACTTTCAAAAGCTTTTGAAATTGGTCTTACAAAGTGCTTTTGCCTTTTAGGTTTGCTTTGCAATATGGGCATGTATGTTTGATGGTATTGCTTAATTATGTTTGTTTGATAGTTTCGCCTAACTGGAATTTGTTTTTGACGCGGGCATATGTTCAACAATTGGAAAGTGGTAGCATTAGGTACGACCGATAGGATAAAGCAGCGCCAGTAGGTATACCAACTATTAGCGAGTTGAATTTTGCCATTGTGTTTTAAAAGGCTTTTCTTTGATTATTGTATATGATTATTGTCTTTCAGGTCGTAGGTAATCAGCGTATTGCTCATGGTGGAGGAATGTTAGAGGTCCTTGGATTCTTTGTTGTTCTTGGTCTTCTAACTAGTGTACGTTTGTGCTTTCCTACTTTTTAAGACTACATAATTTAATAGATGTATTTATATATGGATTGTTTGGGATCATGCTGGCGTTAAGACTACAAATTTAGCGTTAATTGTTGCACTTATGGAGTTTCTCTTTGAATTCATGTTATAGCACGGTTTTATCTTCGATTGCTTGGTTGAAAGATGTTTTAGGATGAATGATGGTCGGACAAAGAATTAGTCAACTTTAGCTACTCCTGATATTATGAGGTAACTATTACAACATTGGACGTAGAATGACCGCAAGAAAATCGAAAGGGTGTTTTAGACATAGGATGACCTTTGTGGTTTTGGTGTTCATTGGGAATTGCTACAGACAAAGCGTGATCTGTCTAAAACTGCAATGGCAAACAGCCGTTTGTGGTTTTCTATGTGTAGTCATTATCTTGATATTCAGATGCTAACTTCATATACAATTCTTGTAGATTTTCGAAGAAGCCAAAAAGTTCTGTCATCAATCTAATGTGAAAGTTCTTTGCGTGTACATATTAAATGTCGTACGAGTGTATAACCAGGTTAGTGTCATGTCACAGTTTTGTTTCACGCCGAGCTAAATTATTTCTTAGATACGTTGATCCTAATCCATTGCATTTTTTTTAATTAGATTTTATGTAGTAGAGAAATTGCGAAGGAGGTGTGCACATGTTGGTTGCTTCAGTCCCACATTGTGGAGCGTGCATGTTCTTCTTCTATTTCTTTTTCCTTTTTGTTTATTTGTTTCCTTTTTTTAAAGTAGTTTTATAGCGTTAGCCGTTTGTCGTGCAACTCGTGTTATCTTTATACATTAGCGTGCATGGAAAGTCATTCTTCACCATCCGTGGAAAGTCAGTGAGGGATTATGGGCTACCAGATCCTCCATCGGGGCCAAGGCTATCCATGTCTTCTGTTGTTGTGTAGACTGTTGAAGGGTTAGTGTAGTATGATTGTTAGTCTTATTACCAAATAAAACTTGCTATGGTCTCGAATTGGTCAAATACTGTGGGTTGAATATCGAAAGTTTAGTACGCTCAATGTTAACTGAAAATAATTGCGAAGAATACTACCACCTACATGTATTGACTTACACTTTTCTTATACTTATAAATACGACTTGGCCAACAGGAAAAAAATTAACATAACATGTATTAACAACACATGTTTCCATGGGATAACGCCATTTTCTGATGTGGCTTTACCTAAGAAAATGAAAACTTTTACAAAATCTCATATTTCACACGTCAACTAAATAATTCTTCATATGTATGAGTGTTCATTCGGTGACTTTTCCAAACAAATGACCTTGCTCATAAATTATTTTTTCATACTGCAGTGGGTTTTTAACGAGGTGAATGATAGATTACCATATCTTGATTTCGTATTTGTTCTTATTTTAGGAATGCGTATGCAAATTTTTAGATGACAAGTGGTCTCCTAACTTTTTCGTGGTAGTTGCTCAAAAGAATCACCATACAAAGTTTTTCTACCAAGGAACAGAAGATAATGTTCTACCTGGTAAGTTTACTTGAACAATACATGGCTGTTTGGTTTTTGTGTAATCTATTTACCCAAATGATTGGAAAGTGTATCTGTTAGTATGATTTAAACCAAGTGCACATACAATGATTTTCACCTTCCATTTTAACAGGAACGGTGATTCATAACAAGGTTTGTCACCAGCGCAATAATGACTTCTACATGTGCGCACATGCTGGGATGACTTTAGGTATTATCTATTTGTCCTTCATGTCGATTCAGATTATCACATTAAGCGATTATCAAAATATATGTAGTAACGGCATTACAACTCGTCCTTGTATGTTCATTTTCCCACAGTGGCAGAAG
Organism: Chrysanthemum makinoi; assembly: GCA_910596185.1. Taxonomy (NCBI): domain Eukaryota; kingdom Viridiplantae; phylum Streptophyta; class Magnoliopsida; order Asterales; family Asteraceae; genus Chrysanthemum; species Chrysanthemum makinoi. Next base: position 280,794,672 of record OU343222.1, read on the forward strand.
GCATGGCAGGAATGTTATCTCATTCGGTAAAAAAAATATCGCTTTTCCTGAGCTATTAGATGCTACTTTGTGAGACATAAATTTAACAAAGCGATCTATGTGTCACAAAATAGCATTTAACAGCTCAGGAATATCGTGTTTTTTTGGCTATTTTATAAAGCAACCACTTCTGCTTTCTACTAGTACGTCTAACTCGCCAACTAATATGTACCACATTATACAAAAAACTACTTTATAACTATCGTCGAGGCGATTCTTTGGATGTTTAGTGTATCATTACACTTTCCACAGATCTGGTGTCTAACGCGATTATCCATTGTTCTGGCGATGCAGGTTATCTTTCCATCAATACTGTCTTATGTCAATATAAAATTAAAAAAAAAGAGACACGATCTTCTTGAGCTGTTAAATGCTATTTTATGAGACATAAATCTCATGTATCATGCACATCTATGTGTCATAAAATAGCATTTAATAGGCCACAAAGATCGTGATCTTTTATTTTATAACACAATCGGTCATCTGTGGATATACTTACGTCAGTGGTGATAATAAGGTATATTTACTTTTTGCAGCTTCAAGTGTTGCGGATAGCCTATTATACCATATGTTTAATTACTTATTTTAGTTAAAAAATTGCATTCATGTATGAAAATCTAAATCATCTTCGTTTCGCACAGTGACAAACAAATAAAATGCACAAAGAAAGGCATTTTAGCAGAGCAATCATGAAGCGAAAATGGCGATGTTGTTCCACAGTGAATCATCAGATGCAAAGACAATAAAAGGTAAACAATATAAACTTACTTAACGCAAACGCTTGCTTTTATTTGATAAAATATTTTACAATGACCTGAAGGGGAGTGAAACATTACGGCACTCATAATAAAATTCAGTAGAAATACACAACCACAAATGAAAACACCAACATAAACAACACATCATGACCAACATCAGCTTCCTCCGGTAGCATAGACACATTTACCAATCCACTAGGCCTTTAACTTTCTGGATAAACACATCATGATTACGAGCATTTAGCTCCAATTCAGCTGCCAAAATACGCATTTGCATGACCTTTTGCTCATCTTTTGCTTGGACTTCTCTTAGATACTCTGAATTTTTCTTGGCATAGGTATTCCCAACCGTTTTTAACTCTTGAATGAAAGCAAGCCTTTCACGAGTAATCTTGACCAATCTGCCAGAGAGCACATTCATTTCTGTGACATTTGAATATCCTGACCCGTAAGCCAGGGACAATAGAGCACTAGCATCTCAGACCAATTATTCGAATTAGCTTATGTCGTTAGCTGGTCACACTTAGGGCGCCTAGACATTGTGTTTCCTTCCTTATTTATTACAAGTTATCAAGTGAGTTATGAAAAAAAAAATGTCCGCTTAGACTCTCTTAAATAGCAAAACTGAATCTAGAAAGTATTTGACACAGTATCTTTTGCATAGTAAAGAACGCGTTCGGCACATGCATAACACATAATTCGATATTGAATACTATTTGCATGAAAACAAAATGCACATACTCGCTACTGTTCCTGCAGGTTTCGTCTGGATTCACTTAGAAAGTATATGACACAAATAATTCATGCATGTCTTTTATTACATGCTTTGTTCAATACACTCCCATTCATTACAGACACCTAGTTCTCTTAAACTTTAAACAAAACACATCCTTACTGCAACCATGCAAACTGACTTAACATTGTAGTGTTCCGAAAGAAATATAGGCAACACTATAGCATGCGTGTGCACCTTTGTTTTACCAAGGTCATAGAGGCAATGTAAACAACAACGTATGATAATATGATTAAAAAAGGTGATAAAATTACTTTCGAGATTGAAAATGGTTTTACTCGCTTATAAAAATAACGTAGGAAGTCTTTCGGAAAATATGCCATCAGTTACTGATACTGCTCAATCGTGAATCACAAACGGCGAGCACTTACATTTACCATACTTAACCAGCTGACTCTCTCAAAATGATTGTCTACATGCTAATACATTGCCTTTTACAAGACAACTATATTCTGTTTTCTGCTCTTCCCATTCTTTATTGTCACATTAAAATGGGTATTTTAAATTTGGATCAGCCTTTAGATTAAAACTTATGTTTGAGTGGTGAAACTGACAAAAGTTTTAGGACTTTATTTTTTCAATTATACAGTAACAATTCCTTTACTGTAACAGGTTCGGCTTTGATTCGGAAGTAGAGTCAAAAACTTACGAAACAAATGAGCGGTTGGTGAGAGCAATATAGCAAACGGGAGGCCCGACATGCGTCGAAAGACATGTAAGTTCCAGCAAAAAAAGTTTAGCACCATAAATCTTAAATTATTTAGATACTAATGCATAAACTAAATATCATATATTAAATTATCTATACACATAAACCCTAATAACTTCCATTCAAAAAGACCCCCCACAACCCTGCACATTTGCAAACAGATCAAATCGCATATACTTAAGATCAAATCGCAGTCAAACACTATCAAACCGCATACAAGAATATGAGTCCGAGAGTCAAACCGCTTTCATGAAACACTTCAAAAACCAAACTTTTCCAATCAAAAACACTACAACCAAGATGAATCAAGCCTTCCAAACCAAAACATAAACACTTAAGATGATCCTAAACACAAAAGTACAATCAAAATCCAAACTTTAGCACTAAATAAGATCAAGATGATGAAAATGTCTCTAAACTCATTCAAACCAAAAAACTTATGAAACCCACTAAGAATTTAAGAACATGTGAAGTAGATGATCAAACCTTGGCTCTTGATACCATTTGTAACATATTGGTTTTCACTAACACATAATCATAACATAAGGTTTGAATGAGGTTTGAGCTAGAGAGAGAAAGTGGAGAGAAATTGGAGCTTTTAGAAAGAGAAAGAAAAACTATAATATGAAGCTCTAACCCTTTGTCTTGCTAGGCAAAGGGTATTTATAGTGTCTTACATGAAACGCCACCAACGGGCTGTGGATCAGGCATACAGTGGGTAAAGACCCGTCCGTCCTCCACGGTGTTACTTAACTAACTACTAACTATTACTAAATGACTACGACTACGAGCTTTCTAACGAATACATATACTTAAGGTGACCAAGTCTTTAATTACTGGATTTTCTAAATCCCAACAGTAAGGAAAACTGGCTTCTTCTTTAATTGTTGCGAGCTTGAACGTCCTAAATAACAAAAAGCTTGAGAGTGCACTTAAGCTATCGTTGTGTTTATTGTGTGAGTTGTAGCTTAAGGATAATATAGTATTTAGGGGAGATACTTCGGTACTTAGCGATCCCGGATAGTCTAGAGGTGAGTTACGATTCATAGAACTAGGGAATTAGGCACCCCCCCCCCTATGATTAACAAGGAATACACGCACCATTCAACCGACCAATAAGAGATAACTAGGGAGTAAGAAAATCTAAGTAAGCACGTTTTTAATTATCATAAAAACTCATTAAATCAATCCATAGCTTTTTTTCTTTTCATAAGTTAATTATTTTTAAATTTTAATTGTTAAATAGTTTAAATTGGTAAAATTACCAACCCCCACTCTTCAAACCCCGAGATTTTAGTTGCTTTCTAAAAAAATATAAAAAGATAAAAAGAATCACCCTCAACCTCATATTTTCGTCATACATCTCTACTAGCATCTATATTCCCATAGAGAACGATCAACCCCCTGGGCTTACTCATACTACACTGCAACAATTAGGTACACTGCCTAGTGGGTTGTAAAGCTTGCTCGTTGAAAAAGAAGTATTTCGCCCCGAACTCACGCATCAAAGATATATTATGTTTTGTATGCAAGTAAAGATTTATTTCTAATGCCTCATGTTCGATTTCACGAAAGCAAAGGCAAGTATATTGTTACACCCGTATCCCGAAAAGGTACTATAATATAATATAAGTGATAGAATAGTAATATTTAGAAAGTGTTGTTAATGCAAATAAGCCGTAAAAACGTTTATTTATATTTTACGATCTTCTAATGTTTTGTCGATAACAAAAGTGAAATCATTTTAACGAAACAAATAAAATACGTAAATAGTTTGATTCAATAGTTTTCTAACACACTAACGTTTTCACATAAAACACTAGAACAAGTATAAGTGATTTTATGATTTAGATACATATGTACAACAACTAGTGTTTACATATTGGGCTAACATATACTTAACCAAGTATATACTAAAATGGGTAAAAACAAGTTTATACTAAAATGGGTAAAAACAAGTATATACTAAATGGGTAAAAACTAGCAAATGGTATTGACCCATAACCCATGGTTTTGTACAAACCACTTACCCAAGTTCAATGTATTCTAGAGATACATTGTATCTAGAAAGAAAACCATGGATCAACCCATGGGCAAAGAGGAGCATCCCACGGATCCCTAGCAATACGCTAGACGGATCCCTTGTGGGAGGGATCCGTGGGATCCGGGGAACAGTAAGTTTTATCCTCAATAAATAGTGAGCCATTTCTTCCTTTTTGCTCACCACTTCACACATACTTTCTCCAAGTATTGTACCTCTCTAACCTCATATCCAAAGAGATCTATGTAGTTTGTCTTTTGTTTTTGTGTGATCCTCTAGGTTCCTCTGAAAGGCGAGATCACCACTTCTTTAAGTCAAGCAAGCTCAAGTCCATGAGTTGCCATGCTTTGTCATCATCAAGACAACTGAAGTTCTCTTGTTGATAGTTCTTTCTTCCTCCATAGATGTTGAAGGCATTAGTGAAGGATGCTGAAAGAGTCAAGACGAAAGAATTAGTGAAAGATGCTAACCGTCCGTGTCAAAGCATTAGTGAGGAATGCTAAAGGTGTCAAGACGAAGGCGTTAGTGAAAGGTGCCAAGCGCTTTGTCAATGGCATTAGTGAAGGATGCCTAGGAATCAAATCAAGTGGCATTAGGGAAGAATGCCTAGGTCGTATAATCGATGAGGTGCATCGTTATACATATAAGTATCTGTTTATTTCCAAGGATGGTGATATCCTTGATGGTGTTGTAACAAGGAGTGGATCTCCTTGAGATTAGGTGTTGTGTTGTAATGGGTAGTAGTTCCTCCATAGTAATGGAACTAGGTGTATAGCCTATTACCTAATAAAGGGTAGGCGACGTTGTGATAGGATTAGTTCTCCTTGGTGTGAAAGAACTCGGTGGTTAGCCTAGCACCGTATAAAGGGTAGGCGACGTTGTGATAGGTGTGGTTCGCCTTGGTGTGAAAGAACTCGGTATTTAGCTTTGTACCGGAAAAAGGTTAAGCGACGTTGTGAAAGCTTCTCCGCCATAAGGAGATTGGTGTAGTGTTTACGAACTCTCGAGTAGGTGACTCGGGGAGTGGAGTAGGGCAAGGAAGGTGTCCTTGTAGCCGAACCACTATAAATACTTGTGTTGTGGTGATGTGCTTCTTACTCTTTATCTTTCATTACACGTTTATATATCTATCTATCAACGTCCAATATAAACAACCAAATAGATTGACATAAGTCGATCTAAATATTTAAAAGGAAGTTTTAAATTGGTAAAACTATTCAACCCCCCCCCCCTTCTAGTTTTCCAAAATTGGCATCAGAGCTTCGTTACCAAGTTTCTTAAAGTATGTTGTACTTTAAAAACTTGATACGATCCGTGTATGTTTGAAAACTACAAAGAAGGATTTTTCAAAGTCATGTTTTCTTTTAAATCATTTTGTTGGATATTGATAGATCATTCTAACAATTTTTGTTTCAAGAAATCTTCATGCTAGGATCTCTCCAAAACCTTCATTTCTATTCAAAAAATAATGAAGTCAACATTCAAGGAAGGATCTAAAAGTAATCACAACTTACTTACACCAAGTAAAGAGGATTACTTTAAGAGCTCATGAAGTATTTTTGGTATTATGCCAAACCAAGACGCATAGAGGTATGTTTTACTTTTCATTAGATAGCTTACATGAGTTTATTGTTATCATAAGTTCTCTTTGTTTAATAGTTGCTAGTTTCTTTAAAAAAGTCTCTTTCGTCATTTTTCTTTTCCGCCTTATTCATCATCGGGAATAGTATTCCTTTTGATTCGTCAAACTATCGCCGTCGTCACATATGAACCCTCGATAAGTAACTTATCAAAACCCGTCGACCAAAAACAAATTTTCATTTGATACCTCTAAACTATTCTTTAGTAAGCTAGTTTATAAGCCTACTACAAAAATAATGCCAAACAACCCTTTGTCTGTCCACAGTAGCCGGATCCCCCTAGTTGTACTAGCCGGATCCCAAATACAAGGGATCCGGGGGAACCGTGGAACAGAACTCAGCTATACCCTCTACTCACATAACACAAAAACGACTAAACTACTGATTTCATCCTCGTTGGATTCCATACTCTCAAGTATTCCTCTCTAGAACATCATTGTAAGTAATTACACTAACTTGTTCTAATTTTCATCATCCTCATCCTAGGGTTTATGGTTTCACAAATCTCTAATCAATTACTTTAATTAGGGTTTTCAAAATTAATCATGAAAAGGGGCTTTTAACATAATTAAGATCACATCATGTTCACAACATTGTTAATACAAATCAAAACCATAAACCCATCTCAACTAATTTTACCTAATTGGAAAATTTGTGTTTCTAGGACCAACCATGCCTAAAGCCACTCAACAAGATCATCATGATACCGTCCATTACCTTACTCATTACTATCGAAATGAGGAACTCTCAAAAACCGACCGCAAGGTCTTCAAAAAGCTCAGAAAACGACTTATCCACGAAGGTCGTGTAATCAAGGAATGTTTCCTTGAGGATACCGACATTCGTCAAGTCTTCTCGGCAATCAATTTTGATTGTCTTCTTGACATTGATGAACAAATTTGTCCGGTTTTCATCTTTGAGTTTTATAAAAGCATTAGGGTCATTCGAAACGCCGATGATAGCATTTCAATTGCTTTCATCATCAATAAACGAAACTTCACTCTCACCCTCAACACCTTTGCTCAAATTCTTCGCATTCCTTGTGAAGGAATTTGTATGTACTCTCAAGATTGGGCAATTAACACTCAAAACCTTGCACTTGATTCTAAACCAATGTACCATACTCCTCTTGATGAACCCGAAACCATCCGAGACATCATTTTCAAAATAAGAGCCGACCAATCCCGTTTCAACCGAAACAAGAAGCTCATTCACCGTAATCCTTTTCAAATGGAACTTTTCGAAATCCATCCCATGTTTAGAAAATGGGAAGAAATCCTTAGGGAAAACGTCATTAGCCTAGTTGGTAACAAAGATCATCCAAATGCATGCCTTGTGCAAATGATCTATTGTCTTATCCACCAAAAGCCATTTAACCTCGCCTATTACATTGTAAGGAGAATGGCCGGGGTATTCAAAGCTTCCAACATGGTACTTCCGTATGGTATGCTCCTAACATGACTTTTTCCTTAAAATAATTTTATGTTTTGTCATCAACAAAAAGGGGAAGATTGTTAATACAAATAAGCCGTAAAAACGTTTATTTATATTTTACGATCTTCTAATGTTTTGTCGATAACAAACGTAAAATCATTTTAACGAAACAAATAAAATACGTAAATAGTTTGATTCAATAGTTTTCTAACACACTAACGTTTTCACATAAAACACTAGAACAAGTATAAGTGATGTTATGATTTAGATACATATGTACAACAACTAGTGTTTACATATTGGGCTAACATATACTTAACCAAGTATATACTAAAATGGGTAAAAACAAGTTTATAATAAAATAGGTAAAAACAAGTATATACTAAATGGGTAAAAACTAGCAAATGGTATTGACCCATAATCCATGGTTTTGTACAAACCACTTAACCAAGTTCAATGTATTCTAGAGATACATTGTATCTAGAAAGAAAACCATGGATCAACCCATAACCCATGACCCATGACCCATAACCAAAAATACCCATGGGCAAAGAGGAGCGTCCCACGGATCCCTAGCAATACGCTAGACGGATCCCTTGTGGGAGGGATCCGGGGAACAGTAAGTTTTCTCCTCTATAAATAGTGAGCCATTTCTTCCTTTTTGTTCACCACTTCACACATACTTTCTCCAAGTATTGTACCTCTCTAACCTCAGATCCAAAGAGATCTATGTAGTTTGTCTTTTGTTTTTGTGTGATCTTCTAGGTTCCTCTTAAAGGCGAGATCACCACTTCTTGAAGTCAAGCAAGCTCAAGTCCATGAGTTTCCATGCTTCGTCATCATCAAGACAACTGAAGTTCTCTTGTTGATAGTTCTTTCTTCCTACATAGATGTTGAAGGCATTAGTGAAGGATGCCGAAAGAGTCAAGACGAAAGCATTAGTGAAAGATGCTAACCGTCCGTGTCAAAACATTAGTGAGGAATGCTAAAGGTGTCAAGACGAAGGCATTAGTGAAAGGTGCCAAGCGTTGTGTCAAGGGCATTAGTGAAGGATGCCTAGGAATCAAATCAAGTGGCATTAGGGAAGAATGTCTAGGTCGTATAATCGATGAGGTGCATCGTTATACATATAAGTATCTATTTATTTCCAAGGATGGTGATATCCTTGATGGTGTTGTAACAAGGAGTGGATCTCCTTGAGATTAGGTGTTGTGTTGTGATGGGTAGTAGTTCCTCCATAGTAATGGAACTAGGTGCTTAGCCTAGTATCTTATAAAGGGTAGGCGACGTTGTGATAGGATTAGTTATCCTTGGTGTGAAAGAACTCGGTGGTTAGCCTAGCACCGTATAAAGGGTAGGCGACGTTGTGATAGGTGTGGTTAACCTTGGTGTGAAAGAACTCGGTATTTAGCTTTGTACCGGAAAAAGGTTAAGCGATGTTGTGAAGGCTTCTCCGCCATAAGGAGATTGGTGTAGTGTTTACGAACTCTCGAGTAGGTGACTCGGGGAGTGGAGTAGGGCAAGGAAGGTGCCCTTGTAGCTGAACCACTATAAATACTTGTGTTGTGGTGATGTGCTTCTTACTCTTTATCTTTCATTACACGTTTATATATCTATCTATCAACGTCCAACATAAACAACCAAATAGATTGACATAAGTCGATCTAAATATTTAAAAAGGAAGTTTTAAATTAGTAAAACTATTCAACCCCCCCCCCTCCTTTCTAGTTTTCCACAAGTGTCTTACTTTATTTTGGTCAAGTAGTAAGTTAAGATATATAAGTTATAGTGTAAAAGTGATGAATTATAGAAAGTGTTGTGACTAAGATAGAAGGATTGGAACTTGGAGGTCTAATATCATCAAGAACTAAAGAAATTACTTATACATGAATAAATATGCATCTATCCATGACTTTTCTAGAAAAAGAAAGTGTGTGTGTGGAGTCAGTTAATAGGGAAAGAAAAGAGGAGGAAAAACTAGAGTGGTTTTGGTGTTCATTAATCAAGCCTTAGGAGATAAACCAAGTTCTAGTAAACCCTTAATGTAACACCCCCAAAATCACAATGTGACAGCGGAAGACTAATTGGGGTATTACTTAGAGGATCATAGTCACAAGTTATAGAAAACGGCTCTAAAGAGACGTTTTAATAAAAAGTAGTTACCATTTCATAAATCTCAGCGTTTAGAACACAAAAAGGGAATACCACATGTTTTGGAGTTACACAAAAGATAGTTTAAATATTTATGAAATGATAACTTTATTTGAAAACGACACCACTTCAAGTGTCCCACGACGTCCGCTCCACGCCTTCATGAAATTCTAATTAGTACCTGAGATGAACATGCTTAAAAGTCAACAAAAGTTGAGTGATATTCATAGGTTTAAATAATAAGTTGAACACAAGTAAAAGATGATAATTGCTTCGAATACAATCACCATAGAAAACATAGATTATTATTATGCGCTAAGCTCATGACACCAAACTAACTGCATACACCTAATTACTGGTGTAAGTAATAATATTGCCCTCGGAGATGGAATTGCCAATTCCATAGTTAACCAAATATAGTGCGCCCCGGTTATTTCCGATAACCAGTCGGGTCGTTAATTCCCATAGTACTATCCACAATATTCGCGCTCACTCGTAAGTGATTAATGGTTCATGATGTAAGGGACTTATGGCAGGCAACTTAGGCTATAATAATAATGATCAGATAGGCATACAGTTTAAGAAAAGACTTGTGTTCTAGTTTATAGCATGCATCTCCCTCGCGGGGTTTGAAAGAAATAAGTAAAGGCGAGGCTATGAACTCACCTTAGCAAATGGTATCCGAGTAGTGTAAGGTCAAGTAGTTTGAGCACGAAGTACCGTCACGCGACCTATAATTAGCATGGCAAGTCTTAGTTTATTGTTTTTATCCACGGGTTAATGTATCGAAAACGGTTGAAGTATTTTCAAGAGTTTGTGTTTAATTACGCTTATGTGGCAATGGTTAAGTTTAAATAAATTTCGAAATGTTTATAAGTCTTTGGCTCTTGGAAGAGTGAATGGAATAGTTCTGAAGCATTCGTATAAGAATTGGCTCGAGTATATTTATTAAAGCGGAAACAATTACAAATCGACTTTATATTTATTTGATTTTTGTTTAGTTTTGAAAAGTATATATATAAGTATAATATATATTTTATCTAAGTTGCGGGAAAATATTATATTTAGAAAAGTATAATATTTTCTAGTTTATACAAATGTGGTTGTCAAATAGAAATATGTACCAATTTTTATTTATGTGACGAAGACTTGTAGAAAATATAAATTTATTATTATTTTTTTTTTTAGAAGTTTTAGGATGGGAAGCGTTAAGTGTAGATCTTGGAGGGTCCAAGGTTGTAGAGGTTTATATAAGTTTCAAAATTTATAAGTATTTTAAGAAAATGCATGTTAAGTGGTTCAAAGTAGAGGGTTGAAATAGTATTAGTTTACAAAGGTCTTGAGTAGTTTGAGGAAAGGGTGAAGTTTGGGGACTAGTTGTGCCAAGTTCCGAAAGTTACAAGTATAACCAAAAAAAAGAAAAGGGCAACTGCCATGGGGCAGTTTCGAACCCATGACCTCCTCAGTTAGGAGACCACGCTCCCACCAACTGAGCTAGGGACTCTTTGTGTTAGGACTTTCAGTTTCGTTCTATTTAATGGGTACGTCGTCTGTTTTCATGTTAGCTTTGTAATCCTTCACAGTAGCCATGTTCGAAAAACTCATGCATGCAAAGCGTGATTTCTTCTTTTGTTCGTTGGTTTTAAATAAGGATGTCGAGTGTACCAAGGGTACGATATAAGCCTTACATTCGTGTTTAGTTTCGAAATAGGTTGACAACAAAACGAGTTTCTATCCATTCGAGCTTATTAGTTAGTCTCGAAATGGGTTGGTTTCGAAATATTGTTGGTTTGACAACGTATCTAGTTGTAATAAGGTCGTGCATAAGTGCCGTGAGCATGCATCGATATGTTATCAATAGTTAAGAAATCATGTCGTCCTATGAAAGAAAAAGAAAAGAGGAAAGGACTTACGACACCAAGAATGGTGGTGGAAGTACGTGTGGCGAGAATGGTAACCAAAAGAACCCGATATGTTTTCCAAAGTGAACCCGACTATCTTGCTTCTAAACCCTTATGCTCGTTACCTTAGTTTTTCCTTCGAGTGTTTGGAAGTCTTAATGAGGGTGTGGAAGAGTATGAGTGTCGACTTGAGCTAGAGCAAACCAAGGGAAAACCAAACTTCAAATGTTATACCTTGCATACACTTAGAGGTTTTGAATGAAGTTTTTGTAAGTGAAATATGAGTTGAGCCTAGGCTCGTGGGTTTTTAAGAAGAGAAGGGAAGAAGAGCTTTTGGTTATTGACCAAAGGTTGTTATTGAGCTTGGATACATGCAAAGTTGATTTTACTACAACCTAGGAATACAAGCACATGGTCTTTGGCTCCTCTTGGGTGGTATTCGGCAGACATAGGACAAAAAGGACAAGAAGGTGAGTTGGGTGTATTGGGAACATGCTTGCTTGAGTTTCAAAGGTCAACTACTCTAGATATATGATGGATATTAAGTTTATTTTTCATGCATGTTTCACAAGTCAAAGTATTTGCAAGTTTTAAAGAGATATGTGAGCATTTTGTAGGGATATTCGGTTACAAGGGACAAGAAAGAAATGATCTCAAATTTTTATTATGTATTTCGTGTCCCGTTTGAGCTTAAATGTGAGTCACGGTGTTCCGGTTTGAGGTTTTAGACCAAACGTGTAATAAATATATTTAGCATGTTTTTATAAAGGAAATGAAAATATAAAAATAAAATATTAATTCCAACTCGTAGAAATATTTATTTGACTTTAGCCATAATTAATTTAGTGTCGGTACGCGTGCGGCTCGTAAGACAAGAAAATTTCTTGTGAGACTGATTTCAGTTATCAGTAAATATCGGGCATGATTAAATGAGACTACTCGAAGTTGCATAAATTTTTATGCAATAAAATGAAGTGTACATGCTAAAATGCTCAAATAAGTTTTTGATAAACAATCTAGTTTATTAATACGAAGGTTGATGATAGTGAAATTTTACAGGTGGCTACAGATACCAACCTTAAGAGAATTCCGTCCGCGGAATTTTAGTTTACTGATGGATGTCGGAGTTGAATTTTCAAAGAGATGTGGGTACTTTACACGCATGGTGTCTTCGCGCTCCCACGTGTACTCTGGTCCTCTCTTGGAGTTCCATCTAACTTTGACAATAGGGATGCGACTTTGCTTAAGTCGCTTGACTTCCCTATCCATGATTTCAATCGGTTCTTCGACAAAGTTGAGCTTGTCATCGAGTTTAATCTCTTTTAGTGAGACGACAAGAGATTCATCCGACAAACATTTCTTCAGATTTGAGACGTGAAAGGTAGGATGAACTCTACTAAGTTCTTCCGGAAGATCAAGTTTGTAAGCAACCGGGCCGATTCTTTCGAGAATCTTGAAAGGGCCAATGTATCGAGGGTGTAACTTTCCTCGTTTTCTGAATCGAACTTTTCCTTTCCAAGGTGATACTTTCAACATGACTCGATCACCAACTTGAAATTCCATGGGTTTCCTTCTAACATCAGCGTAACTCTTTTGTCGATCTCTAGCAGCTTGAAGCCGTGGCGAATTTGTACAATCTTCTCAGTTGTTTCTTGGACAAGCTCAGGTCCAGTGAGTTGGGCATCTCCAACCTCGGCCCAACAAACGGGTGATCGACACTTTCGACCATAAAGTGCCTCGAATGGGGCTGCCTTGATGCTAGCGTGGTAACTATTGTTGTAAGAGAATTCCGCCAACGGTAAGTGTTTATCCCAACCTTTTCCAAAGTCGATCACGCAAGCTCGTAGCATGTCTTCCAAGGTTTGGATAGTCCTTTCGCTTTGGCCATCGGTTTGAGGGTGATATGCGGTACTCATATCCAAACGAGTACCTAAGGCCTTTTGAAGAGATTTCCAGAAGTGTGAAGTAAAACGACTGTCACGATCAGAAATGATGGAAATTGGTACTCCATGACGGGATACAATTTCCTTCAGGTATAGTTGAGCAAGGGTTTTCATTTTATCGTTCTCCTTGATGGGCAGGAAATGAGCGGATTTGGTAAGGCGATCAATGATGACCCAAATGGTGTCGTAACCTCTAGCAGTCTTTGGTAGTTTGGTTATGAAATCCATGGTAATTCTTTCCCATTTCCAAACTGGAAGTTCAGGTTGAGTTAACAATCCGGAAGGTTTTTGACATTCAGCTTTGACTCGAGAACAGGTGAGACATTTCCCAACGTACGTTGCAATTTCAGCTTTCATGTTTGGCCACCAATAAAGCTTCTTGAGATCTTGGTACATTTTGTCGGATCCCGGGTGAATGGAATATTTAGACTTGTGAGACTCATGCATAATGAGTTCCCGTATTCCTCCATAAAGTGGTATCCAACTTCTATCGCCAAAACATAAGGTTCCATCCGATCTTTGTGCAAAACCGTTCTCGTTTTCCGGCATTCCAAAGATTTTCTCGTGGGGACGGTTTTCAGGTTTGAGAGCTTCAGCTTGAGCTTCAAGGATTTTTGATGGAAGGGGTGACTTAATTGTCATTCCCAAAGATCTTACTCGAAGAGGTTTAGGTCGATCCTTTCGACTAAGAGCATCAGCTACGACATTCGCTTTTCCCGGGTGATAACGGATTTCACAGTCGTAATCACTAAGCAATTCTAGCCATCGGCGTTGTCGCATGTTCAACTCCTTTTGATCGAGAATGTGTTGGAGACTTTTATGATCGGTAAACACCGTACACTTGGTTCCATATAGGTAATGTCTCCATATTTTGAGAGCGAAAACCACGGCTCCTAATTCCAAGTCATGGGTAGTGTAGTTCTTTTCGTGAGTTTTGAGTTGTCGCAAAGCATAAGCGATCACCTTGTTTCTTTGCATCAATACCGCACCTAACCCTAGGTGTGATGCATCACAGATGACCACAAAATCTTCCACTCCATCGGGTAAGGCTAAGATAGGGGCTTCGCAAAGCTTTTGTTTCAAAAGTTGAAAGGCTAACTCTTGTTCCTCACCCCAGTCAAAATTCTTCTTTTTCTGGTTAACTCCGTTAGAGGTTTAGCGATTTTCGAGAATCCTTCGATAAATCTTCGATAGTAACCCGCAAGACCTAAAAATTGGCGTATTTCGGTAGGAGTAGTAGGGGATGACCAATCTTTGACAGCTTCGATTTTTGAAGGATCAACATGAAGACCATTACTATCTATCACGTGACCAAGGAATTGAACTTTTTGAATCCAGAAGTCGCACTTAGAAAACTTAGCATACAGTTTTTCTTTCTTGAGTAGCTCTAGAATGGCTTTCAAGTGTTCCGCATGCTCTTCCTTGTTGCGGGAGTAAATGAGAATGTCATCAATGAACACAATTACAAATTTGTCCAAGTAAGGTTTACACACTCGGTTCATTAGGTCCATAAATACCGCCGGTGCGTTTGTCAAACCAAATGGCATCACTTGGAACTCATAGTGGCCATATCGTGTTCGGAAAGCAGTTTTCGGAATATCTCCTTCTCTAACTCTCATTGGTGATACCGGATCTCAGATCAATCTTGGAGTAGACGCTTGACCCTTGCAGTTGATCAAACAAATCATCAATTCTAGGCAATGGATATCGGTTCTTCACCGTTAGCTTGTTCAACTCACGGTAATCGATACACATACGAAAAGATCCGTCCTTCTTTTTGACAAATAAGACCGGAGCTCCCCAAGGCGAAGAACTCGGTCGAATGAATCCTTTTCGGACAATTCTTGAAGTTGGTCAGACAATTCTTGTAGTTCGGAAGGTGCCAATCTATAAGGTGCTCGTGCCACGGTGCGCTCGGCATTAGCTCGATTTGAAATTCTACTTGCCGAATCGGAGGAAGACCGGCAAGTCTTGAAATACCGGGAAAATCCCTAGCCACGGGGACGTCTTTTAGTTGTTTCTCATCCGCCTTCTTCTTCTCCGTTACTTGTGCTAGAAAAATGTGGCATCCTTTTTCTATGTACTTTGCAGTTTTGGCCTTGCGAGATGATATTCAATCGGGTTTTACTACGATCACCCGAATGATAGAGTTTTGCCATTGGGAGGAAGGTGAACGACTTTCTCGTCACAGATGATTCTTGCACGATTCTTGGATAGCCAATCCATGCCAATGACAGCATCGAAGCTACCAAGTTGGATAGGCATAAGGTCTATATCGAATGGGTGGTTTGATAAAGATAGATTGCAACCTCGAAGGATAGTGTTAGTTCCTACTATTTTTCCATCGGCTAGCTCTACTTCATATGTGGTATCTAGGACGGTTGGGGTGATTTTTAGTAAGGGTGCAAACTTAGAAGACACAAAGCTTTTGTCGGCTCCAGAATCAAATAACACCTTAGCTAAATGATGATTGAGTGAAAACGTACCCGTAACGACGTCCGGGTTTTCTTGTGCATCTCCATCTCCTAGCACATAAGCTCTTGCTCTAGCAGGGTTGTTGTTGTTATTGTTGTTGTTGTTGTTCCCGTACAGTTTTGGGCACCTACTCTTGACATGCCCAGCTTCTCCACATCCAAAGCAAGTTATCCCCATGGGTTGGAGGTTACTTCCAGTAGCAGGGCTTCGACAATCCTTGTGGGTATGGCCCACCTTGTTACACTTCCCACACTTAATAGTACAACGTCCCACATGATGTAGGTTGCATCGAGTGCACAAAGGGTGTGGTCGGCATAGCCTCTTCCATTGGCGGGTGTAGCGGCATAAGCCCTCACAACTTCTTGTCTACGGTTTTGTTGATTGTGGTGGTTGTCTCGGTTTTGGTGATATGGGTTGGGGTTGTTATTGCGGTGTTGATTGTGATTGTTGCGGCCTTGGTTGTTGTTGTTGCGGTTATTGTTGTGAATGAAAGAGTTGTGGTTGAAGTTGTTTGAAGTGTTGCCTCGACGGTCATCAAACTTCCTTTTGTTGTCGTTGTTGCCTTGCACGGATCCATGTTTCAAGACTTGATCCATGAGTTGGTAGGAAATTGTGATCACTTCTTCCACGGTTTTGGGTTTTGATGCAGTAACATTGCCCTCAATGCTTCGGGGTAATCCCCCAATGAGATTTTCCAACAACTTAACTTCATCAGAAATCATGGAAGGGCATAGAGCTTTCAATTCTTGGAAACGCTTGAAGTAGGTTTTGAGATCATTGCCTTTAGTAGTCAGATGATAGAATTCATCTTCAAGTTTCTTGATCTCGGTCCTTGGACAGTATTGCTTCATCAACAATTGCTTTAGTTCAGTCCAAGTGGTTTTGTAGGCTTCTTCCATGCCAATAGGTTGGGCATGAGCCTTCCACCAAGACAATGCATCTTCTAGCAGAGTACCAGTAGCAAATTTCACCTTGCAATCTTCTGAGCAATCACTTAAAAGAAATACAGTTTCAGATCTTTCGATCCAATGAATAAGGCCAACTGCGCCTTCAGTTCCTTTGAAGAAAGTGGGTTTGCAATTCATGAACTCTTTGTATCCACATTTGCGATTTGCCACAGCTTCATTCTGGTTGGTTTGATTTGGAGCTTCATTTGCTCGAGCTGCTCCAGCAGGTCTTGCAGCAAAAGCAGCACCGATTTCATTAGTAACTAGCCTCCGAATTGCTTCAGGGGTCATCTCGGGAGTTTCAGTAGAGGTAGAGGTAGTTCTTGTTCTTGCCATTTTTCTAAAGACATACACTCAAATTTTAGAATCATTCAACATAATTGTGAATTATTATAAAAAAATTTCATAATAGTCAAGATCATCACATTATATCAATAGAGTATAATCATCATAAGAAGAATCGTAACATGTTAGAACCACACAAGAGAATATATATAAATGATCACTTCGATTCATACACTGATAAATAAGAAAGATCATCATACATGAGAACATAATGAAACAACAACCATAATGTCATAGGTCTATCATCCATACATAGTGATACAAAACCATACAATGTCGCATAAATAGCTTGTTCGATAGTTTACAAAACATGCGAATACAAGGCCTTTATTAGTGCCACATGCGGCAGGCTAAGGTACCAGAAAACTAAATAGATGAATCACCACTCTAGAGGCTGTCAGGTGTGCTCCTCAATCGGCGTCGTAGGTCATGGACTAGCTCTGCCAGCTCATCCACCTCTCTATCTCGTGCCTCCAATCTCTGCTCCAAAGCAGTAGCACGAGTCTCCATGATAGTCATCCTCTCTGTGCGTCGCACAACCCCTCCAACATCTCAGCTCTGTCCAGCAGTCCTAATCTATCTGACTCCATCCTCCTCTAACAACACATGCTGCTGCTCCACTAGCTCTCTCACTCTGGGAACCAATCCTCTCAAGCTCTCTCTCCATCGTACTCCTCCCTTTCAGGAGCTCTCCAACCTCATCTTCAGTGTTCTCGATACGTACCAACGGAACCTCATCAACGAATGCCACAACATCCTCGAGCTGATCCTCAAATCGTAGAACTCGGGCAGCTATCAATGGAATAGTATGATGAAGGGTTCTCCGTAACGGAAGAGTCTCAGCCCAGCTGACAACCGATGCTCCCAAGCTCCACAGCGCTAGGTGCACCATCCTCCGACCTCCATCGACTAATGAGCGGCATCATGTATGACCAACGTCTAGCATCGACCCTCCTACGGGTTCTCGGCTCAGAGGTACCAAACATAGCCTGGTAATATGGGTCGAGATGTGTGGGTGAGAGGCGGGCTCTCTTCCCAAGAGATGTCGCTGGCTCGGCGTCGTCACCAAGGGTGATGGTGCACGGGATGAGGATGAAACCGTACAGTGGTGGTCGGTAAATGAATGTGGTAGGTGGAGGTAGTGGTGAAACAGTATGAGTGGTGGTGCGGTGTAGTGATGGTGGAAAAGCAGAGGTCGATGGTATGTCAGATGGTGGAACAAAAGTGATGGGTGCCTTTACTCGTTTCCGAGCGGTATGAATGAAGGTAGCACCCTTCTTCGGTAGCGATATGAATGGCCCAAACGGCGCGGGCTCGTAGGGTTTGAGAACCCTAGCTCGCCTTCGCCTTCGGCGAATAGGCAATGGTGATGGGCAAGAGACAGAAGATACGGAATCAGTGGATGAGTGTGTGCAGGACATAACATCGAGGTGATAGCCCTGTTGTGACTCCAAATATTTGTCATAAGTGAGGGACCAAAGACAGCGAAACGCTTCGGGTATGGTCAAAGCAAGTGGGGTGGCAGCGACTTCACCCTCCTCGAAGGGCTCAGTCTCAGCGGACATAGGTGCAACGAGAGCCGGAGTAGAGTCAGAAGACATAGCATCCTCCATCTCCGATGTCGGATGTCAGTCGATAGGGTGAGTAGCGGACGACATAGTACTGTAACAATCCCAAAAGAAAATATGTACTCATAAGTAAATAAAGTTATGCAGTAAATAAGATTTAGTTAGTCGCGCATAATCTGCCACGCAAATCTAAATGCCTAACCAAATGAAAGCTATCATCATAAGTTTTTTTCATGCAAAGTTTTACTAGTCATGTAGTATCTACTAAGTGAATCTCCTACATGTTATCGGTACGAAGTAGGCGCGGAGGACGTGAAGTGGTGGTGTAAAACGGTCCATTTGAAAACGTGGTTATAGTCCAATTTGTTTTGAAAATACAAGTTGGTTCTCTATAACCTAGGCTCTGATGCCAATCTGTAACACCCCCAAAATCACAATGTGACAGCGGAAGACTATTTGGGGTATTACTTAGAGGATCATAGTCATAAGTTATAGAAAACGGCTCTAAAGAGACGTTTTAATAAAAAGTAGTTACCATTTCATAAATCTCAGCGTTTAGAACACAAAAAGGGAATACCACATGTTTTGGAGTTACACAAAAGATAGTTTAAATATTTATGAAATGATAACTTTAATTGAAAACGACACCACTTCAAGTGTCCCACGACGTCCGCTCCACGCCTTCATGAAATTCTAATTAGTACCTGAGATGAACATGCTTAAAAGTCAACAAAAGTTGAGTGATATTCATAGGTTTAAATAATAAGTTGAACACAAGAAAAGATGATAATTGCTTCGAATACAATCACCATAGAAAACATAGATTATTATTATGCGCTAAGCTCATGACACCAAACTAACTGCATACACCTAATTAATGGTGTAAGTAATAATATTGCCCTCAGAGATGGAATTGCCAATTCCATAGTTAACAAATATAGTGCGCCCCGGTTATTTCCGATAACCGAGTCAGGGTCGTTAATTCCAATAGTACTATCCACAATATTCGCGTTCACTAGTAAGTGATTAATGGTTCATGATGTAAGGGACTTATGGCAGGCAACTTAGGCTATAATAATAATGATCGATAAGCATACTGTTTAAGAAAAGACTTGTGTTCTAGTTTATAGCATGCATCTCCCTAGCGGGGTTTGAAAGAAATAAGTAAAGGCGAGGCTATGAACTCACCTTAGCAAATGGTATCCGAGTAGTGTAAGGTCAAGTAGTATGAGCACGAAGTACCGTCACGCGACCTATAATTAGCATGGCAAGTCTTAGTTTATTGTTTTTATCCACGGGTTAATGTATTGAAAACGGTTGAAGTATTTTCAAGAGTTTGTGTTTAATTACGCTTATGTGGCAATGGTTAAGTTTAAATAAATTTCGAAATGTTTATAAGTCTTTGGCTCTTGGAAGAGTGAATGGAATAGTTTACGAAGCATTCGTATAAGAGTTGGCTCGAGTATATTTATTAAAGCGGAAACAATTACAAATCGACTTTATATTTATTTGATTTTTGTTTAGTTTTGAAAAGTATATATATAAGTATAATATATATTTTATCTAAGTTGCGGGAAAATATTATATTTAGAAAAGTATAATATTTTCTAGTTTATACAAATGTGGTTGTCAAATAGAAATATGTACCAATTTTATTTATGTGACTTGTAGAAAATATAAATTTATTATTTTTTTTTTTAGAAGTTTTAGGATGGGAAGCGTTAAGTGTAGATCTTGGAGGGTCCAAGGTTGTAGAGGTTTATATAAGTTTCAAAATTTATAAGTATTTTAAGAAAATGCATGTTAAGTGGTTCAAAGTAGAGGGTTGAAATAGTATTAGTTTACAAAGGTCTTGAGTAGTTTGAGGAAAGGGTGAAGTTTGGGGACTAGTTGTGCCAAGTTCTGAAAGTTACAAGTATAACCAAAAAGAAAGGGCAACTGCCATGGGCAGGTTTGAACCCATGACCTCCTCAGTTAGGGACCACGCTCCCACCAACCGAGCTAGGGACTCTTTGTGTTAGGACTTTCGCCAGTTTAGTTCTATTTAATGGAGTAATGCAATGCTTTTCATGTTAGCTTTGTAATCCTTCACAAGAGCCATGTTCAAAAACTCATGCATGCAAAGCGTGATTTCTTCTTTTGTTCGTTGGTTTTAAATAAGGATGTCGAGTGTACCAAGGGTACGATATAAGCCTTACATTCGTGTTTAGTTTCGAAATAGGTTGACAACAAAACGAGTTTCTATCCATTCGAGCTTATTAGTTAGTCTCGAAATGGGTTGGTTTCGAAATATTGTTGGTTTGACAACGTATCTAGTTGTAATAAGGTCGTGCATAAGTGCCGTGAGCATGCATCGATATGTTATCAATAGTTAAGAAATCATGTCGCCCTATGAAAGAAAAAGAAAGGAGGAAGGGACTTACGACACCAAGAATGGTGGTGGAGAGTACGCGTAGTGAGAATGGTAACCAAAAGAACCCGATATGTTTTCCAAAGTGAACCCGACTATCTTGCTTCTAAACCCTTATGCTCGTTACCTTAGTTTTTCCTTCGAGTGTTTGGAAGTCTTAATGAGGGTGTGGAAGAGTATGAGTGTCGACTTGAGCTAGAGCAAACCAAGGGAAAACCAAACTTCAAATGTTATACCTTGCATACACTTAGAGGTTTTGAATGAAGTTTTTGTAAGTGAAATATGAGTTGAGCCTAGGCTCGTGGGTTTTTAAGAAGAGAAGGGAAGAAGAGCTTTTGGTTATTGACCAAAGGTTGTTATTGAGCTTGGATACATGCAAAGTTGATTTTACTACAACCTAGGAATACAAGCACATGGTCTTTGGCTCCTCTTGGGTGGTATTCGGCAGACATAGGACAAAAAGGACAAGAAGGTGAGTTGGGTGTATTGGGAACATGCTTGCTTGAGTTTCAAAGGTCAACTACTCTAGATATATGATGGGTATTAAGTTTATTTTTCATGCATGTTTCACAAGTCAAAGTATTTGCAAGTTTTAAAGAGATATGTGAGCATTTTGTAGGGATATTCGGTTACAAGGGACAAGAAAGAAATGATCTCAAATTTTTATTATGTATTTCGTGTCCCGTTTGAGCTTAAATGTGAGTCACGGTGTTCCGGTTTGAGGTTTTAGACCAAACGTGTAATAAATATATTTAGCATGTTTTTATAAAGGAAATAAAAATAAAATATTAATTCCAACTCGTAGAAATATTTATTTGACTTTAGCCATAATTAATTTAGTGTCGGTACGCGTGCGGCTCGTAAGACAAGAAAATTTCTTGTGAGACGATTTCGCTTATCAAGTAAATATCGGGCATGATTAAATGAGACTACTCGAAGTTGCATAAATTTTTATGCAATAAAATGAAGTGTACATGCTAAAATGCTCAAATAAGTTTTGATAAACAATCTAGTTTATTAATACGAAGGTTGATGATAGTGAAATTTTACAGGTGGCTACACTTAATCACAAATCCCATCAAAAGTTAGTATTGTCTACTAATTTGTAATTAGGGTTTATGATGGAAATTGGGTAAGAGGTTAAAGGTTGTTAATTTCTTGTGATATGTTGAATTAGCCACTAATTAGGGCTAATATACTTGTAGGAATCAAGTGAAGAGCAAGTATCAAATGTTAGTAGAAAGTAAATTGGTGATTGAGGTAAGTATGTCACACCCCCAAATTACCTGTTTTGCAGCGGAATGGAATTCCTGGGGATTGACTGTCATAGCATCACAATCACAGTTATATTGAACGACCTAAAGTGTCGTTTGGAAAATACATCGTTTGATTTAATAAAATAATCAGAGTTTACAAAGTATAGGTCCCAATTGAAAATCAACTTGTGCGGAAATAAGTTTGTTACAATTCAAACGATGTTTTAAAGTATGTAAAACCTGTGAAACGCGTCCATCACCGCTGACTCAATGATATGTCCACATGCATGCCATGAAGTGAATGCCTTAGATACCTGAGATAAAACATGCTAAAAGTGTCAACACAAAGGTTGAGTGAGTTCATAGAGTTTGTGTTGAAATGTAAAGCCTTTCAAAATCGTTTATGCAACAAAGGCATTGTAAATCCACCCGCCCAAGTTCGCCCATACAAAACTTTAACCTGTGTGTTCACAACCAACTGCCAAAATGTATATAGTTTATGTGCAACACATGATGTCAAATGAATTCACAATAGTACCTAACTCGACGTAGAACAATAGCACTTAATCAATAGGACTAGACTCAATGTATCAAGAGTCAACCGATTTAGAACATTATACACGTAGAACTCAGCGTAATATAATCAATAGCACCTTACTCAATGTATCAGTAGTCAACTGACATAGTACTTTATTCGACGATGTATCAGTAGTCAACTGACATAGAACTTTATACGACGTAGAACTATAGCACGCAAACAAGAACAATTAATATAGTACAACATTCAGTTTTGAAACAATGGTGATCATGATAGAATTTATCCTTAAAAACTCTAAAGTACTTGTGAAAAATAGTTAAGCATGTATCTCCCCCAAAATAGTTCCAAACAATTAAAAATGGGGCTATGAAAACTCACTTGGTACAATGATGCGACGACAAAAGTGAGTACACTGAAATGTAGCGTGAATCTCGAAAATGACCTATTATGAATGATATGATATGTAATGAGTTATGATGTAATGTTATGCATGCATTTTCGTGATGTTATTTATACCATTTGTGAGTTTTGAAAATAATACTTATCGTTTTAAAAATACTCTTTTGACGTATTGACCACTCTTAAATTACTTTACAAGTATTTACGTCAAAATGTCATCCTACAATAGCTTATTAATGGTTTATTGTGAAATTACAACTTTTCGTCGTAAAATAATGTCGTTGGAAATTTCATGAAAGTGACAAAAATGACCTCGAAAAGCTAGTCGTAAAATGGTGTACGTCGAACGTTAGGAAACGAACTCGACGGTTTTGGAAAGCTTGTATCAAAATCTAGAAGTTTTAGTACATGAGTTTTCGTCATAGAGGTCTCGATCATAAAGATAATAGAGGTTAAATATGGTGATTTTGTCCAAATGTGGTTTAAAAGTGAATTTCGGCAAAGTTTAAGCAACCGTAGATAATTTATTACAACTCCGCTATACAAACGGTTGGTCGTTTTGAAAAATATGCTTGGTGATCTAAATTTTATTAGAAGACATCTCGTTACAAAAAGTTCTACGCCAATCGATAAAAATAGCCTTCAATATGGTCGCTTTGTTTATCCAGTAACACTTGTCTCAGTAAAAATTAATATAGTTTTTCTTAAATAATAAAGTTACGGCAATTTTATGAAAACGTGTATATTTTAGTCGCTACCAATCCGCTTTTCTACGATTATACGTCCTTAGATTCGTATCAAAGTATACTAATATATTTTTGATAAGTCGAAATAATTTATAAAGCTTAAGACTCGTTTTTGACTCGACAAAACAAAAATAGTGTGCTGAAATTTTCAGGACGTATATATTTCGTCCGTCAAACTTAAAAATTCATAACTTCTTCGTTATAGTTCCGTTTTAATCCGTTCAAGCGGCCACGGATTCGTTTTAAAGTGTATTTTCTAAATATCAAGGCCAAAAATTTATGTCTACAGTCGGATTTTCCAGAAATGCAAAATAAGATCAGACCCTTATTTATACTTGTCGAAAATAGTTTTTCTCGTACTAAACCTATTCCAATCCCTTCAAATCAACTCCAAAGCTATACTAATCCTACCATACACCTTCTTAGGGTGTCATGGGTTCCTAAACATCATCAAGACCAATATATAACAAGGGATAGATTATAGGATGACATTTATATATATAAAACTCTAAAAACAATGTAAAAATGGTATAAATAAACATAAGTCTTGCATGCTTGCTAAGAAAATAATGAAATACATATGAAATGAAAATGAAAGATATAAAATGAAAGTAATATGCTTACTAGCTACTTTGATGAGGTGATTAGAACAAGGATTAACCTAAACACCCTAGGTTTTTATTTCAAAACCTAAACAAGAGTGTATACTAGATTGTTTTAAACACTTGACTTGGAAAAACTTGGGATGATCTCCTTGGATCCTTGTGGCTGCGTTTCTTTGGAGAGGAAGACAAGAGAGAATGAAAAACTAGACTAACTTTAATAATTGTTGAGAATGAAATGAAGTATATGTATAATAATGTATATGTATAAGAGATATTTGCAAGACAAGATCCACCATTTAGGGGAGTTGATGGATCTTGTTTAGTTCCTTTATTTATTATGTAATTGAATGTGTAAGAAAAATGAGGTCATATAAACATAATTTGTAACTAGTACATATATATATATGTGCAATTAGAGTAGTGTTGGCAAAAATAAATTTTAATGGATCAAAGTAAAATATGTTGAAATCATAAGAATTGTGAAATTATATTTCTTGCAAAAATTGAGTGATATAATAATTATCGTGTAGTTTTTAAGAAAAGTGTCGTAATAATATAAATTTAACAATTTATATACAAAATAAATTTAAAACACTAGGTAAACTCAAAATATTGTTTTTATAAACTAAATGTAAGTATAAAATATGTCGGGATAGTTTTTGGAAGTATCGGATTAAATGTTCAAAATAATAACTTACGATAACGCTATTTAATATGAAATTTTACGCGTTTAATGTGAAATGCAAAATCATGAATGAACTAACATGATGAAAATGATGTTAATGATATGTAGACTAAACTTAGTCTATATGAAATGTCCGTGATGACATGATCATGAATTCGCAGCTAAACCTTTAAGGTTACGCGAATTTGGAACACGCAAAACTAGTTTACGATAAATGATGAAATTGTGAAGCATGAATTGTTTTGAGAAATGACCTGAAAGTACGAGTTGTCACAAAGTATATGGTCATAACATGTTTTGTTAGCTTTATCATAACTTATGTATGATAATGATTTATATTTGTTAGCTTTATCATGTTTGCTACATGGTAATGGTAATGGATATGATATAGGGTGTGTTAGCTAGTTATGGATCTATTTCTAGGCATAGCTTAGTTAGTCTTGGGCTAACTATGGGATGAGGTTCAACCTCGTGGGTTGATCGCGTTTAGGCCGACAATGTTGGCGTGAGGTATGTGCTCCTATATCGCTAGCTTAACTAGTGAACAGACTAGTTATGGTTATGGCATGATTTATATTATGCGTTGTTTAGCTTGTTATGTCATATACTTACTAAGAGTTTCGCTTATATGGTTAATTGTGATGTTTTCTTGACAGGTACCGAAGGTTCAAGTAAAGGTAAGGACAAGGTGTAGGATGAACTGCACTTAGTGTATATGCTTATGGAAGCGTAGTACTAGAAGGCCGTAATCTTTTGGACCAAAAGTGCTTGAAGTTGGAAGCCCCGAAGTATATTTACGTATTTTGGTATATTTCGGTTAAGTGGGTCATTTTGTTATATTGGTATAATATTTATGCTACGTTAAGTTGTGATACTTGGATATATGTTATGATGTGGGATTAAATGATGGGAAATGGATTAAATAGTCGTTAAGGGGTGTTTGGTAATGTGTCGGCATTTCCTCGTTTGATCCATTTTGTCAACAATTTAAGTTGATGAACTTATGTATGTCTTAAGAATGTTATAATGGTATATAAATGGTTTAAGTTATGTCTTATGCGTTTTGTTTCATGGATTGGTGTTTTATGCATTCTGCAGACTTACTATCCGTGTTCAGTGGATATGCTTGATGCGGCGTATCTATGGGTTATGATACGTCGTATCGTATGTTTAGGTTTGACGCGCGTATTCTAAATAAGAAATACGTATCGGGTAATATGATCATGAAGATTGGAAATCCGGAGTATAAGATGATGCGGCGTATCCATAGGTTGGATTACGGTATCACCTCGTAGAGTAATAAGTCTTATGATGAAGGTAAATGATGCACGCGGAAGGCACGTTCGGGGTCAAGGAAACTTCCTTTTCTTCGAGCAAGGTTTTTAACCTCCTAGGCAAAGAACCTAATTGTTGTAGTGTAGTATTGGGTAAGCCTCGGGTATTGATATCGTTCTCTAGGGGAATAGGAATTCTAGTAAGAAATATATGACGAGAATGTGGGGTTGAGGATGATTATTTTTTTTATCTTTTTTATGGTTTTTTAGAAAGCTAAGGTAAATATCTCGGGGCAATTGGTTGGGGGTGGTACTTCTACCGATTACTCTACTTCTGCTAGTTATCTAATTATCTAATTACTACAGGTAGCTATGTCTAATTGAGGTGTGCTCGTATGATGATTAAAGATGTGTTCATTTAGATACTATTACTCCCTAGTTATCTTTTATTGGTTGGTTGAGTTGTCACATCCTTTATCTTAACGCTTATATTCCTAAAGGTCGTAAGGTATGCGTGGTCCTTAGTTCTTTGAGGTTATCTCTCGTATATGACTCACGGAGTCGGCAAGCCTAAGCTATTTCATCCATGAACCATATCATCATAAAGCATACTCAAGCATTAAATACAACGAAGATGCCTAGTTGCACTCCTAAGCCAATTTCAATTAAGACAAGAAACAACCTAACAATAATCAATAACTAGGTTTCATAGAACTAAGCAAACACACAAGTAATTTAGCTAGACATGATAGACAAGCAAGCATACACACAATCAATCGAATATGGGATAGACATAATGATAAATTGGATTAACAAACTTATCTCGATGTGTAAAATCGGGTATGGGACCCTAGAATACTGTCCAAGTCGGACTACAATTGAGTTAAGGTTTGCTCTCCAAAATTCTACCTCTTCAAATACAGAAAAATCGAATTCTATATATAGATTTACAATCGCGAAGGCAACACCTTTTGCATGGGACGCCGTCATTAGGGTTTTGTTTTGGCCAAGGCATCGATGGGACGGTGTCACCTTAGAGTTGTGACACCGCCGGCCTTCGTTGAGATGTCGCCTTGATTCTAGATCCGGGCCGCTTGGGTGAAAACTTTGAGTGACACCCTCCATAATTAAAGCGTCGTTAGCCTTTATGATCAGGAATTTCACTGAGCCGTCGCGTGCCTGTTTTGATCAATTCTTCATAGAGGGACGGCGTCGCCCTTTGGATGGGATGTCGTCAGGTTCTGCTGATCAGTCTTGAGTGGCTTCGATCTTGACTTTGCCATTTTCTTCATGTATTTGCTCCTTTTCTTCCAAATGTGCTTCATTCTAGCATTTTGCTTCCAAAAGACCTAAAAAGTAAAAAGGAACGAAATTAAGTAGTAACGGACATAAAATGTGTCGAAATAGGGCTTAAATGACCCCCTAAAAGCGTACGTTTTAAATCCTTATCAGTAAATACGGCGTGTCAATTTTTATGTATGAGGCGTATCGGTGTGAGGTCTTCATACGGTGTATTCATGGATTAAATACGGCGTATCCCCTTCCTTAACAGAACGTATGTCAACTTTTTCGTGTTTCGAGATTTTTGTTTTGGGTTGTTAATAGTTTTTTCTACGATGGTTTTTAAGGTCTTGGATGTTGGTGTTATTCTTGTATCTTCGAGAGCCTTGTTAGTTTGTTTGTAAAGATCTAATTTGAGTATTTTTTTGAAATTTTTCACGTGTCGTTTTTGGGGCGTAACATATACTTTGATACATTTAAACGAATGCTGAAGTCCATAATCCTCTATCCACTCCCTTACATGCTGAAGTTCGACAATAATAAATTGAGGTTCACTAAAAAAATTCAAATGCAATGAAATTTGCATTCAATATTTTTAGTAAATACCAATAACAAATTAAGAAGGTTACCTCGAGGTACTTTCTCCAATTTCCAGCAGCCAGAAGATCCTTTAGCAACATCAAATAAGTAGAATTGTTAATTTCCGTACCCGTTTTCACTATTTTGTAAAATACATGCATGTATCTCAAGAAAGGGAGAATCATGAGACAGTTTGACTACTAAAGAAAAACTAAACATAAATCTTTTTAAACCGATATAGCAACACTTTTTTTAACTACTAAAGAAACAAAATTATGTAAACTTCTAGCAACACTTCCAAACTATCAGATTTCCATAACTATCACCTCTCCTCCCTCGCCGCCAGCTAACCACCGTTGTTATTAATTGCAGTAGGTGATTTATGTTCATCCATATTAAAAAATCAGAAGCCACACAAAGTGATATCAATAATTTAACTCTTTAATGAGCTACAAAAATATATATCATATATGGACTATTAAGCTTCAATAAATAACCGATTTGAGGTGAAAATAACTCTAAACCGAAATCAACAATCATTAACACACTTGTAACAATTTTTTTTTGTTATATACTAAGTTTTCATTATCTAAGGACGCATACCTTGTGCATTCGTAACCGAAAATACACATAAGCAAAACCTGTATAAAACACCTGTGAATAACAAATATAAAAAACCTGTAAATTTTACAGTAAACAACATGTTTAGTTGATTAATTGAGCGATCGATTCAAAAACAACAAAAATAATTTAACCTTTTTAAAAAGATTGATATACCTCTTCACTAATTGCGTCATTCTTTTGCTTCATTGATTGATCATTCATTTGGGATTGATGATTAATTGCATAAAAAAGGTCTCAATTTGTGAACAAAATTGATTAATATACATGTTTGTGAAAAGAATGCATATACTGTGTGTGCTGTTGGTGTTGGGCAAAAGCATCGCCATACCTGAAAAACTATAAGATAATCACAAACATATAGGCTCAGCTCGCCATGTTCAATAGCATCAAATTGATGTATGAGCTAATAAGACATGCCGATCCTACTTCCATGAATAATTAGGTTGGGTTGTGAAGAAGGCTGTGAAGAGGAAGCTGGTTCTGAAGAGTGATGTGAAGAGGGCGTGAATTTTACATTTACATTTTTCGTCCATAATTATGAAAAAGGGATAATTGTTTGTAAATGTAACAAAGTTACCATTTTTTGCTAAGTTGTGTATGTATCTATTAATCCTCCTAAACAATGCGAACAATTTACTAATCGTACTATTATATGCATAATTTAACATTTGTTTAGAGTTATTTACATAAATCGTCCTTGTGGTTAGGACCAAATTGCAACGATAGCCCTTACTGTCAGTTAGAGTTATTTACATAAATCGTCCTTGTGGTTAGGCCGGTCAACGGGTCGGGTCGCCACGTGTCACCACCTGAGCGGTGCCACGTGGCATCGGGTCAGGTCGGGTCACCAATGGGTCAAGTGGGGTTGGTCAACGGGTCGGGTTGCCATGTGGACCAATAAGGTGGTGCCACGTGGTGATGCAAAATAATACCCCAAATGCCTCCGCTGGGATCGAACCCGGATGGCTTGTATGGGAGGCCAAGGTGATACCCATCTGAGATGGGCATACCTTCAATTATTTATATGCACTTTGTTTCCTTTAACCCCTCTTTGTTGACAGTTCGTTTTTTTAATACTAAAAGTATAAAAGGTTCAAAATAGTTTTGACCAATCAATTTAAGTGGGTTATGGACCAGATAAAAATTTGAGAAAAATATCGTCAGACTCATTTTTTCGTCCTCTTTCCAATGGTATACTCTGGGAATTTTTTTGACTTCGTTTGAACCTCGAAAAATGCGAATACGTCGTCGAAACTTATCCGAAAATCATCGTTTTTTCTTTATTTTCAAACCCTTGTACCTGCAAGACATAGTAACACATAAGAAATATATTTTCAATATAATTTCACATATTTGCTATATATTTTATGGTTAGGTACAAGGGTTTAAAACGGACTAATAACCATAAAATATATTGACATGTTTATATAAAACATTGATTTACAATTTAAAAAAAGAAAGTAAAGTAACACGAAAAGAAATACTTTATTTCAAAAAATAATCAAATTATATTTTTTTTACTCTTATTATTTTTCTTTTCTTCCTTAACAACATTATTATTATTATTATTATTATTATTATTATTATTATTATATATTTTCGTAAGTGATACCCGAGTACTAGTATCTATTTGATATTATTATTATTATTTGCCTGCGTCTCATATTCATGAAGTATGCGCCTTGATCTGCGTTTCACCTCAAGGCTCTATAAACCATTTGCACCTCAGTGCGCGTTGAGCACATTGGGTATTTATTTGAGATTGTTATTATTATTATTTCTAACATAAAATTAAATTTGGATTTGAATTTGGACCAGGTTTGATTTTACTTTTAACCACCCAAGATTTACTAACTGGCTAAGCCCAGTAACTAAAAATAAAAAAACCCTAACAAGTTGCCGATCATTGTAACACTCTCCCCTGAAACTTAACTGCCTCTTGAAAGAAGACAAAGAAATGGTTAGATCTCTGAACTCATTTTACTAATTAATTAATGGTTTATATATTAGCATTATAAAATTTAAACTGTCGTTTATTTATTCGTTTGCATTTTAAATTGTCAAGTGGCCGGCCTTTACTTAACTATATATATATTTTTATACTGATAAATTCTACGCGTTTACAGTTTCGTTTTATTGATGATAGATTTGTTGACTATTTTGCGTTTAGGTGATTTAATAATAGTTTTGGTAGATTTGATTTGACTTTGTGTATAGCTGTTTTTAGATGTAGTGAATACTTTTTTTTATTTATAAGAGGCTTTTTGTATTGTTTGCTTCTTAATAGTGGGATCGATAGGGTTAATATTTTTGGTTAGTAGCTTGTACTTATCGCGTGCATGTATTAATAAGAGGTTTTGGGTTGTTTGGACTTCATGTCACAAGGTTGACTTCTTTACAAAGTTTGAGTCATGATTTTGAAACTTGTAATATTCAATGTTTGAGTGATGTTCACCTTACTGAGTTGACTTCTTGAGAAAGTCAAACTGATGAAATTGGTAGAATGTTGATACTAGTTTGGATAAATCATGGTAATTTATAAGATTGTTCAAGTGATAACGTTGTCATAACCATGTTTCAATCATTTTTGGTTAGTAGCCAACTCCTAATGAGGGTTAATATAGGTTATACTTGTGGATTAGTTTGTTTAGGAGATGCTGATGCTTGTTATTAGAAGCGGATAATTTTTGGATCTACCTTAAAAACTAACCTGGAACCACAATTGTATCTAGTTGAAGGCTTGCATAATGATGTCACTCCACTTCTTTCCCCTTGGTTATTGTGGATGATGATGGCTGAATAATCGGTGGTCTTGGAAATGTAGTTATGATTCTATGGTCATCCAGTGGTTTTGAGTTAGTGGTATTGGATTTGAAGACTTATATCCGACAGGACTAAGATTATTCCTTGATGGGTCTGTCCATACCAGTGGTGTTGATTTTCTAAATTGTCTTTGACTATTAGTATTGTTTATGTGTTTATATCAATGTTTATGTGATCATTGTTTCTGACATGATGCCTCCTTGTACAATAGCATAACTACTGATATAAACACTGATATAAAATTGAATTTGGAAAATCAACATTGATATAAACACATAAACCATATTAATCGTCAAATAAAATTTAGAAAATCAACACCATTGGTATGGACAGACCCATCAAGGAATAATCTTAGTCCTGTCGGATATTAGTCTTTAAATCCAATACCACTAACTCAAAACCACTGGATGACCAAAGAATCATAACTACATTTCCAAGACCACCGATTATTCAGCCATCATCATCCACAATAACCAAGGGGAAAGAAGTGGACTGGCATCAGTATGCAGAGCCTTCAACTAGATACAATTGTGGTTCCAGGTTAGTTTTTAAAGTAGATCCAAAAATTATCCACTTCTAAGGGAAAATACACAACTAACAAGCATCAGCATCTCCTAAACAAACTAATCCACAAGTATAACCTATATTAACCCTCATTAAGAGTTGGCTACTAACCAAAAATGATTGAAACATGGTTATGACAACGTTATCACTTGAACAATCTTACTGATTACCATGATAATATCCAAACTAGTATCAACATTCTACCAATTTCATTAGTTTGACTTTCTCAAGAAGTCAACTCAGTAAGGTGAACATCACTCAAACCTTGAATGTTACAAGTTTCAAAATCATGACTCAAACTTTGTAAAGAAGTCAACCTTGTGACATGAAGTCCAAACAACCCAAAACTTCTTATTAATATATGCACACGATAAATACAAGCTACAAACCAAAAATATTAACCCTATCGATCCCACTATTAAGAAGCAAACAACACAAAAAGCCTCTTATAAATAAAACAGTATTCACTACACCTAAAAACAGCTATACACAAAGTCATATAAAAATCTACCAAAACTATTATTAAATCACCTAAACGCAAAATAGTCAACAAATCTATCATCAATAAAATGAAACTCTAAACGCGTAGAATTTATCAGTATAAAAAATAATATATAGTTAAGTAAAGGCCGGCCACTTGACAATTTAAAATGCAAAAGAAGAAATAAACGACAGTTTAAATTTTATAATGCTAATATATAAACCATTAATTAATTAGTAAAATGAGTTTAGAGATCTAATTATTTCTTTGTCTTCTTTCAAGAGGCAGTTAATTTTCAGGTGAGAGTGTTACAATGATCGGCAACTTGTTAGGGTTTTTTTTTATTTTTAGTTACTGGGCTTAGCCCAGTAAGTAAATCTTGGGTGGTTAAAAGTAAAATCAAACCCAGTCCAAATTCAAATCCAAATTCAATTTTATGTTAGAAATAATAATAATAACAATATCAAATAAATATCCAATGTGCTCAACGCGCACTAGGCACAGATGGTTTATGGAGCCTTGAGGCGAAGCGCAGATCAAGGCGCGGGCTTCATGAATATGAGACGCAGTCAAATAATAATAGTAATATCAAATAGATACTAGTACCCGGGTATCACTTACGATATATATATATATAAATATATATATATATATATAGTCCCTTTATTTTCAGAACCCACCTTATCTGCGAGAACTACGAGAACCACTTATGTACTCCTAATAATGCATAGTGTGCAATATATTAATGCAAAATGACATTTTTGAATTTTTTGTAATATTAAACTTTTTTATTTAATCTAAAAGGGTAAAATAGTAAAAGGCAATTTTTATTTTTATTTTTATTTTTTGATATTTTTTATTAGATTCCGTTTTTTTTTTTCCTTTTTTTTTTTTTAATTAATTTTAAGCTTGTATGTTCTTAGATTTAGTGCATATATGTTTTTAAGCTAACATGTTTCTAGATTTAGTGCATATATGTTTTTAAGTTACAATTTTTCCAGATTTAGTGCATATATGTTTTTTTTAATGCATACTTTCAGATTTAGTGCTACAATAAGAAATAGTTTGGTGCATATGTGTTTTTTTATATAACATAAATTTACAACAAACAAAGAACATAAATATTATACACAAAATTCGATATCGATTGAAATACAACAAGAATACAAATTTCTAAAAAGCATGAATGCATGAATCTAATCGATCTATACACGTGAGCACTAATAATATGTAACACAAATGGACATATGTGCACACTCATTGTTAGAACATTTTTAGGAGTCGGACATATATGTACACGCGTAGCCGTCAACATTTTCAAAAGTCGGACATATATGCACACTCGTAGCCGTGAATATTCTTTTAATTACACCTGATACAAAGAAAAGTATAAAAATTAGCAACATTAATATTATTAAAATAGAATTACAAAGAAAAAGATATTTCATAACACAAACAAATAGGAAACGAATTTTTTAATCATACTCCGTAATAACTATCATAACACATATGCACAGTTTAAAACATATATGCATCTATTTATAAAACATGCATGTTTTGAACTATAACTTTTAGAACATACATGTTCAGTGCATGTTTTGAACCATAATTTTTATGAAACATGCATGTTTTGAACCATAATTTTTTGAACATGCATGTTTTGAACCATAATTTTTATGAAACATGCATGTTTTGCAACAAATTGGCCATGTAAAACTCTATATCCAGATTATAATGATTAATCACTGTTCAGTGCATGTTTTTACTTTGTATTATATGATACTAGCATTTACTACAGAGATGCCACTTAGACTTAATTAGTTTGTTTAGCAATACGATGTGACTGAAGTATGTGGCCACTACAAAGATATACGCATTGCAAGGTTCTCATTCACAATGGCTTTAGTTTGTTTAGCAATAACTATTCTAGCAATGTAGCATATACACGTTAAATTAAGAGAATTATGGCATGATCATAGAATAATTAGATTTGGTAAATGTATATACATATGCATACAGAAAGCAAGAGGCCAATCATATATAAAGATGAGATAGACATAAAACCTGTGTGTCTTTAATTTTTTGCTCATTTGCATCGTTGATTTGTTGCTGAAGTGACTTTATCCGTCTTTCCATCTTAGCAATGTTGTTACTTCTGCGATCATATTCTTGCTGCAGCTTAATTTTCTCCCTTTTAGCCTTGTAAATCAGTATTCGTTTTAGTAAATCAACACTTGTATTAATGACA
Organism: Chrysanthemum makinoi; assembly: GCA_910596185.1. Lineage (NCBI taxonomy): Eukaryota > Viridiplantae > Streptophyta > Magnoliopsida > Asterales > Asteraceae > Chrysanthemum > Chrysanthemum makinoi. The sequence continues at coordinate 280,829,929 of OU343222.1, forward strand.
GAAAAGAACTACGGATTCAACAACATAATCGCAGGGTACATAAATTAAAAAATCAAACTTTAGTGGTGGTCCTACTCTGGTTTATTTAATCAGATCAAGATCGCCCTATGATTAAAAAATAACCAACATAAATGCAAACTTCATAACTATGTTACACTCAACGCTTGAAGATGATTCCGTAAACGGGTTTAACTATTATTTACTACCTTAATCAATGATTCACACATTATTTAAATGATTCAATTTTTCATATTCGCCTATTCACTATTTTTATTAACAGTGATTATTGTTTTGTATTATATGATTAACCATAAGCGTAAAAACAATATGGGAAAAAAATAACGAACAAGAAATCTTACCAATCGCGAAAACGATTTTCTCGTGGGATGCTTGCTTGATCGAATCACGAAAACGATTTATGGACATATTGGTGATTTTTTTTGGCCGAACAAAGTATTTACAGAGAGGCGGCATAAAGGGTTGGGGTGGCGGTTTTTAGGTTTTGAGAAGAGAGAGCATTAGATAAAGTAATAAACCGGTTCCTCTCAATTTTTTAGGGGTGAATAAAAAATGTCTATACTACCCTTACACATGTTACACCAATCTACCTTATCTTTTGATTATTTACATAAATGGCACATTCGTTTTTGACCATTGATCAACAAATCTAATGGCTAAAAAGTGGTTCTCGCAGTTCTCGCATTTAAAGTGGGTTCTGAAAATAAAGTTTCACTATATATATATATAATAATAATAATAATAATATTAATAATAGTAATAATAATAATAAGAGCAAAATTTTAAAATGAACCATATTCAATACCGTTTTACAAATATGAACCTCGCCAATATTGTTTACCAAAATGAACTTTTCCATTGGCGAACCTTGGGCGAAATTCCGGACGAACTTTGGGCGAAATCCTAGGCGAGAATGACCCTTGGGCGAAATCCTGGGCGAGAATGACCTTTGGACGAAATTCTGGGCGAATGGAGATGAAGATGGAGATGGAGATGGAGATGGAGATGGAGATGGAGATGGAGATGAAGAGTATTTCACTAATTTGAATCTGTAACTCTATTTGCAATGTGAAAGAAGATGGAGATGAAGAGTAATAAATATAGAAAATGAAGTAATAAACGTGAAAAAAAGATAGAGATGAAGAGTACTAAATGTAGAGAAGGAAGTAATAAATGTGAAAAGAAGATGAAAATGGAGAGTAATAAATATAAAGTCAACTTATTGCTCGAACATCAAGAGTGGCAGTTGGCAATACCTCATGGTGTGGTTCATTTTTGTAATATGTAGAAAATGAGTTTGTTTTGGTAAAAGAGTTACCTAAATGGTCTAGTTTGGTAATTTGTTTTAATAATAATGTTGTTAAGGAAGAAAAGAAAAATAATAAGAGTAAAAACTAATATAATTTGATTATTTTTTAAAATAAAGTATTTCTTTTCGTGTTAGTTTACTTTTCTTTTTTTTAAATTGTAAATCAATGCTATATATTTTATGGTTAGGTACAAGGGTTTAAAACGAACTAATAACCATAAAATATATTGCAAATATGTGAAATTATATTGCAAATATGTTTTTTATGTGTTATTATGTCTTGCAGGTATAAGGGTTTGAAAACAAAGCAAAAACGGTGATTTTCGGATGAGTTTCGACGACGTTTTCGCATTTTTCGAGGTTCAAATGAAGTCGAATTTTTTTCCGAGCATACCATTGGAAAGAGCACAAAAATTCGAGTTCGGCGGTATTTTTATCCGGTCCATAACCCCCTTAAATTGATAGGTCAAAACTATTTTGAACCTTTTAGTATTTAAAAAACGGACTGTCAACAAAGAGGGGTTAAAGGAAACAAAAAGGGGTTAAATAATTGAAGGTATGCCCATCTTAGATGGGTTTCACCTTGGCCTCCCACACGAGCCACCCGGGTTCGATCCGAGGCATTTGGGGTATTATTTTGCATCGCCACTTGGCACCACCTCATTGGTCCACATGCAACTCGACCCGTTGACCGACCCGACTTGACCCATTCATCGACTCGATGCCACGTGGCACCACTCAGGTGGTGACACGTGGCGACCCGACCATTGACCGGCCAAACCACAAGGACGATTTATGTAAATAACTTTAACTGACAGTAAGGGCTATCGTTGCAATTTGGTCCTAACCACAAGGACGATTTATGTAAATAACTCTAAACAAATGTTAAATTATGCATATAATAGTAGGATTAGTAATAGATACATATACAACTTAGCAAAAAGGGGTAATTTCGTTACATTTACAAACAATTATACTTATGAAAAAATAGCATTAAAGCCCATGCGTATTTTCAAGTTTTTTCTGCATGTGAATACAAAAACGTTTTTTAAAGCTTTTTTAAGCAAATTAAGAAATAATTGGATTTGAATAGTTTTCTACATTTAAAAATAAAAATCAAATTAAAAAAATTATTATTTAATAGAGAAAAATTGAGTTTTTTTTAAATGTAAAATTCCTCACTAAAAATTTTGTTTTATTATAAGGGCTTTTGCATATATATCCTCCTGAAAATGCAAAATTGCATATATATCCAAAGCATGCATAAAAACCATTGTATTATGTGCATAAAAAACTTGTACAAAAGATATATATGCAATTATTCATTTTGAGAGGGATATATATGCATTTTTGCCTTTATTTATAAGTAAAAAGATGAATAAACCCAAACAAAATAGCCTGCAAAACAAACGTGACTACTTATGCAGTTTAACTAAAGTACAATGACCAAAAACGCCACTTGCTCAAAAGAACACTTTATTAACTTGAACAAACAACATAACGGTCAACTAAAAGTAATATTTATGCAAATAATCACATGTTTATTACATTGTTAATTATTCTCATCAATCCAAAACCCTATGAATTTGTGTATCTCCGATCAAATTAAAATCCAGTGATCGGAGGTCACAATTCAGTTAAATTCTTTAAATTTAGTGTAAGTTATTAATTCAGTTAATAAAAGTGGGGAATTGTTTAGGGTTAGGGTTTTGGAGGGGGGAGATGGCGGTGGCGGTTGCTCAGTTGTATCGATTTGGCGCTCCGCCGAATAGCGAGGGCCTTAGTAGACTGCTTGCTGATCTTTCTACTAAAGCCGCCCCAAAGGTTATTTATATAATTGTGTTTTATATAACCATTTCGTAACGTAGTTGTATCTGTAATTATAAAGTGTAGAATGACGTAAAAGCTAAACGCTTAAAAAGGCTAGTTGCGAAACTCAACCTTAGGTGCCTTTAGTTGTATGTACTAATTAGGTCAAATGTTACTAATTTGAGATAAATAGTAAGTGTATAATTGTGTATGCTTTTGTAGTGTTTTCTTATTGCTGCGAAGAATGTTTTAACTGGAAAACCGATCCAAAAATACACAATTACGATAGGAATAAAAAAGTGAACTAGAGAGAGAAATGACGTGTTCACGGATGAAATAGAGAAAAAATATGATTTATTTACACGACTTTGTAATAGATGGTTGCGTTTAGGAACTGCATATTAGACTCCTAATGGGAAACTTCCTCCGTAAGTTAACACAAAGATGTGTTATTACTAAAGGCACCCAAAGGTCGATAGATTATCTGTTTTTACTTTATGTAGATTATTTATTTGAGATGAAATGTAATTTTAGGTGGGGCAACTTAGGTCAGGTTCGGTTCGGCCAGTCATAATTTATAATATTCCAACCTGGACATGAGTTGCTTAAGTAATCAGATCACTGTAACGTGACCATGTTTGGTTAAATTGGTTGGCAGATCGACTCGTCTACACATAAGGTTGCGGGTGCGAATTGTTTCACGTACCCCTAACCTAAGCATGATAAATGGGTTAAATAATCGACCTGAACTCTGTTTAGACCGAACCATAACCCGATTATTTTGGCGTCAGTTTGTGGTTGTGTTTTGTGTCGTGTCAGGCCCTGCTACTCCTAAATGTAAACAAACGTATAGTTGTGTAGCTCGTTTATGAACAAGATAGATGTAGGTACCCTGCAGAACTATACTATTGTGATGTACCATCTAATTTAATACAGTCTAACTGTCACGGCAACCTAAGGACGGAACGACCTGAGCTTGGTGTTGGGTAATAGGAATTATCTGAGCATTCAACAACTTTGCGTGATGGAATAGTTATTGGAACTTGCATCTATCAGATTATGCGTTTCTTAAACAAGTTATAGCTTTTGTGGCCATGCTTGCTGCATTTTATGTAGTTAGTACAGTTTGCTTTTCATTAAAGTAGTCTCTTTACATGGCTCTCATTGTGACAATGTGTTCCATCTTATAGGTGAAAAGTTGAAACATAGGAATTTACATGCCTCATGGACCTACAGTTCATTGTTGATGTGAATAAGAATGTGATTGCATCACGTCTAAGTTTTGTTAGTTAACTTGATGTTTTTTTTGGCATTTTCTAGGCATATTGTTCTCACACGTTGAAGTCATCACTCAAGATGTAATTGTATTTGGGTGTGTGCTATCAAATGTAACTTTAGACTTGTTATCACTGAGCATGGGGCTCTCGACTTTCTTCTGTGTAGGCATTTAATATCCGGATATTGTTTAATGGCAGGATGGTTCCGCTTTGGCTTTCAGAAGACATGTTGAAGAAGAGGCGCGTGCTCTTAGTGGAGAATCCTTTTCTCGTTTCATGGATCAGTTATATGATCGCATTACTAGTCTCTTACGGAGCAACAATGTTGCTGACAACTTAGGCGCTCTAAGGGCTACTGATGAACTTATAGACTTAAGACTTGGAGATAGTGGCACGAAGGTTTCCAAGTTTTCTAGCTACATACGAATTGTATTTGAGACAAAGCGTGACCCGCAGGTTCTGATCCTTGGTAGTAAAGTTCTTGGCCATCTAGCGAGAGCTGGTGGGGCCATGACGGCAGATGTGGTGGAATGTCAGGTGTGTAATGCCTATTCTTTCTTAGTTATGAGCTATTTTATTGACTTCTAATAACTTGTAGTACTTATGCAAAACAGATGAAAAATGCACTTGAATGGCTTCGTGGTGAGAGAGTTGAGTATCAACGATTGGCTGCTGTCCTAATCTTAAAGGTAAATGTTTGCTTTCCTTGGGACTGCTTATTGAGACTTTCATATCTGAAAATAAATACTAGCCTTAACAGAATAATCTGGATAAAGTGTAACTATGGATTTGTCCGTGTGATGTTTGTAGTTCCTGCTTATCTGTTTATAGTTCTCCCAGTGCTCAGTTAACCACGAGTGCCTGTTACTTGATTTAAATTATTTGAGGAATCCTCGTATATAGTTGGTATCACATACACTACTAGTGGATAGGTAGTCATGCATGACATATCCAGTGTGTTATTAGTTAACATACAAATACTGGCTTTGAAGTTTGTGATGTTTGTTATTTTTATATGGACTTTAAGCTTTAATGGCTTCTCAAATGATCAACTTGCATCACTTTTGGACTTTTGGTACGGTATCCTGTTAATGCATCATTTTTCATAAGTTTTGTCCAAGCAATGTGATATGTTCTGTATATATTCACATTAAGGCTATGCTGGTTTTAGTTTCCCCATGCTACTTATTTGCATCGTTTTTCACGTTATAATGCTTGACCTAGAAGTTTGTTTATACTTATGGCTTCAGGAAATGGCTGAGAATGCTTCCACACTTTTTAATGTTCACATATCTGAATTTTTGGATGCCATCTGGGTGGCATTGAGGGATCCAACACTAGCTGTTCGGGAGCGCGCTGTTGAGGCATTGCGTGCTTGCCTTCGTGTGATTGAAAAACGAGAGACACGTTGGCGCGTGCAGTGGTTAGTGCATATACAAAGCCGTTAAATGTTTCAGAATCTTATAATTGAAGTGTGTATATGGCCTAAGATGCTATATTGCCTCTTATTTACAACTATTAATGCACTTCCTGCTTTTTAGACATCGTATGTTGATTGTTACTTTTCTTCCTTTTTTATTTTTTCGACACGTTTATGAACAGCTAATCATTCTTTCCCTGCTAAAGTTGGGTTATCAGCTAGTTTTAGCATAGATATTATAAATATAAATTTACCAACCTAGTTTTAAATCAAGTTGTTTAAAAGGTAATCACTGACGATAACGGGCAATTTGTAAGTTTATATAATAATCACGTGAAGTCAGTTTTTTTTTCCTTTGCTGTAATAGCATATTGCTTGCTATACTCTTCTTACTCTAATTTAAGGCTGTTCGTCTTTAGTATATGCATCTTATAATAATGTAAATATGAGTCAGTTTTGGATTTTTTGGCTCTTAGCTTCTTTTATTGATCTTACTATAGAGATAATGGCTACCACTGTCATTTAGTGTACTCTGTCACCTGCCAATCTCTATTGATTGTTTTCTTTGTGGCTCTTTGAAGGTTTGGCATAGTGCGTGGCTTTCTGCAGATATCTCTGTTATACTTTTTAGTAAATGGGCAGGTTTTTCTTGGTCGAGTACATACTCAACCCTGACCTCTTTTTTTAAGGTAACAATGGGGTTTGGGATGCTGATTAGAGTTGTTTCCATTGTCCTTTTAAGTACGTAGCCCTTCATATACTTGTATGTTCAGACCCTCAAGTTTCTTGCTAGTCAATGAAGGCCAGATACATTTTGTTTGCGTTCTACTCATGTTTATATATAGCAGAAGTAGTCATACTTGGCTTGACCCTAGTGTTACCAGTTCCATCCATCTTTGAAGTCTTTGTGTAGATTGTCTGATCTTTATTAGACACTTGTAGATTTTAGACATTAACATTGTTAATTTAGTCTAAGAATCTCTGTCCATTTTCGGCATATAATTCATTCTGAGTGAAACACAGTGCATCGGATTGTCTGCTGTGGTTATATATGTTGACTTTTTTATTCATGTAGCAACATTGTGATTTATATATATTGATTTGGACAGGTACTACCGTATGTTTGAGGCTACACAAGAAGGATTAGGGAAAAATGCTCCTGTCCATAGCATACATGGTTCTCTACTTGCAGTTGGGGAACTTTTAAGGTTGATAGATATGTTGACATGAAGAAGTATTTTATAAAATATAAATCGCACATTATTTTCCTCTGAATTGTTGCAGAATCGGAAGTGTGTGTCTTTTTCATGGAATGATGATTGTACTTCTAGTATTATTATTACGATCATTTGGGGTTGGGAGTTGAGGAAGAACTGTGCCTGTGTTTTTATTTTATAACCATTGAGTGTGACTTCTTTGCTTGTTTTACCAATCTTGATTTCTTCAATCGGCTTTTTATGTGACAGAAATTCAGGCGAATTCATGATGTCAAGATACAAAGAGGTTGCAGAAATTGTTCTTAGGTATCTGGAGCATCGAGATCCCCTTGTTCGCCTTAGTATAACTTCTTTGCTTCCTCGAATTGCACATTTTTTACGTGATCGGTTTGTGACAAACTATCTTAAAGTTAGTGAAATTTCCTTTTTCAACTGTTACATGGGATGTCTTTCTTGAAGAACCAACTTTTTTCCTTTTATCAAATGTCAATAATATCTAAACCTTGGAAAATGTTTTTGCTTGCAAACAGATATGCATGAATCATATCTTTGTAGTTCTCAAAATACCAACCGAACGTGCCAGTGGATTTATAGCTCTTGGAGAGATGGCTGGTGCTTTGGATGGTGAACTCGTCCACTATTTGCCGACAATAACATCTCACCTACGTGATGCAGTAAGTTATTCATAAGTTCTGATTGCTGACTATATGTGATCAGTTTTAAGCATTCATGTGCTTTGTACATAATAAGTTCTGCAAGCCTATCCAATACAAATATATATTACAAGGGATTTGTATTATTTAAATCTACAGATTGCTCCTCGTAGAGGCAGTCCCTCGCTTGAGGCTTTGGCTTGCATTGGAAACATTGCAAAAGCCATGGGTTCCGTCATGGAAACTCATGTCTGCAGTCTTTTGGATGCCATGTTTTCTGCTGGTCTTTCTTTAGTACTAGTAGGAGCACTTGAGCAGATAATCATCAGGTATACTAGTTTCAAGGAATTCCTTGCAGTTTGAATTTCCTAATTTTGTTTTTATGAGGGGTACTAACCAATAACAATGCTGGGTATCTCAGCATTCCATCATTACAGTGTACTATTCAAGATCGGTTGCTTGAGTGCATTTCAGCTGTTCTTTCGAAACCCTTAACTACCTATACAAATACATCTGCAGCTGCCAGTCGAGGAAATATGGCTAACAACATGCAACAAGTGTCAGAACTTAATGGTTCTGTTGCATTGCAAACACTCGCACGTTTCAGTTTCAAGGTAAAGCTTAAGCTAGTTGATAAGCAAAACACACTACCTGTTATTTATTGTTACTTTCTTGTTGATTTAGGGCCACGATCTTCTCGAGTTTGCTAGCGGATCCGTCGTACTTTATCTGGAAGATGATGATGGAGCCACACGGAGGGATGCTGCCCTTTGCTGCTGCAAATTGGTTGTAAATTCCCTCTCAGTAACACAATTCACTATCAGTAGGTCCAGTCAAGCTGCGGTGAAACAGAGACGTCTTATTGAAGAGGTTCAGTTTTCTTCAATCTAGTGTACTATGTTGTAATACTTGGTATTTATAATGTCAAATGCTTGATTCAACATGCTTATTGTTTAATTTTTAAAGGCCGTGATCGAATGATGTATTAAGGGTGATATTTGTCGTAATAGGTATTATAGAAGGGCTAAACTCAAAATCAAAGAGTTACATCAACATTGAATGGACCAAAGAAATTTGGGCATATCCTTAAATTATATTGAATTTAATGGTATTATGAATATGCTTTAGTGGGAGAGTAACTATTTATGCTCAATGTGTTTACAATTTTAGTGCACTTTGATTAATATTACAACACATGTGTAAGACTATTGGAGGATGCTAGTTGGCATGGTATCTGTATATATAAAACTAGTTTAATTCTTTATCGTAAATTTGGATATAATACTAAAACAAATTATTGATAATGTTGTCTCTGCAGATTGTGGAAAAGCTCCTTATTGCAGCTGTAGCAGACGCTAATGTTTCTGTGCGGAGCTCCATTTTTTGCTCCCTGCATGGAAATGGAGAGTTTGATGAGTTCTTAGCCCAAGCTGATAGCTTAACTGCAATATTTGCTGCTTTAAATGATAAGGTATACACCGAACCACCTTAAAGTCGAATGTGGAGTGTTGTGGGGGTGGAGGTTGTTGTTTAACACGAAATATTTTTAGACCTTTCAATTTTAACATATACAATGGTTGTGCTGGCCACAGTTGGCACTTGGCAGTTTATGCCTCATATATGAATTCATGTATGATATTAATTCGTTGATGCTATTGGAAAGAGTCTAGGTAGGACTGGATGTGTAACAAATGGGAATCAAGCATATAAATATTTTTATGGTTGAGCATTATGTATGACGGTCTGAATTACTGGAAGTAGACTAGTTGAAAAATTATGCGTGATCTATCTTGATTGTTGCTTTTTTGTGAGTATGTTTTGTTTTTCTTGAATCTTACTTCTACTAATATAAACAGAGCCTGAGCTGTGTTGAATTGAACATTTCTCATTTATAAACTAAAATGATCTTTTTATTGAACTAATCTGTATATCTACCTAGGATTTTCAAGTTCGGGAGTATGCAATATCAGTGGCCGGTAGATTATCTGAAAAGAATCCTGCATATGTTCTTCCAGCGCTCAGGTGCCACCTGATTCAGCTGTTAACATATCTTGGGAAAAGGTTAAGTCCATATTTTTCTTGCGAATAAACGTTGATATGAGGTATCATCTGGTAGTCTTATTTATAATTTCTCTACATATAACAGTGCTGATAGCAAATGCCGAGAGGAGAGTGCAAAGTTGTTGGGTTGCCTAATCCGCAGTTGTGAACGACTTATACTTCCATATATTGTTCCAATACACAAGGTATATTTAATAACCCTGCACATTATTTTTTTTGCTTATCAACTTCTTCTTTAGCTATAGTCGTTTCTTCCAGGTGCTTTTGGTTAAACTATGCGAAGGAACAGCAGGAGTGAATACAAACAATGGGATCGTCAGTGGGGTTCTTGTGACTGTGGGGGATCTTGCTAGAGTGGTAAGTTTCCTTATGTTGGATTCTTTGATTTACTTATTGCTTCCCTTTAAGTTGAATCCTTTCTTGTATTCATTGCTTCTTAGTTATATCTTTGGTTCCCAATATTTGAGGTAGAGAAGACATTTGAGTTTAATACTATCGTGACTTGCCCTACTATTTATCAAGGTTATTAGTTGCAATAACAACTTTTCCTGATGAAGTAATCTCAACTGCGTTTCTCTTGGGCAATATAGATACCTTCACTGATTAGGCAATATAAAAACCTTATTTTTGTGCGTTTTTCTTTAGCATTAGTGTCTTAAAGTGGTAGGATAGTCTCCATGAAGTTTTTTTATACTTATGCTGTACATTTTGTTTACTTACACTTGTACCTTCAGGGTGGTTTTGCTATTCGAAAATATATTCCTGAACTTATGCCAAGAATTGTTGACGCTTTACTGGATGGAACTACTAAACGTGAGGTTGCTGTTGCAACTCTTGGTCAGGTTCTACAAAGCACAGGGTATGTTGCCTGCTCCAACCAAGCAATGTATAACATTATCATACTCTCATAATAGTTCACCAACAGAAACTATATAATGCCACCTACAATTTCCCCATTTATGATAACTTTGAATGTTGGGATGTCATACACCTAGAGTACGGAGAAATCATATGAATGTTAATGATATCTTAGTTTAGGAATGTACTATTTTTTTCTCTGTGTTGATGTATGCTAGTAGTGTTTGTCCTATGGTATCTCTCTCTGTAAAGTAAGTTGAATTAGTTGAGGTGAGATGTGATGCGCTTAGCTAGTAGTGTGATTTATTGTGTAGAAAACTAGAAGGGGGGTTGAATAGTTTACCGATTAAAAACTTTGTTTTGAAACTTATTGGAAGATCAATTGATATTGATCTTGAGTATGTTAATGAAATATGCAAGCAATATGTAATGAATAAATAAGGAAAGAAATGATCAAACCACAACAAGTTGTTTATAGTGGTTCGGCCTACAAGGACTCTTTTTCCTTGCTCTACTCCACTCCCCGAGTCTCACACTCGAGAGTTTAACTTCACTAGTCAACAAGCTCCTTTCACCGCGGAGAAAACCTTTACACTTACACTATTTCCGACACTAAGCTAGATGTCGAGTTCTTTCCAAGGGTACAACTACTCCCACACACAATGTATTTTGAGGACTAAAATACTAACCACTCACACTCACAAGATTATGATGGTTTGATACAACAATGAAGTATGAATCAACACCAGATCATACAACACTAAACAAACAAGACTTCCAACTTCTCGTTGAAGCTTGAATATGACTTGATCTTCTTTGCTACAAAAGAGATCACTAATATGATATGAAACCGAGTTAGAAGGGTTAGAGAGAAGATATGTATGAGAGTATGTTAGAAAGGGATGAGAAACTACTGGGCTTGGCATTGCTATTTATAGCCAAATTGACAGAGCGTCGGACGACCGCTGACCCTAAAAGGGTTCGCCTGCTAAATGGTACCGCAATCAAGATATCAAATCTGGTCTAAAGTCAACTCTATCTAAGTAAGATTGTGCAAGATATGAAGAGTACAAATCTTCACAAAATATCTAATGGAATCTTCAAATGATCTCCATGATGTAATACATGATGTCAAATGTTGTATTACTATTAATAGAAATATGCAAATGCTTAAGTAGTGTTTGGTTTAAGAACCTAACACATTCTACAAACTATTATCATACATAATGATTAGAGTCATATCAAGATGTTACTAATCATAAATGTAAATGCTTGAATGATGAATATATTGTTTAAGAAAGCTTGTTTTAATATCTAATAAACTTGACAAGCTTTAAGCTTTTATAAATTAAATTTACTTTTGTCGTTAACAAAACTTAGGCAAAGATCAAAAATATAAATAACGTTTAATGACGATATTTGTATTAACATATTGCTTCTGTCTATATATACCTTACACAAATTGGTTGCTTTTTGTACATAGTTATGTTACTCCATATAATGAGTACCCACATTTGCTCGGCTTACTCTTAAAATTGTTGAATGGTGAGCTGGCATGGTCCACACGTCGGGAAGTTTTAAAGGTATGTTGTTGAGCTCTTCTTATATAAATTATTGCATATGGATATATATTGAAACTCTTACTCAATGATGGCTAGGTCCTTGGCATAATGGGTGCTTTGGATCCTCATGTTCACAAGCGCACTCAGCAAAGCTTGCTAAGACCTCTTGGTGATGGTTTGTGTGCCCCTAGTGATGGGGGTCCTCATGTTCAGTCTAGTGATGATTTACCAATGGAACTTTGGCCATCCTTTGCAACATCCGAAGATTATTTTTCAACTGTAAGTGTAAAATGTAAATAATGAATAAGAAAGTTGTCATACTTGTTTTCTGACATAATGTCAATGCTTGCAGTTTGCTATCAATTCCCTCATTCGGATACTTAGGGACCCATCTCTTTCTAGCTATCATCAAAACGTTGTTGAATCTCTCATATTCATTTTCAAGGTTTGTTGACTAGTGGAATGTTATACATTAATTGTAAACTTATGTTTCTGCTTTATTAATCTCTGATATATTTTTTTTTCCTTTTTTTTGTGCAAGATCAGTCTATGGGTCTTGGCTGTGTGCCATACTTGCCAAAGGTTAGTCTATACAGCATGTAACTTGGTTTTGTTGGTCCTGTGCGTGAGCCAAAATCATATAGAAAATCTATTTTCATTACCCTTTAAGACCAACGAAACATTTATTTTGTCAGCATATTTGGTACAAGAAACATAAAGACACTACACATAATTGAATATTATTATAGTTAGTCTGTCGATTCATAAAGTTTCTAGACGAATAAAGTATAATGTTGCCACGGAGCTTGATTGGGTCCAGACAGTCAGGTTTTATCACACAAGCTAACCACTTGTGAATGGTCAACCGTAATAAAATTCAAACTGTCTAAAACCAATACAATTAAGTCCAGAGGAGTTTAGTGTTTCCCCGGGTCGTTAAGTCCCAACGAGGTGTGAACACTGTAATAAGACGAATCTGTGATCGAGTGATATTGAATGGGAAAGGGGTTTGAAGATTTGGAATATTTATACCTAAAGAAAAAGTTTGTAAATTACAGGGGCTTAAATGCAAATTAAAGAAAATTAAAATGATAGATTATATTAAATAAACGCTATCACTATTTTTAAAATGATGTTTTTCTTGATTTATAAAACAAAATAACTTAAATAAACTATTTTAATTAAAGCGTAAACCTAAATTATCTAAAAACGTGACCTAAAATGAAAACGTGCGTTATATATAAAAATTACGCGAGTGCGCAAGAAAAAACGTAAAATTTGTAAAATAAAAGTCCTACGAGAGTAAAAACAATTTTCTTACTATATGACAAAAGAAAGTTTTAAAAAAAAGATTTATATTTTTTTGACTTTTATATTTTTTATTATGAATTAAATACTATTTTAAACTAATTAAATGATTAAAAATACTAAAACTATTCAGAAAATTCTGAAACTTTTTTATAAAATACTTTATACTAATACAAAGCTAAGAAAAATACAAAAGTTGTAAAAGCTAGTTTGAATAAGCTGAAAATAAGCTAAAGAATGCGTATAAGCTAAATGAGAAAACAAGGGGTATATATTAAATAGTGCAAAGAACTACCAGTCAAAGACCCAAGGGCAGATGGTAGTGTGTGTGTGTGGTGAGCTGGGTGGCCAGGGTTCGAATCCCAGCAATGGACTTTTTACAAAATATTTTATTTTTTTGATTTTTCTTTTTAAACCGATTAAGTATAATGAAATAAGCAGTTTTCAAACTAGAACTTTTTACAAAAACAACTAATAAGCTCAGATTTGAGCTTATTATTTCAACAATGGACAAGAATTTAAAATAGCACAAGGATTAAGCTAAATGTCTTATAAGCTACTTAATAAGCAAAAGGTTAACTGAGAACAAGCTAGATAAATGATAATAAGCTAGAATGGCAACTGAAAAAGCAAAATGATTAAGAAATAAGCACTGAATAAGCTTCAAATAAGCACAAGTTAGACTATTGCACAGGACACTTTTTTTGAGTTACTAGGTACTTTTAAGCTAATATTTAAGCACTAAGATAAGCTAGGAAATGAAAAAGAACACTGCAACTAACAAGTTTATCAATTAAGCTTTCCAAAAAGCTAAAACTCTAACTGTGGTGTTCACTAGAGAGCTTAATATGAGCTTATGAAAAAGGGACTAGACACTGAGTGACCTTTATACTATATGAATTGGACAAAACAAAAAGCTAATAGCAGGCCTATTAAATAAGCTAAAAATTGAAAAATAAGCACTGGAACCTTGAGACAGCTAGGTGAGCTTCTCAAAAAGCTAAGGTACACAAGCTAGATCTATCTAATGAGCTCTGAATGAGCTTGTGAAACAAGCTAGTAAATCTGTGCACAGGGCATGATTTTGAAAAAAGGGTCAAAAGAAGCTAAGTAATAAGCACTTTATAAGCTAATTAAAAGTAAACTAATATTTTTCTAATTAAGTTGAGCAGCTGAACATTAATATCCTAAAAGCACAAAGCATGAAACTCAATATTAAACCCTATATAAAATTATCTATTTAATTCAAAAACTGCTATTAAGGAATTTTGACTTTTTTAATTACACTAAGAATTTGACTTTTATGAACTTAGGATTGATTCTATGGACTGAATATGTTGAAATAAGCTATAATAAGATGATTTTAAGCTATAGTACTTAGTTATAAGCAACTTTGATGTAATTTATATTGCAAATTCTTAACAGATAACACTTAGGGGCTGTTTGGTTCATTATATTAAAATTTCGGTATTTTAAATTTCTAAAGTTTTCAAATATCTAGCTATTTTAAATGATGAGAATATAAGTACAACATCATGTTTGGTTGTACAAGAACTAACATGTGTATGTTAATAAAAGACTTAATTACCCTATTGTTATGTAGTATTTCACTATAGTCCAAAGGACATTATTGTCACTCTAGTGTAATTATGAAATGTTTGCCCACAGGAAATTTAAATGACTTCCTCAACACCAGAATTATAAATATACCATTTTTTGGGTCCCACGAACTTTTAAATCTCCTTTACTTTTACACCAAACACGATTTTCACAGCATTCTATATTCAAATAGCTCCAAATTCGCTCAATTTACTCCAACCAAACAGCACCTTAAGACAAGTTAAAAGATGATTTTGACTTTTCTCCAAAACAGACCTGGTTTTTATTTCTTAAATGACCTAAAGGAACTTAATATGTCTTGTTTAAAGCACTTGGACCCAATAAAACTCACTGAAACTCAGTGAGTTACACTGAACCAAACATTCCTTAAAATAACTTAAAATGAGGTTTTTAAAGTAAATCACTGTTTTAAACCATAAAACTGAATCATAAGGTCTTAATATGGGATAATAAGCTTAATGAAATACAGAAACACAACTTTAAACAACAAAGACTCATTGATCATGATTATGCTAAAATTGGCATTGAAAATGAAAAACTGAACAAACAAATATCCCAATGAACAAACATATAATATAAAGCAACAAATTAACTTAAGAAGGCCAAATAAGCATATAATAACAAAGATAAGCAGATTTTAAGCAATTCTACAGTAAAACACTAAAATATAGAAAATGGCTTACAAATTGATCTAAACTGAGAATAAGTTATCCAAGAACCATTACCATATCCTATAGCCTCCCTTGAGGCATCTAACCCAGGGCAATCCATGAGCAACCCTGCTCCAAGCCTTCATCATCATGAACACTCATTTTTATTTTATTTCTATTTTCTTTGATTTTTATGTTTTTTTTTAGTAAACTAAGTTACAAGTCCTCTAAGTGATAGCAAAGCTTCAAAAAGCTTAAAAGGTAACTGAAATGAGATTAAATGAACAAGAACAACAATATTTAACAAGATTAAAGCAAAGTGTCAATTTTGCTTGAAAATGCTAAAGATTGAATTCAAACTTGAGAATTGAAACTGAGAACCTATTGAAATAACTTTTATTAACCATGAAACATGATACAACTTTGAAAATAAAACTGAATTTAAAAGTTCACAACAGAATTTAAAGTTTTACACTACGAATTTGGTCTAAGACTTTGACAAAAAAAATTACTGCTTCTTTCTCTATCTTTATAATGATCCATTTGACTCCTTGTCGACCTCTGATTGTTTCCCACCTCACTTGAGCCATTGGATCTTCATATTTCATCATATTCGTCCATTTGGAGTTTTGGCGCCAAAAGTCATAGTAGCAGGTTTCTTGCATTTAATGGATTTTGGTGTTTGTGGAGGTGGAGGGGAGTTGTTAACCAGCTGGAGGGATAAGGTGGAAAGGTGGTGAAAACCACTGGTTTTGAGTTGCAGGTGTAGGAGAGGAGGATGAACAGTACCTGGGCGGTTTTTATATTTTTAAAACGTGGGCTTGTGACTGGTGTTGGCCAGCTGGGTTTGGGATTGGGTTGGATTTGGATAAATAATATAAAGGGATCCGTTTGGTTTGTCACTTATAATATCACAAGGACCAATCATGTAATTTGTGCAAAGTGATAGGTTAAACCTGCCATTATTCCAAAGTTATTCCAAGGACCAATCTTGCCATTTATGAATAGTACAAGGACCATAGTTGCATAAAATTCCATTTTTATATTTCCAAGGACTATTTATGACACTTTTTAAAGTTAAGGGACTAAACTTGCCATTTTTGCAAATTTGAACTTCAAGGGTAAAATTTGTCATTTCATGATTCCTGGGGGACTATTGTTGATTTTTCTTCAAAATATTTTATCTAGGGACCATTTCTGACAATCTGTGAAAGTTCAGGGACTAAAACTGTCAATTTTGTAAACTTTGTTGTTTTTCATCAGTTTTCAATCCTTTTGCATTTGTAACACATAAAAACACATTTTCATGATATTTGTAACATTTATATAGTCATGGCTGTTTAAACAAGGTAAAATATATGTGTTTTTAGACACATATCAGAGCTTCACCTGTGCCCACTCTGGGCTATCCAAAAGGGTAGTCGCCCTGGGATTAGTCAGCTCACAATGTCGAGTCGGAAACCCACTTAACCCAAAAAAAAAAGTATATTGTTGTTCAAGGTTGCAAAAACCGCTAGGCGCTAGTCGGGCGGTCGACCACCGCCTAGCGCCTAGGCGGATTGAACTTTTCTATATAAAAAATGTAAAATTATATGTATTTGATATAAAATATGCATAATTTATATATTTTAAATAATTATATTAATTTTTTTAATTATATATCTTTTGTATATGTTGCAAAATTTACATTATGTGTTGTTTTGATTAAGTTTTGGTATACTTTTATTAAAGCCCAATGAGTTATTTGTTGTGCTTATTGTATAAAATTTTTAATGGGGCAAGAAAACACTTATTATTAGGTTTCCACAACATTAATAACCTAGCCTTCACTTCTTCTTCTCTCTTCAACCACCCCTCCACCAATTAAAACAAAATTATGAAAATCAAAACCCCAATTGAAGTCAACTAGGGTTTCAATTTCGGATCCATAACTCCAAATCAACTAGGGTTTCAAAAATTAAAAACCCGGATCAGAAAAACCCCAATTGAAATTTAAAACCCCTATTTTTTTTAAAAAAACATTGACTTTTGGTTGACTTTCGTTGACCGCCTAGGCCGCCTAGACCGACTAGCTCCGCCTAGGCGGATGTTTGACCGATTTTTGACTTTTCCGCCTAGCTTGGCCGATTTGCCCTAAATCGGGGCGGTGTATGCCCGCCTAGCGCCTAGGCGCCGCCTAGGCGGCCGCCTAGCCCGCTTTTTACAACACTGTTGTTGTTAGGTCTCATTGATATAGAGTCCTATATGTTCTGTGATTTTTTAAATAGTTTTTGGATTATCTTTAATTTCTTCTTCTCTAGGTTTTACCCGACTTCTTTCACACTATCTCCACATCTGAAGATACTCTGAAGGAGTTCATAATTTGGAAACTTGGAACTCTTGTATCAATCGTGCGACAGGTAGAATTATGCTTCGTGCTGTATTATAGAAAACAGTTGTTTTCAGCTCAGGAGATTATTAACCATTATTCGTTGAATGTTTAGCACATTCGTAAATATCTACCAGAGTTGCTCTCTTTGATATCGGAACTATGGTCATCATTCAGTCTGCCAGCAGCTAACCGTCCTGTTCATGGACCCCCGGTAAAGTGTGCTTAAACTTACTTTGTCATGTGCTTACCATAAACATCTTTATACAATGCAAAATGATTGAAGATCAATCTCTTGGTCATGATTGTGCATTAATGCAACTCTCTGCATCTACTCTTTTGACTTCAGGTTCTGCATCTAGTTGAACAACTTTGTCTCGCCCTCAATGATGAATTTAGGACATATCTTCCTACCATTCTCCCGTTTTATATTCAAGTTCTGACCGATGCTGAACGGTGTAATAATTACACTTTTGTGCCTGATATCCTTAGAACATTGAGAGTATTTGGTGGTTAGTGCATTGTGAAATTACAGAACGTCATTTATGGATTTAGATTGTAATAAGGTTTAACATGTCCAAAATCCATAATGTAACTTTTCTCTGCAGGAACATTGGATGAACATATGCATCTACTTCTTCCTGCACTTATACGATTATTTATCGTGGATGCTTCTGTTGACATAAGGCGTGCTGCTATAAAGACCTTGATAAGAATAATTCCTCGTGTTCAGGTTAATGGACGACTGTTGGGCATAATAGGATCATCGTGATATATTTATAAGTAATTATTGCCTAACTGCCATCAACTTATGTTGTCTTCATTAGGTTAGAGGTCATATATCATTGCTTGTGGACCACCTGAAACTTGTGTTGGATGGGTATGTTCCTCTCTCTACTAATGTTTACCTTTGAATATATAAGTGTGCAATCTGCTCGTACTCATGCCTACATACATCTCCACCCAGGCAAGTATGAGCTTGAGCATGTCTTTAGTACAGCACGCTCTTTGTATTAAAACATAACTTGAACGTTTTCTGTAGTTGCCTCATCACCCTTTAGCCATAGTTCTCACCTGAAGACAAATTTTTAGCTACCAGAAACAGAGCAAAGTAAACTTGAATGTATCTTTGTATCTTGTTTTCGAAGTTATCTAATCAGATGCATACAAATGAATAGGGCCCAGTTCATTTATTTTGTTGATTCATAGATGTGTTGATTTCATTTATGCATAGTTGTTAGGCCCAATTCGAGGCATATATTTTTGGTCTTTTAAGACTATCTGTTATTTTGGATGCCAGGACTCTCTGTGTACCTACGAATTATCTTCTCTCAAATGGGTCATAAAGTCATCTTTTATTTTTGTTTTAATTGTACTTGTTCCTCACAGCTTTTGGAGGTAATCTTAGCGACATTCACTGTGCTTTGAGTTGTAGGAGTATCATTTTTTACTGTAGTTGTCCCTCCTTTGCCTTAAGGGTTTCTTTTTATGAGTTTATACTAAGGGGCAATTTCATATCTCCCCTCCTTTTAAATAGAAATTTCATATATACCCAAACATGCATTAAAAACATTGTACATTATGCATTCAATACTTGCACTTTGGGTATATATGAAATTAAACATGAAAGTAGGGTGATATATGAAATTAATCCTTATACTAATATTAAACTTTGTTTTCTCTATGGGGTTCTGTGTGTCTGGTATTCAGTTATGATTTTATGTTTTTAATAACATTGTCATCCTGTTTACAGAAAAAACGCTGAGCTTAGGAAGGATGCTGTTGATGCACTTTGTAGTTTAGCACATGCTCTTGGCGAGGACTTTAATGTCTTTATGCCATCAATTCACAAACTTCTTCTCAAACATCACTTGCGGGTATCTATTCTAAAAATTATCTATTTGTAGCTTATTGTGTAAATGGTATGCTAATTAGTAGAACTTTAAATCTGCAGCACAATGAATTTGAAGAAATTGAGGGGAAGATGCAAAGGCGTGGACGGTTAATCTTGGGTAGTGCGGTAGCGCGGACGTCAATCCGGAAGCCTCTTATTGAGGTTATTACTGATCCTTCGAGCGACATGGAGAATGATCCTTATGAAGATGTGCACAAGCAACCCAAAGTTCATGAGGTATTCCAATCTGTCTTATCACTCCATAGTAGACTACATTACAATAAATGTACTTAACATTGCAACAACAACAACAAACAATACCCAATCCCGCCGGGGCGATCCTATTTGTCCAAAGTTGTTCCAGAACCTGATAAGCAAATTATAACACCAATAAGTACCAAAATCAGTGGGTAATAAGTCAAGCTCAAATAATGGGATATTGTGTTATAAAACACTTATAGGTTCTAATGATGTTGAAAGCGGAGAACATTATTCTTCAACATGAATAAGTCAGTAATATTTAGTTTGTTGTCATAATTATCAACCCTATGTTTGATGTGAGTCATTCCTGTTCCATGTGAACATGTGAGGTCAGGATAAAAACTACAAAAGAAAAAAAAAAAAAAAAAAAAACTGATTATTTGCTATAGGTGGACATTTACCTTGCTAATATATAGGTTCCCACAGGTTAATGAAGCCCGATTACGTGCTGCTGGAGAAGCTTCTCAGCGTAGCACAAAAGAAGATTGGGCAGAATGGATGAGGCAGTTCAGCATTGAATTACTTAAGCAATCACCTTCTCCAGCTCTACGAACTTGTGCTAGGCTTGCACAGTTACAGGTTGCTAAATGGATTTTTGTGTAAATAGATGTCTTTGACATTCAGTTTTAACCACACATGTTTGCAGCCATCTGTTGGACGTGAGCTGTTTGCAGCAGGATTTGTTAGCTGCTGGTCACACATTCAAGAGTCTACTCAAAAAGCCTTTGTTCGCAGTTTGGAGATGGCATTTTCTTCTCCTAATATTTCCCCTGAAATTCTTGCAACATTACTGAACTTGGTATGACCTCCTTACACCCCGAATGCAGATTTTGTCTCATATATTGATATTAACAGTTTTACTTTTAATAGCAACAGATTGGTGCAGATATAACATGTTATTTGTTTTTAATATCCTTGTATGTTTATTACTGAAAACATGAGCATGTTTGATAAATTCAGTGAGCATAGTCACGAAGCATTAGGCTAATGTCAGTTTCGTATCGGTTCATAAAAAAACATTTCATAAGATTTATGGATATTCTTATATGTTCAAGTAGTTAAACTGTCATTATTTTAATACCTTTAGTAAAATTTCAAGATATTGCATCTTGATTGATTATTGTTTTTATTAATTGCTTCTGAAGTCTGAAATAGATTTGCTGGTAACAAAATGTTTTTGCTCGTAGTTTTAAGTAGAAAACTTGATTTTATATTGATGATGCTGGAGTCAGCATCCAAACATAAATTTTATATCTGATATTCTCTCCAAACCATCTGTGGCGAATTCAGTACTCATAATATTTTGTTTTTCTTAAGCATATTGTGTTTTAGTAAAATGTTTGTTTGGGTAAAATGTGTGTTGAGTACTTCTGTGATGATGTAATTATCTTCAGTATTCAGTATTATACAAATGTTGGAACTCAGTATACTCATTATTGTTGGTAAATTTAGTGTTATCAACTATTTTAGGTGATTGTGTTTTACTTGAGACAAGCGGCCTTATACAAGTTTAGCTCAAGATGAGTTACGAGGTGCGGAGTGCACACTCGTTATAATTAGCTGATACCGCCGCGACAAATATGGGGGGTCGAAGGGGCTGCGCCCCCTTGCTGGGCTAAGGGGCGACGCCCCAAAACTTAAACGGTTTTTACTAATTGTTGTTAACAGTTTTTCTCGCCAAAACCCAACAGACGCATCTTTTTGTCAACCAACACAATGGTTGGTAAATAACCAAAAATAACTGTTCCTGTTGGTAGTTATAACCACAATCCTGGTCTCATTTGCAGAACATAACATAAAAACAATACTACGTTTTTTGATTTATTTCTTGTGCCTTAGATTTCAATTGCCAATCTGTCTTATCCGATTAAGGTTTTCGTGAACCCGAGGCATATAGGGTCGAAATACTTTAATAAGTGATTAGACGATTCAGATTGATATCCAGATTATAAACCATTTACACACTAGTAAATTTCCTACAACTATTATATCTTGCTGGAGATTATTGTGATCTTCTGAAGAAATCTCTTCCTTTTATTAATCATTTTTTTTCATGGGTCAAGGCATGCCTGCACCTACCAAGGATTGTAATCGGTCTGCATTAATCTATATTTTGTGACAGTATGTGTTTGCATTTATCTAAACTGGATAGTTAATTGACGCTCAAACTGTGTAGTTGCTGGATGATTGATAACATTTTCGCGTATGTAGAGATACTGACATTTGACAACCATTTGAAAGGAATGCAAGATGGTGTTTACCTTGTGTAGTTATGTGGAGTTGAATCACTGATGGTGCATTTATATCTCATGGTGCAATTTATGGTTTCCTTGATATGCATAAAGTATTGAGTAATGTTGCTGCATAATGTGAAAGTGAAACAGTAACTGCCCCCCCACCTTTTTTTTTTCCTGAGAAATTAAGACATGTTTTCATAATGTCTTTCCCATATAGTTTGTGTACCTCTATTGATTCTTAATATCAATTTTAACAACACGTATTTTACAGGCCGAGTTCATGGAACATGATGAAAAGGCCCTTCCTATCAATATCCGTCTCCTTGGTGCTTTTGCGGAAAAGGTTTGATGGATGTCAAATTTTAACTTTACAAGCTTCTTATATATAAGCTTACCTGTCATTTTTAATGGCCTTTTATTGTTTATATGCATAATTCTATTGCAGTGTCGAGCATTTGCCAAGGCTTTGCATTACAAAGAGATGGAATTTGAAGGTGCACTTTCCAAGAAGATGGATGCGAACCCAGTTGCTGTAGTTGAAGCACTCATTCATATAAATAGTCAGTTACATCAGCATGAGGTATGTGGATATTATATTCTCCTTAGTTCTACTTTTTTGTTCTTGCATGTCAATATGTATATGTATATGTGTCTTTTTAATATTTATATCTGTATTCTGAAGTGTTGACATATATTTATCTAGGCTGCAGTCGGGATATTGACTTACGCTCAACAGCATTTGGATGTGGAACTGAAGGAATCATGGTAGTTTATCTGGAATAATGAAATCGTTTACACCATCCTATTTCTGTTATTATTGTCATCTTGGTCCTGCAATAGTTACTTATCACTACTATTGTTTTGCATGCAAATATAAGGTATGAAAAATTGCAGCGGTGGGATGATGCCCTTAAGGCATACACTGCAAAATCTGCTCAGGCATCGAGTCAGCATCTCAAATTGGAGGCTACCTTAGGTACTAATTTATAATATTCTCTTTTAGTTTTAAGATTAGACGCATATAGAGCAACTTCTGTTTTGTTAGTAGTCAATTCAATCTTGCTTTCCGAATTCGGACTTTGCTATCATGGTTCTCACATATATCTCGTTTTGTATTGATTGCGTGAGAGTTTGTGCTTCCTTAATATCATTTCTAAGAAGCGTATCTAATCCATATGCTTCTTCATTCACTTGTCATTAGGATGTATGAGGAGCCTGGCTGCACTGGCTCGTTGGGAAGAGCTTAACAACCTGTGTAGGGAATATTGGACACCTGCTGACCCAGTAGCTCGATTAGAAATGGCACCACTGGTGTGTTGAGAGCTTAAATCACTCAAGTGCATATTTCTTACTTTTGAATTAGTCTTAAAGATTTATTTTTCTTTCATTAGGCAGCTAATGCTGCTTGGAACATGGGTGAGTGGGATGAGATGGCAGAGTACGTATCCAAACTGGATGATGGTGATGAAACTAAACTCAAGGTGATGGGGAACACTGCTGCCACAGGTGATGGCACTTTCTTCCGAGCAGTCCTGTTAGTTCGAAGGGGAAAGGTACTGTTTGGTATCTGGATCTGTTCACTTCTGATTGTTTGATTGGATATTTACTGACGTAATTTTAAATTTTCCAGTATGATGAAGCACGTGAATATGTTGAAAGAGCAAGGAAGGGTTTGGCAACTGAGCTTGCTGCATTGGTTAGTCATCTCTACACTAACAGTGGACAAAATACTTGAAAATTTTTATGTTGTAGCTTTTCATGCATGAAAATTCGTATTTGCATACCTGTTTGCTGATATATAATAAAATGTAGGTTCTTGAGAGCTATGAACGAGCATACAGCAATATGGTTCGTGTTCAACAGCTGTCTGAATTAGAGGAGGTATTGTCTTTTAAGCATTTTCTGACTATCTTTTTGGCTGATCTAACTCCGTTTCTGTTCTAACGTATAAGACATCTATTTTTATTTTCAATTTCATGACAGGTAATTGATTACCGTACTCTTCCAGATAGTAACTCTGCTACTGAGGGGCGAAGAGCGCTCATTCGTAACATGTGGAGTGAGCGCATTAAAGGCACAAAAAGAAATG
Source organism: Chrysanthemum makinoi (assembly GCA_910596185.1). Taxonomy (NCBI): domain Eukaryota; kingdom Viridiplantae; phylum Streptophyta; class Magnoliopsida; order Asterales; family Asteraceae; genus Chrysanthemum; species Chrysanthemum makinoi. Next base: position 280,854,540 of record OU343222.1, read on the forward strand.
TTGAGGTATATATTACCGTATATGCATGGATCTTGATTATGCTACATATGTGTAAAAGAAATGTCACTCCTCACATGTTTTTGTTTGAATCACCTTAAACGAATTCCAGTTTTTGAATCTTGTCTTTTTGATGGCTTCACCTTTGTGCGGTTTCTGCTTTTAATGAAGTTTATGAATTTGATATTATAGGTTTGGCAAGCTATTTTGGCAGTCAGGTCACTTGTATTACCTCCTACAGAAGACAGTGAAACCTGGCTGAAATTTGCTTCGCTTTGCCGGAAAAGGGGTAGGGTTGATCAAGCAAAATCCACTTTAATCAAACTCTTGCAGGTTGGTATTTCTTTTGTTATTCTAAGTAAAGTGTCAAGTTTATGTTTTTCTTCCCTCCCAAATCAATTTATTTATCACTATTTTGCATAGTTTGACCCAGAAACAACTCCTAATAGTATACAATATCATGGGCCTCCGCAAGTAGTTCTTGCATACTTAAAATATCAATGGTCACTTGGTGAGGACCAGAAGCGCAAAGAAGCTTTTGCTAGGCTTCAGGTAAGTTAGCCATTTCATATGGAAGTTTAAGCATGCGATGTTTATTTGCCTGTTAAATCATCTTATGGTATAGATTATTCTAATAATAAATAATGGGCTTGTTGTTTTTATTACATTTTGCTGTTTAGGATCTAGCAATAGAGCTTTCAAGCACATCTGGTTTTCTAGCATCTGCAGCAACTGAGTTGAACGGTACTTCAAACGCATCACTTATGACTCGTGTATATCTGAAACTTGGAACATGGCAAAGGGAACTTTCCCCTGGTCTTGATGACGATTGCATACAAGGTAGCTACATAAAATTTGAGGTTATTTACTTTGGATGCCATAATTATGATCTAATCTGATGATATATGATCTATCTCCTAGACATTCTTAGCTCCTTCAGGCATGCGACTCATTATGCCCCAAAGTGGGCAAAAGCATGGCATGCTTGGGCTCTCTTCAATACACAAGTGATGTCTCATTACATACTGAGAGGTCTTCCTGATTTTGCTGCACAATATGTAGTAGCGGCAGTCACTGGATATTTTCATTCTATTGCTTTTGCAGCACATCATAAGGGCGTAGATGATAGCTTGCAGGTGAGTCATTATTACGTTGCTGACGTTTTTTTATTTTTATTTTATGGCTTCTAATAAAATTGGTATAAGATTTTGGTGAACTTTCTGGATGTTCATTCTATTTAATTGTATATGTCTATTCGGTTTTCAAGGAATAATCGATAAAATGATAAACTTATCATGTGTCATACATTACTCATACATGTTCTGGATTAAGAATCATAATTAAGATCCTTGAGCAAATTTGTCCATATATACATATAATGTTTCTGAATTACTTATCTAATTTCTAGGATATCCTTCGTCTTCTCACTTTGTGGTTCAACCATGGATCTACTGCTGAAGTTCAAGTAGCATTACAGAGAGGATTTTCACATATAAATATCAACACGTGGTTGGTTGTTTTACCTCAGATTATTGCCAGAGTACATTCTAATAATCATGCCGTGAGAAAGTTAATACAGTCACTTCTGGTCCGAATAGGTCAAAGCCATCCACAGGTTTGCTGCTATCATTATACTATATCCTTTACAGTGTTATATGGTTATGTTATAACTTGACATACATCACATGCATAGTAGTTGTGGATCCCTGTATTTTTACTATGCTGATGTGAATATGTAAGGCTAGACACAGTGGCGAACTAGTTCGTCGGTGCCACATCAGCTTTCTCTCTCCGACGACCTGACGACGACCTAGTTGCCACAGTGGTGACCTGAGATTTATTTTATTATTATTATTTTTTTTTAATTCAAATATTTTTAAAAACAAAATTAAACTTCATTAATAAAAATACTTAACATTACAACAATAATTAAAAACTTAAACTAATAAAACGTAGACGTTACAATACTTATTAAAACTGAAAACATCACAAAAACTCTTTGGCAGTGACGATCCCTAGCCGTGTGGTTTCGTTGAGCCTTTGGCAGTGACGCTTGGTAAGTGTCCCAAGCATACTGCGTAAACTCCATAAACTCCGTAAACTCGCTCATAACTTCTTCCTCGTCGGAAGACGAATAATTAAAAAATAACTCGTAAGACATAATTATCAAATTGTGTTTGAAAGTGTTTATGAGAAGTTGTTTGAAATTGTGTGTTTAAAAATGTGTTTGAGGTTGGTATTTATAATGTTGTAAAAGTGGTAAAGTTTTGGAAAAGTGGTAAAGTTTGAGATTGTGTAAGTCGGTTGTGTGCTCAACCGAATACCCTCTTCTTCTCTCCTCAACCTTGCTCAACCTTCTTACCCACAGTGGGAGAACCTTGCTCGACCGACACATGCAACCGACGGCAACCTTGCCCATTGTGGCTAGCCTAATATTTGAAAGATTGATCTAGACCAGTGAGGAAGTGACTTGCCTTAATAAGTGTAGTAAATTAGTGAAATTCTTCACAGCGAGTGGACGCAGAAAAACATATGCTAGATTACTTCCTTGCAGCTGCGTATTATGTCAACCGTTCTGTTATGTTCCTTTTAAAGTATTTTGTACCTATTTAAGCACATGTCATCAACCGATAACTTATATTTAAATTTTATTTCAGGCTCTTATGTACCCTCTTCTTGTGGCATGTAAGTCAATAAGCAACTTGCGTAAAGCTGCAGCTCAGGAAGTGGTTGACAAAGTTCGGCAGCATAGTGGTCTACTGGTGGATCAGGTTAATTCGCAAACAAATAAAAATGGAAAAGATTGTTCTTATGTTTTGATTTTGGCTTTCTGTGTATATACTGACAACTGGATTTGTTTATGTGAAGGCACAACTTGTATCAGAGGAGTTGATTAGGGTTTCAATTCTTTGGCATGAAAAGTGGCATGAAGCACTAGAAGAAGCTAGTCGCTTTTATTTTGGTGAGCATAACATTGAGGGAATGCTCAAGGCTTTGGAGCCATTGCATGAACAGCTTGAAGAAGCAGCAATGCGGGACGACACAACCTTAAAAGAGAAATCTTTTATTCAGGTTGGTTGTTACAGGGATTTTTAGTTAACATCTTTAAATAATGATCTCTGTCTTGTTTCTCTTGTTTGCTTTCTTGATGTCTATAGCTTCTGACAGTCGTTTATAGTGTTTCTTTCCTTGATGTATATAACCTTTGATCGTTGTTTAATTAAATTCTTGTATTTTTCTGTTATACTTATTGGTTTATCTTCATCGTATTTCAGACTTATCATCACGAGTTATCAGAGGCTTATGAGTGTTGTATGGAATATAAGAGATCCGGAAAAGACGCCGAGCTGACTCGGGTACTACGAATCTTTACATCTGTATTCTAACCTTTAGGCCCCTCATTTGACTTGCACATAATATTTGGATGTATTGTTTATCAGTGAAAAGATTGGTCAATAATGAACCACTTTGCAAGCTGTGGCAGGCCTTTTCAATGCTATTAGCCGTTATAGTACACACCTATTAGAATACAGTCCTAGAGTTTATCCTCCATTTTGGTATACTTACGATGGCAATGCTAGTAGCTTTGATTTTTGTTTGCTTTTGCACGCATGTGCGTTATTTTCATTCGATTATTTATTTATTTATTTATTTATTTATTTTTTTTTTATCTCTTTCTAGTTTTTGAATCATTAAGGAGCTATTACTTTTTAGCTTCATTTAAGGTTGTTTGCCCATATCAGGCTATTTGAAAACACCATGCAATGTGTCACTGAATGCCATAAACTGAGCCACAATAGCAAATTTATATTACCTGATCACTGCGCAATTGTACTGTGTCTGTTGTTGAGTTGCTATCAGGAAGTTCTTTTGATTTAATGAAATGCAATTGTTTTCATTTTTAACAAGTCCTTTTCATAATGACATGCATGCTTGTAAGCATAGTCATGGTTGGGTCCCTATTAATGTTCCTCTTAACCCACACTGTGTATGTTAATGAATTGAATGTGCTTCTTTCAGGCCTGGGATCTTTACTATCATGTCTTTAAACGAATAGATAAGCAGCTACAGTCTCTTACAACTCTGGATCTACAGGCAAGTCATCTTTTTCATGCACTTACCTACTTCTGAAGGTGAATTCCAAAGTTTGTATTTATCTCACATGTTCTCAAACCGTTTGTCCAAATTGTCCTTAGGACCTACCTGGATAGGGATGCTGAATATGGTTGGCAAAATTATTTAGTCGCTGATTGAGGAAATGTGCTCTGTAGGTTTAAACTAGTAGAGATTAGGATTAGGATTATTCTATATGTACTGTGTAGTACATTGTTGTTATAGAAGTATTATGTATTACAAAGCATTCAGAAATTGATAAGTTCCATCCATTGTAGATAGCATTTATGTTTACAAATATACTGTCAAACTTGTTGATTGAAGTCCGACTATTCTAAACATATTTTCATCTTTCGTCGACTTTAGGTCAATCTTAAGCTTAATCATTTAGACTTATGGGCGGTGGTTAATATGAACTCATTATCTGCTTATAACTCAAAGCTACTATTTTGTTGTTCTCCCTTGTGCAATATCAGTCAGTTTCTCCAGAATTAGTAGAGTGCCGCAACTTAGAGCTTGCTGTTCCTGGGACCTACCAAGCAGGTATAATGATCCCATACCCCTATTTTCTTTTAATGGACCTGCAATTGCAAAAGCGTAACTAATAATCATGCTTGCTTCTCATTTTGCAGATACACCAGTGGTCACAATTGGGTCCTTTTTACCACAACTTGTTGTCATTACGTCTAAACAGCGGCCCAGGAAACTGACTATTCATGGCAGTGATGGGGTAGATTATGCTTTTTTGCTGAAGGGACATGAAGACTTACGTCAGGATGAACGAGTCATGCAGGTTCTCATAGTTGCTTTAGATATAAGGATGATTTCTCTAGTCTAAATTACTATTCCTCACTCCTCCCATTTTCTCGCCACTGTTCCTATTTTCCAGCTATTTGGTTTGGTAAATACTCTGTTGAACAATTCCAGAAGAACCGCAGAGAAAGATCTTTCCATAGAACGATACGAGGTCATTCCGTTATCTTCAAATAGCGGGTTAATAGAGTGGGTCCCGAATTGCGACACCATGCACCAACTCATCCGAGAGTACAGGGATGACCGGAAGGTTTTTTTTTTCCTTCCCTTTCTTTTCTATCCTTTTCTATCTCATAGATAATTTTTTTATTCGGTGGTTCTTGTTTTGTAGATCACCCTGAATCAAGAGCATAAACATATGCTTAATTTTGCTCCAGATTACGATCACTTGCCACTTGTAGCTAAAGTGGAGGTATTTGGGTATGCTCTTGATAAGACTGAAGGAAATGACCTGGCAAGGGTATGTGTTTCTGTACATCCAACACATTAGATATTGAATATTTGAATGTAACTCATTTATATTATGAAGGTGTTTTTTCCTGTGTCTAAGCCAGAGAAACTTTCTGTGTTTTTAGAATTAAATTATTGTTTGTCTCTTATGAAGGTGCTTTGGCTGAAAAGCCGCACTTCGGAAGTCTGGTTGGAGAGGAGGACTAATTATACTCGAAGTTTGGCTGTCATGAGTATGGTATGGTCTCTCTCTTATGTGTCTGATAAATTGATGTTGATGTAACTTCCATTTTAGAGAATCTATGAGGTCTAGACTCTAGAGGTGGCAAAACGGGTGAGTGGTATAACATTTTTGGTTCCTTCTTCCTATGTATTAAAATAAGAACCTTTTCTTAATAAAGAGAGTTAAAAGGTTATTAAATACACTTTGGATCACTTTCAACCTACTCGGCCCACTTCCCATGTTTCATTTTAATCAAGTTCTCTAAGCTTACCCTTTTGACCCATTAGATATATAATTAACTCTGTTATAAGTAAATTGCTAAAATATGCCGCCATTAATGAGGTTCAATACCTTAATATTTTGGTTTACTTTGCCTCATTATTGTTTTATGAGGTAACTATAACTTTTTGGATCTATCATAGTTTTCTCAGTGTTGGGACCTAAAAAGGAAAGTACTGCACAAGTGCACATATCTATTTTATTTGACTTGGTTGGTGATCCCGGACTTGCAGCCTTCTAACTTATCTACTCCCATTGAATGATATCTTGTGTCCTTTGCATGAAACAATCAGTTATAGCATATCATTGTATATATATGTATGGGTGTATCTTCTAATATCCCCGTGTTCCAGTAAGTTTAAATAACACTAATGACACATGTTACAGGTTGGTTACCTTCTTGGTTTAGGTGATCGGCACCCTAGCAATCTTATGTTGCATCGCGTCAGGTATTCGATATGATTGTCTAGGTCCATATAAATATTAATATATTCTTATATTGGAAATATAAGCATCTAGTTGCTCATATATAGTGGGAAGATCTTGCATATTGATTTTGGAGATTGCTTTGAAGCATCAATGACTCGTGAGAAATTCCCTGAAAAGGTATAATTCTTCTGTGACTCCTTTATAACTATTTCATTTGGTTTGATTTTCTTTTCTCATTTATAGATAGCTTCTCTCAACTATGTATCCTTTTACAGGTTCCTTTCCGTTTGACTAGAATGCTTGTAAAGGCTATGGAAATTAGTGGCCTTGAAGGGAGTTTCCGTTCAACTTGTGAAAATGTGATGCAAGTTCTCCGAACAAATAAAGATAGTGTAATGGCTATGATGGAGGTAACACTTAGCTTTCTCTATAGAATATTCATGCAATGTATGCATTTTTGTCATTATGCATCCTTTTATCTATCAGTAGCTATGCTGGTTTAGCAAAAAAAAAATGATGACAAGTTATGTGTGATATTAATGTTAATGATTGGAATGTATTTTACCAGAAAGGTTGATATTCTTTGTACTGTAGATGTGATACTTTCGGCCTGTTTACTTGTGAGTGGGTCGTGGGTAATAAGTTTAGCTAGAAGGGAAACATGTCAAAAAGTTAAAAGTCGCCTGATTTTTTATTTATTTTTTAATTCATACAACCTCCCAAATTGTTTTTTATCCAAATGTTTTGGTTTTCAAGGTAATAAGTTTATTTTGTATTTATTATTTTGACACATTTGTTTTTCTAGACAACCATTTTGACGTTATTTGGCTTTCTGTCACGTCTGCTTTTTATTTTTTATCTATCCAACCACAAGTAAAGAAATGGAATATCTGGAAACAATAATATCTTTTACTCTGTAACTATATTCAACTCATCTGGTAGGAGGTTCAGTTAGAACATATTGTGTATTAAAGTATATACATTGAATGGCTACAGTTTTAGCTCATTACTTTCACATAATCACTACAAGTATAACCTCTTAACCCTTTTCACCTGGTTTTAGGCCTTTGTCCACGACCCGCTCATAAATTGGCGTTTTTTTAACTTCAATGAGGTCACACAAATGTCAACCCTTGCCAGCTCAAGTGTCCAGCCACCTGCTGTAAAGGGCGACGAAGCTGATCCAAATCATCTTCCTCAACCACAACGGGTTGCCCGTGAAAGCGAGCTTCTGCAGGTTGTTGTGTCTCTCATTCCTCTAAGACTTGCAAGTCTAAATGCTTGGAAATTATGTCTAACAAATAGAAGTAATTGATGCAGGCTGTACGTCAACTTGGTGATGCTAATGAGGTTCTGTATGAGCTTGCAGTGGTAGTTATGGCTAGGATGAGTAATAAACTAACTGGTCGTGACTTCTCAACATTCTCTTCTGCGTTACCAACAACCCCCCTTCCGGCAGATAACTGTAATTTAATTTCTGGAGATACTCGTGAAGTGGATCATGGTTTATCTGTGAAATTACAAGTTCAAAAACTGATTTTACAGGCCACTTCGCATGAAAATTTGTGCCAGAATTATGTGGGGTATGGTTTTAACGCATTAAAATTACACTTTGGTTGAATTTTAACCTCGCTTGTAATATTTTTTGTTTCACCCATTTGACCCGTCAGAGATAAAACATAACCCTAAGCTATCCATTCATAAGTACATGGGTAGAATTTCTACCTCTAAGCTGACCAGTGTTGTTTTGGAAGAGTGCTGCATATGGCTTTATCCCAGCTGGTACCTTGTCTACTAAACTAGTTGCTCTGAATTTGCTAATAGAAACCACTAACAGAGTTATAGAGTTGGGGTAATTTAACTGTGTCAGGAAAAAAAGGCATCATCTTTAAAACTGTCTTTCTAGTAGCTCTTCTATTTTAGATGTACCATATAAAACACTATTCAAATGTCTCGGTGTCTAATACAACTTGCCATTTTGATTTCTGCAGGTGGTGTCCATTCTGGTAAACAGGTGATTATCGACATTCATGTACATATACATCTGTACATATTTTTGGGTATCATGTACTGTAATATATGTACAAAGGTTTGTAAGGGGCATTTCGTATGTATAAAAAACGAATCCTGCGCAAGCCTCTTATTGTGAATTTGTACATAAGCAGCGTATGTAAACTTGTGTGAATTTGTAAGTAATGTGTATTTTGTAAGTGGGCATGTAAACTTGTGTGAATTTGTAGTGACAGTGGTAACCAAGGTTGTCAAGATCGGGATCCTACCCAGGATCGTTTTCGTCTTTGCAAGATCGTGATCGTAAGATCGGATCGGGATCTTAAGATCCTACTCTAATGTTATTTCTTAATAGTTTATGTAATTTTATACAAATTTACAAATTCTAATACATTATAACCATAAAATACTATGAATGTTTCTTATAAATGTTGTCCTAAATTATGATTATAAAATGTTTAAAAAGATTAACATGTTGTTTTTTGAATTCTACAAACAAACAACCCATAAATTTGTAGTTTTTTTGTTTGTAATCCGAGAAAAGTAAGATCGGATCGGATTAGATCGTAAGATCGTATGGTATGATCGGGATCCTATAAAATCCTAAGCTTGCAAAGATCCTATGTAGGATCCGGATCGTTTTTGCTTTGCAGTATCGTAAAATCGTAAGATCCTAAGATCAGGATCGAGATCCTGACAACTATGGTGGTAACTAATCAGCTTTTAAATTGCATTCTTGTTGATGATAAAAATTAAAAAAAAAAAAAAAAAAAAAAAACTGGTATTTGTCATTTATGGCGAGTGTGTACAAGTATTATTCATGCTATTATATGTTGCAGAAATAGATTGACATCGATAACTTTGCAAAATATGTTCATCAAGTTTAAACGATTCAGAAATAAATGCACATCAACAATGCCTGCTTCTAAGCGCTGTTTGGACTTGGTATTATAGGTGTTGTATAGTTTGTGGTAATGTGATGGTGTTGATTGAGGTTTTTGTTTCTAAACGAAGAATGATGGAGGTGTGAAACAAAGAAATGTATTTGAGAGATTTGCATTCTCATGTCTTAATATTTGCTTAGCATCATTATTTGACTTTAGGATTTGTCTCCTAATGAGATAACATTGATTAATGTTTGTGTTAGTACTAGTCAAGTATGTATGTAGTTTACCGAGCAGGCGAGCACTCAAATAAAATTATTCACCTTATACTTTTCTGTTTAGAGAATTGTTCTCGATTCTATTGTAATTCTCTATAATACAAGCTCGGCATAGACATGGACTGGAGGCTTCTATTCTTTCTCATTTACTCTCCCATTAGATTCAGGGTCTTCGGTTTTCACGTAAATCCTTAGTCTTCTTTTTGTTTTTCCTGTTATTCTTGTAGTGTCGATTGTAGTTCTCGATTAGGCACATCTATACTTAATACACTTAAAAGATACACTTTCACATGTTCAACGTAAGGCATGAAGTTTCATATGAGATTGTTAATAAAGTATGAATGGAAGTGATCATGGATAAGAAAGTATAAAAGTACGAGGGCATGCTGGCCAAATAGATTGGCAGAACAAGCATGAGGAATTTGGGACAATCATTATAACAAAGTTATTTTGCTTTAAATGTCACATTTTTCTCAATACCTCGCAAGTGAAAAAAATAATCTCATCCATTTGTGTTTTGCTGCTAATTTGTTCATTTGTTCCTTGAAATTTGAGTTTATGAAACATAAAATATGGAGTTATGTCAATCAAACCGAAAAAGATATATAAACGATCCCTATAAACTATTAAAGGTTTTGTCACTGACATAATATATTAGGTTATATGACAAAACACAGGTTCCGACTTATAGCATCATATCATATCCCCACTATAAACGTTTTTGCAAATGGAAAAACCTTGATATGGTTGAAGCAAATATGGTACAATTCATATTTTGGGTTAAATGTCAAATTTTAATACAAAACTTGATAGATGCGTATTGTAGCTTTCCCAATTAGAAAAAGAGACAAATTCATGGTCATCATGAAATTTAATTAAAGGCGTGAGAGAGTGGGTTAAGAGATGACATTTAGGACATAAAATAATATAATAGGATTAGAGCAAGATGGCCACTAATCTGATACAACTTGTTAAGGGTTTTGTGGCATAAAAAGTGGAGATTGGAATATGGAACTACTTCACTCATTCAAACATATCTACGTGTGATTTGGATATTTTCATAAAAGGATGTATTTGAACCGTACAAGCATTTTTGGTTATTTTTGGTGCCCACGCACCATGTCTTGCGCACCAAATATTAAATAAAGATACATCTTCCTTTTAAAGCACCAACATTAATTTATTGGCCAATGGGAATGTGCCACGTATTTTTTGGTGGCCAAAAATCATCCCTTGCGCACCATATTTCTTTTAAAGCATCAAACTTAATTTATTGACCAATTGAAATGTGACACATATTTTTTGGTTTGGTGCCCAAAACACATCCTTAGGGCACCAGATTCTTTTGAAAGCACCAAACTTAATTTATTAACTAATGAAAATGTGCCACAATTAGGGCTGATAGTGATAGGTTTATGATTTGGTGCCCAAAATGAAATCCATGCGTACCAAAATGGACATTTTAAAGAAAGAGAAAATTTTGAGTAAAGTGATAGTGTATTTGGTATGTATTGGTAATTAAAAAACATCACACAACTATGATAACATCCTTTCTTACTTTTTAAGCATGTGTTTTTTTGTTTGTTTTTACCTTTTGGAAAACTGTAATATATAGAACCAAACTGTATACTTTGAACTTCTCATCCATGTTAAAAAACTATCAATAGGCATGTTTCAAATTAATCAATAGACATTTTATAGTAATTTATTACGAAGTAACTATTACTAGTAAATCACATTCAGTATTATTATGTTTATTGAACAAACAATAATGAAGCTAGTTATTGACATTAGGGCTGTAACAGTTGGTCACTTGAGTATTTTGTTTCATTAAACATAGTGTGTTTGGAATTTTAGTTTTGAGTTATGTTTTTTTTGAACGGCAATTGTGGCTACATGGCTCCTAGCTCAAAAGGCATAGCGAGATCTATCTAGAAGGCAATGGTACCCTTCCTTTTATACACTATCGCCTTAGAAAAGACTTGAACTTGAGACTTGCCTAGGAGGGTAAAACTTCCATACTGCTAGACTAGAAGCCTTTTGGTAGTTTTGAGTTATGTTAGTACTAACTATTATCATAATCTTTGCATCAATGACTGCAAAGTTGTCTAAGCCGCATAGAATTTGTTTTATAATTGAAAATAGTAAATCTGAACACAGTCAAAATAAATGTATTATTAGGCCTCATTACACCCCACCAACTTAATGCTGTTATGTATAAAAGGACAGAATCTTTAGGTAAATGCGACCCATATATTGATTGTTTCAGCACCAACCAAAACAATCTTCAAGTTGAGGGTGGGGTTGAAGTGTTGAACCGCCACCAACCAATAATCAACTCTCCCATTTGTACCATTTAGCCGTATCTTTTGAGTTTGTATAAGATCTAAGTTATGGATTGAGTAAGATACACAAATGCTTGGTATGGTATCATATGATCCTCCTATTATTTCTTACAACTTTCTCTTTTTCTTGTTTCAACTAGGTCCACTAGACGAGAAATAACGTGTTTTATGTACAAAACTTAGTTATGTATGTGCTGATTTTACTACTCCATCCGTTTCAAAATAATTATCATCCGACAAAAAACATTCTATTTAAAAATAATATAATTATCACTGCTTTTTATTTCTTACTTTTTAACATAATTACAATTTTACTAGTAAATTAATGTATTCTTTAGAGTTTGTAATAATAATTCAAGGAAGTGTAATATCATAAACTCGATAAACTTCTCTACTTATTTTTAGTAATAGACAATTAAACCGGTATATTTCGAAAAAAACATAAACTATTAATTTGAAACGGCGTGACTATAAGACAACATATAAGGATAATGTTCTCAACATGTATCAAACTTTACTCATTATTTTGTAATGTTTATTAAGTTATTTATTTTATTGTTGTTGAATATATAACACTACTAAAGAAAGGATCGTTACCTACGGCAAAATCCTTAAAAAAATCCGTCACAAAAGGCTTTTAATGACGACTTTTTGACGGAAAAAATCCTTAACGAAAACCATGCTCGAAAACTCTCAGTGACGAACTTTTCTTGACGGATTTTTACGTTTCCTACGAAATGCGTTCCTTAAGAGATCCCTCATTGAAGGCCCAGACGAGGTGACTGAAAATTCGTCAGAATTTTCTCACATATTTAGCGACATTAGCGAGAGAATTTCCTACCAATTTTCAACGAAAGTTCAGTTTGGTTTCCTAGAGGTTTTCTAGAAATTTTCATTTGTATACCTTAATATTTTCCTTACATATTTTTGTTTTCTGCAAAATTACTATATATAATTATTGATACTGCTGTTTAAAATAAAATATTACATAAAATAAAATACCAAACAGTTATTTAGCAATTCATACAAATCCACCAATAACTTTCATATATCTACGTAGCATATTCAAAGTTCGCTAACATCCAAGCTTATACAACAATATCCAAAAAAGCATGAAAGTGAAAATTGTGTTGAGTTTCTACCATGTTAGCAAAAGATTCAATTAAGTGGTATCTAAATATCCTTGAATTTTCCATAAACAAAATCGAACTTTGTTGATATGCAATTGCCAACTAACTTGAAGGTGGCTGATGCGGCGGATTGCAATGCCGAAGTTTTACAATCTTCGTAAGCAGAGTAGATAATCGTTGTAGTATAGTATACGCAAGACTCGGGGATTGATCGTTGATGATATCAAATAACAATATATTATTAGTATCATTTATCCTATGTATATTGCTTGTTTTGTATTATTTTATATGATAATTGATACTTAATCGCTTACTTTTGTAAATCTTAGTTATAAACAAGCATTTGGTGAAAGTTAGTTATTTTGAAGGCAAAATAGAGCTAAATGGATCAAGTTGGAAAAGTTTATTGAACTGAAGGACGATACGCCGTATCATTCTAGAGAGATACGCCATACACCAAGACTTAGACGAATATGAAGACCATTGCCTGACTTTGAAGCATACGTCGCATGGAGTTATTCCATGCGTCGTATATGAAACCTTGGTCAACAAAGAAGATATGTATTCTGCTCAAGATACGCCGCATAACAACAATAACATGCATGTTAGGATCGTATTTTAGGTTTAATATGTGATTCGGGAGGTCAGGGATGATGGTAGAATACCATTGCCATAGTTAAAGAGAGCAAGTAAATAGAGAATGGAAACTAGTGTGTTTTATTGATAATGAAAATGAAGGATTACTGTTAGGATTTAGTAAATCCAGTACTTAAAGTGTCGGTCACCTCAAGTATGTATACTCGTTAGAAAGCTCGTAGTCGTAGTAATTCAGTGATAGTAATTAGATTACTTAGTAACACCGTGGAGGACGGACGGGTCTTTACCCACTGTATGCCTGACCCACAGCCTAAAGTAGGCGTGCTATCTTTGTACCTATAAATACCCTTTGCCCTCCAAGGCAAAGGGTGGAGCTTTCATAATTCATTTTTTCTTTGTCTCACTAAAGTTCCCTTTCTCTCCCACTTTCTCTCTCTAAACCTTATAACCTACGCATAACTTTGTGCTTATGATGTGTTTGTGATAAACCAAGATACTACAAATGGTATCAAGAGCCATGGTTTGATCATCCATCTCTCATGTTCTTGGTTTAATAGTTATTGTTGGGTTAAGGTTTGGTTTGGGTTTTACGCGTAGCGTTTGGTATACGCGTGGTTTGCGTATAGGTTTTTGGTAAGATTAAAAGCACTAAATTTTACACTTAAAAATTCAAGATTCTTATGGGTTAAGGTTTATTGAGTGTTAAAATTTCAGTTTCTTGCAAAAAGGTTCAAACTTTACGAGTTTTTCTTGGTTTTTAAAAGTGTTTGGATACGGGTGTACTATCCTACGCGTAAGGGTGATAAGTGGTTTGGATCTTCAAGTCTTGTTGTTTTGGTGTTTTTATGGTTGTTTCATCATTATAATCTGGTTTGCTAAACGATTTTGATCATAAAAATAGTGTTTGGTAATTTTTGTACTTCCTACGCATAAGAAAACCCTAATCTTACGCGTAAGGTGTTCTTCACGTGATCTTCAAATCTGTTGGTTCACTTAGTGTTTTCTTGCTTGGATTAGCCTGAAAATACTTCGACTTTGGATATCTCTTACACTGTTTTAAGTGTAAAAGATTTTTGGGTAAAACCCTAACTTTACGCATAAGCATAAAGCTTACGAGTAAAAAATCTTTACGCCTAATCCTTCTTCTAGGCATAAGCTTGTCTTACGCCTAAGGAAAACTTACACATAAGGTTCTTACTTCTAAGCCTTGGTTTACGCCTAAACTTAAGCCTTTTATCCTAAAAGTCTACGCGTAAGCTTTAGACTACGCGTAAGATCTATCTACGTGTAAGCCTGTGTCTACGCATAAGCCAATGTTTACGCCTAAGTTGCTGTCTACGCGTAAGCTTGCTGTCTACGCATAAGTGTATAAGTTTTACGGTTTCTCTCTTGATTTTGTAAAATCCCGTGAAAGAATCTATTTCTCGGTTAAATCAAAGATTTGTAAAATCCCGTAGAATTTAAACATGTCTTCCGTTGTTGATGATGTGCAAGCTGCAGGTTCTGACACTCGTCCTCCCATGCTTGATAGAACCGACTATGAATCTTTGTCACAAAGAATCGGACATCGCTTAGGAAAGGAAACTGGGGTTAACATCCTTAAGTCAATTGATGAAGGACCATATCAAATTGAGACTACCGAGACATTCTTGAAACCGCTGCGATGGTTCGTGACATTAGGATGGATAGACCAAAGAAATATGATGAGCTTTCGATAAGGAAAAGAAGAGATACGATGCGCACATCGAGCTTCAAACATTGTTCTCTAAGGTCTACCAAAAGACATCTACAAGTCGATCAATCACAACACCTGAAGCAAAGGTTTTTTGGGATAACGTTAAGATGCTTCTATCATCGGTTCGAGTTGACTCAAGAAGATAGGGAGTCTCAACCTGTATGATGACTTTGAGAACCTCAAAATGATACCGGGGAAAGTGTGATGAATATCATGTCGATTTCACAAGCTTGTGAATGATATGAGAAATATCAAAATGACAATGGCGAATATCCAGCTAAATTCAAAGTTTGTGAACAACATGACTCCTGAATGGAACAAATTTGTCACAGCAGTCAAACTCAACAAAGGATTGAAGAACACCAATTATGAGCAACTGTATGCTTATTTGCTCCAAAATGAGAAACATGCTGTATTTGAACGAATGATCATGGAAAAGTTCAAGACCAATGCTGGAGAAGCAAGCTCTTCAAATGATTCTACTGCATTCTACACTAATGTAGGAATCACTACCAAAGCATCACAAGTCATACCTACTGGAAATGGTAACCACAAGCTCATTCCTGATCCAGGGTATACACCACCTGATTCTGACGCAGTCATGGAACACTTTATCAATCAAGTGGCTCTTATGGTCAAGCAAAACTTGAATCTCACCCCATACACTAAAAATTATCTCAGAACTGCATCAAATCGTCAAAATCATGCTACTGTGAAAGACGGAAAGATTGTGGTGCAAAATGTGCAGGGAAGACAGAATGCTTACCTTCCACACAATGAACAAGGGAATGTAGATGCTGGTTATGGAAATGCTGGTGTTGGTGGTGGATATGTGGAAATCGAATCGTGGAAGGAATATGGTTCTGTGGTCAAGTAAAACCAATCAAGTGCTACAACTGTGGTGGAGAAGGGCACATTGCTAGGAACTGCACTCAACCAAAACGTCCTCAAAATGCAGAATACTTCAGGATAAGATGTTCTTTGGTTCAAGCACAAGATAATGGAGCTATGTTGAATGAAGAGGAGCTGTTTGTTCTTGATCGATGGGAATGCTAAGACATACGATCTGATGTGGACGAACAACAGGTGCATGGTGCTGCCCAGAAGAATCCCAACGCCTTTCAAGTTGCAGACTGTGATGCATTTGACTCGGACGTTGATGATGAACCGTATGCACAGACTATCTTCATGGCTAATATCTCTCCAATGGCCTCTTCACCTCAATGGGTCAATCCCTCCAAGGA
This sequence comes from Chrysanthemum makinoi, assembly GCA_910596185.1. Lineage (NCBI taxonomy): Eukaryota > Viridiplantae > Streptophyta > Magnoliopsida > Asterales > Asteraceae > Chrysanthemum > Chrysanthemum makinoi. The sequence continues at coordinate 280,871,067 of OU343222.1, forward strand.
ATCCATCATTAAAGAGGTACTTAAACTATATGATGAAGTTGATATGCAAAAGATTCACCATGAAGTACAATCTACTAAAGTCATTGAATCAGATATTGAAAATATGGGAAATAGCAATGTTGTCCCATATGAACAATATGTGAAGCAAGATGACAGTCTTATTGTACCAAGTGATGAATCTTCTGCAATTTACAATGAATGCATGCCTGATGAATACACCGCATTTGTGCTGATGATTCCTTGACCACTGAACTCAATACCTATAAGGATCAAGTTGCCATATACGAACATCGTGCTAAGTTTGAACTGACCACTTTCGTGAGCGAGCAGAGATGGATATCCAAATGCGTACACTTATCAGAAAAAGCAATTTTAGGGAATAAGTATTAAAACAAGAGTTAAATTCCTTACAAGAAAAGCTTAATAAAACTGCTAAACAAAAACAAGAACTTCAAGAAAATGTGAAAGCGCTTAAGCAGGAATTCAATGCTAAAGAATCAAAACTTTTAACTGAATTTTCCAACCTAAAAACTTTGAAAAACAAACTTGAAAACAAGTTGTACGTACAAGGAAACACCCTTCAAACTGCTCACATGATCACTAAGCATAGAGTCTTAAGCGATAAGCATAGTATCCCCATTGTAGAGGAACCCAATCCTGAGTATGTTAAAAAGGCAAAAACTGCTCAAAAGGTTGTCTATGATGGTGATGAGATCCTCAAGCCTAGACAAAAACCTACTTACATTAAGTGCACCGAGGAAGATAGAGAATTAGAAGATGCCACTAAGGAAAAATTAAATGATAAGCTTAACGATCCCTGGTGCATTAAATATAACATCACGTTTAAATCCCATGATTACACTAAGGAAAATTGGATCTCCTTGAACAAGTTTAAGCCTCAGACACTATTAATACCTGAACAAGTGTTCTGGAAAAAGGATATGGATAAACAAAAGGCAGATAACCTTGTTGAAAAGAACCCCCCTTGTAGGAAATTGTCCCAAGCAACTATGTATCCTCCAAATACACCAATGCATTTAGTACCTAGAACACTTCCCACTAAGAGCAAGACCTTAATCAGCCTTTATGTAGTTTGCCAACTATTTGTTGATTTTGAGAAAACGTGTAAAAAGAGAATCACACCCACTGGGATAACTGAAGGGGAAAGGGGTTTTGAGCAAACTAAAGAATGCTATTTAACTGAGGTCATGCCTTTCTTTAAAAAATTAAAAGGTCAATTTGAGAGTCTTAAAAAGGGGATAGACACAAAGATTAAAGAAATGGAAAAGGAATTTGATGCAATGATAGTTGAGGTCAATAATTATGAACGGGAACTTAGATATAATAAAATCGAAAGGAAAAATCTGCATATCTTAAATGAGAACTTGATTTCTCAATGTGTTGCTCAAGATGTGTTTTACATTGCTATGAATTATTCTATTACTGCATCCCAATTTCATGAATTATCTATTTCTTTGAAAGCTTCCCATGATCGTGTCATTGAGCTTGAAACAACAAATTCAAAATTGCATGAGAAAATAGAACAGGATGATCATGATAATCTGGTTAAACATTTTTCTAAATTAGAAGTTGAACATCTTGCTTTGCAATTAAAATATCAACATCTTAAAGAAAATGTTAAAAACTCAAATATCAAGACATCCTCTGATGCTCCTGAGTTTGATGCAGTTTTTGAAATTAGCAAATAACACGATCAAAAGATTGAAAGCTCAAATTTCACAACTGAAAGGTGAAAAGAAGGATGTGACTGGTTTCCATATGCCTCCACCTTTAGATTCTCAGAATTTCCAACTTCAAAACATTATTGATAACTTGCAAAAGGAAAATGATTGTTTTAAAGCTGAAATTTCAAAGGTTAATGATCAAAACAAAGAGTTATATGATTCATTTAAAGTCAATCATGATAAACAAATTGAAAAGATAACTTATTTACTTAACGATAATGAGAATCTGAAGTGTGTGGTGAAAGGAAAGTTGCCAATCCTAAATTGCAAATATTATGTTCCTAAGGTTTCTGCTTGTGATTTGTATGCCATCGATATGTTATATATTTCCTCACCCATTAGGAATAATGAACTTGCACATAAAGCATATCTCTCATACCTTAAGGAAAGTTTGAAGGGTCTCCGTGAGATAGTTGAAGATGAAAGATTAGAGAAACCTTTTGATAGTACCATAGCCTATGCCTGCATGGATGCCAAAAGATCTCAGGAACTCTTAGAGTACGTAATTGTCACAAGTTCGAAATCTAGCAATAGGCGAGATAGAATAGTTGCACCCAGTTCTATGCCTAAGGATAAGAATGTGACTTTTAATGTGCCTCACAAAACTTCAGAGATCCCAAAGACTCCTAGACCACCAATGCAAAGTGTAGTATCACCAACTAATATTCCTGTTGTTCCTTCTACGGAGTAATCAAGAATACTAAGGTTAGCGGGTCAAAGCCTTCGGCAATACAATGCGAAATAGGATCTTGCCATTAAAAGTGTTGAAGAGAAGAAAGTAGAAGAATACCTTAGGAAGAATAAGTTTGAGATGAATAAAACGAATCGTGTTGATTCTAGTATTAGCTATAAGCGTCGCATGTAATTAATTCAATTCTTTGCCTTTTGCAAAAACATGTAAGGATTGTTTGATTCGGTCTTAATCATGAATGTGTTTTGAATGAGGTGATAAATGTTGGTAACACTCCAGTCAATATTATAAAAAATGCTAGACATGTTAAGGAGATCCGAAGCCTAAAAAGGAAAAAGGTTAGCAATTGTTGGAAGCCTACAGGAAGAAAATTTAGCAATGTGGGATATCAATGGAAACCTACGGGCCGGAAATTCAAAATGAATGAATCTTGTCCTAAGATGTCTAGATCTATGCCTTCTAAGAAATGGAAGCCTACTGGTAGAATCATACCTTTAAGAAGTGCTCACACTACAAATAGGTCCACTGCCACTACTAGTTTAGCATCCAACACTAATGAGGACATATCTTCTATTTCTGATGTGGGTGCTCCAATACTCTGTACTAACCAAACGGAACCCATTCGCTCATGGGGATCCAAATTATCCAATCATCCATTCTTGTCTGTGTTCAAATGCAGGTCGCATAAATCGCCCTTTGGTATTTGGACTCAAGCCTGCTCAAAGCATATACTGGAGATCGCCATGCTCATGAACTTCGTGAGTAAATTTATCGACCTGTTAGGTTCGAAATGACCATTTTGGAGCAATTATGGGTTATGGAGATTATGTGGTTGGAGTTAGTGTAATTTCCTGCATATTACGTTGAAGGTCTTGGTCATAACTTATTTTCTGGTCAATTTCGTGATTACGATCTAGAAGTGGCCTTTAGAAAACATACCTGCTTCGTTAGAGAGCTTGATGGTGTGGAACTCTTAAGAGGAACACGTGGAACAAACTTATACACCATCTCTATCGAAGATATGATGAAGTCTTCTCCAATCTGCTTGCTGTCAAAGGCCTCTAAAACTAAGTCATGGTTATGGCATCGTCGTCAATCACCAACTTGGCACCATCAATAATCTTTCTAGAAAGGACCTAGTAAGAGGCTTACCCATATTGAAATATGAGAAAGATCATCTTTGTTCAGCATGCCAATTGGGAAAAAGCAAGAAATATGCCCACAAACCCAAACCTACAAACTCTGTTATAGAAGTTCTTCACACCCTTCATATGGATTTGTGCGGACCAATGAGAGTACAAACGATAAACGAGAAGAAATATATGTTAGTCGTTGTTGATGACTACTCTCGGTTTACTTGGGTTAAGTTTTTGAGGACAAAGGATGAAACTCCAGACATCATCATTAAACTTGTTAAACAGTTGCAGGTTCGGCTTAATAAAACAGTCAGAATCATCCGCACAAATAACGGAACTGAGTTTGTCAACAAAGAACTTAGTCAGTTCTATGAAAGCATTGGGATCAGCCATCAAAGAAGTGTTCCTCGCACTCCTCAACAGAACGGTGTAGTTGAAAGACGAAATCGAACTCTTGTGGAAGCCGCTAGAACTATGCTTATTTACTCAAAGGTTCCAATGTTTGGTCACGGAAGCCATTGCCAATCGCTGTTGCTACACCCAAAACCGTTCCCTAATTCACACCTCTCATGGAAATACTCCATACGAACTTGTCCACAATAGAAAACCTGATCTCTCTTTCCTTCGTGTGTTCGGTGCTTTGTGCTATCCAACAAATGATGGTCAAGATTTAGGTAAATTAAGAGCTAAGGCGGACATTGTAGTTTTTGTGGGCTATGCATCAAATAGGAAAGGTTACCGAATCTACAACAAAAGAACCCGAGATATCATAGAAACTATTCACGTCACGTTCGATGAGCTGTCTGAGCATATGGCTCCTGGACAATCCAGTTCTGGACCCGCACCTCAATTACTATCAAATAGTCCCATCGCCTCTCTTGTGCAGCCCCCACTCCCCTGCTGTTCCATATGTACCTCCATCTGAAAAAGATTTGAAGAAACTGTTTGATCCGATGTTTGATGAATACTATGAACCTAATGAGAACTACACTCCTTCAACATCATCAGTGGTGGCTTCTGAACCAATCATCATAGAGAATGTATCTGTCTCAATGTCTCTCTCTCCAGAAGCACCAACTCTCGATCATTCATCTTCATCATCAAACCTTCAACCATCAGTTGTACATCATGGAATTGGTAATTTTGATGGAGATAACCCTTTTGCTACTCCCGAAGATGCTCCGTTTGAAAACATCTTTGCCCCTGAACCAACACCTGAACCATCTTCATCAGGGGATCCAAACTCTGCTACTTCAGTCCCTCAACAACAACCACACGAGCACATTAGGAAATGGACACATGATCATCCATTAGACAACATCATTGGGAATCCTTCTCGTTCAGTATACACTAGAAAACAACTTGCAACAGATGCCTTATGGTGCTTCTTCAACTCTGTACTCTCTAAGATCGAACCAAAAGATGTTAAGACTGCAATGTCCGAGGACAGCTGGTTTAATGCAATGCAAGAAGAAATTCATGAGTTCGATCGACTAGATGTATGGGAATTAGTACCGCTTCAGACTGTAAATCATTGCTCTTAAGTGGATCTTTAAAGTAAAGCTTGATGAGCACGGTGACGCTCACGAAAAATAAGGCAAGGCTAGTGGCTAAAGGATATCGTCAAGAATATTGACTTTGAGGAATCTTTTGCTTCTGTCGCACGAATCGAGGCTATCAGAATCTTCTTGGCTAATGTTGCTAGCAAGAACATGGTTGTTTATCAGATGGATGTGAAAACCGCCTTTCTTAATGAAGATCTGAAAGAAGTGGTTTACGTCAGCCAGCCAGAAGGTTTTGTGAATCCAGAGCATCCTACTCATGTCTATCTCTTGAAAAAGGCCCTTTATGGTTTGAAGCAAGCTCCTAGAGCATGTATGATACGCTCTTAAAGTTTCTTCTATCTAATGGTTTCAGCAAAGGAGCAGTTGATCCGACATTGTTCACCAGAAGGTCAGGAAAACACTTAATCCATGTCCAAATCTATGTTGATGACATTATCTTTGCCTCGAACGACCCCAATGAATGTGACCGATTTACAAAGGAGATGGGCTCCAAATTTCAAATGTCGATGATGGGACAAATATTATTTTTCTTGGGATTACAAATTTTACAAAGTCCCGGAGGCATTTTTATCAACCAATCTAAATACGCAAATGAAATTTTAAAGAAATTTGGATTTAACTCAAGTGATCCTGTTGACACTCCTATAGTGGAGCGTACAAAACTGGATGAGGACTACTCAGGGATCATGGTAGATCAAACGAAATATCGTAGTATGATTGGATCCCTGATGTACCTCACTGTACCAGACCGACATTTTGTTATTTGTATGCATGTGTGCAAGATACCAGGCTAAGCCTACCAAAAGCACCTTGAAGCGGTTAAACGGGTCTTTCGGTATCTCCAAGGAACCATTAACATGGGACTTTGGTACCGGGACATCGATATGTCACTAACGGCCTATGCGATGTCTTGACCATGCAGATGTCAAGATACACGTCGGCACGCCAGAGGTGCTCAATTTTTAGGTGATAAGCTTGTGAGCTGGTCTTCAAAGAAACAAATGGGCACTTCCATATCCTCTACAGAGGCTGAATACATAGCCATGTCATCTTGTTGTGCTCAAATCTTATAGATGAGATCCCAATTATCTGACTATGGCTTTGTATTCAACAAAGTTCCTTTGTCTTTGTGATAACAAAAGTGTCATTGCTCTCTGCTGCAACAATGTTCAACACTCTAGAGCTAAGCACATTGACATTCGACATCACTTCATCAGGGAACAAGTTGAAAAAGGTGTGGTTGAACTATACTTCGTGAGGACTGAATATCAGTTAGCAGACATCTTCACCAAAGCTCTTTCTCGAGAACGTTTTGAGTTTATTCTTCCACGACTAGGCTTAAAGAGCCTTCAACCAGAAACACTCAAACGTCTTTAGGAGGAATACGAGGAGTAAAGGTGTTCGTCTCTATCTATTCTTTGTACATATATTTTTTTTTCAAAAGTCAAAATACAAAATTTCAAAACCCACAAAAGAAAATAGAAACATATATTGTTATTTTGTCATGTTTTTCTTAATTCGATTTCATCTACGGACTTTGTGTTGACATTTAAAGAATGTCACGGGTTTTTAGATGTTCTTTGAATGTACATAAAATGCTTTTAAAAAAAAATGGGATGGAGAAAAATGATGGTTTGTTGTCATTTCAGGCAGTAACCCGTTTTTAAAAAGAAAGAACAGAGCCACGCTTGATTTTAGATTTCCAAACCTCATGCTCTGATTCTAAAAACAAATGTTTGTCATCTAATGAAAACAAAATTGTTTTGAAAATACCTCGGACTCTATTTTTGAAAATCATCCGGACTTATCAGTTGTAAAAATCTCTATCCATCAATCAACAACTTACGTCATTGATTGAGGGGGAGAATGATTTAAATCAAATCAAAAAGAGTATTTTTCATACAATTGGCACGCAAACGAGAAAGGTCTACTTTTGGTTAATCATAATGAACAATGTTTTACAATGTTTATACAATTGGTACCAGACCTTGGTCTTTGTTATGTTTTCAAAAGATAATCATGCATGTTTAAACAATGGAGTTTAAATTCTGAAAATCTGATTCTTATCAGTTGAAATGTTTTTTTTCAAAAGCAATACAATTCTCCTCAAAAGTTTCCAAAATTAATTTAAATCAACAGAGTCACAAATCTCAAAGGATTTGAAAATTGTGATCGGGGGAGAATTTGTGATTTAAATTAGATATGAACTGATAATTCAACACGTGGTTTAGAAATATAACAACAAGCTCTCCTTCCTGCATGTGCCAAACGATTTCAAATTTTCCATGCACATGTTAAGGGGGAGCATATATCTTAAACCGAAATGGATTGAAACGTGTTTGATTTGTATCAAAGTGCAGGTTCCTTCTAATGTGTACAAAACTCTTTCAAATCTTTATGCACATATTGAGGGGGAGAAATCTTATGAAAACCTCATCCTTCCCCAATATACTTTATCTACTTGAATAGATCGGGAAGTGATGATGATCATTTTAGAAAATGTTAATCAAAAGATTGGATCTTTCTTTCTCAATCTAAGATTTCAAAAGCCCTCTTGCCTCCATGTGCTAAATTAATTTCAAATACTTGAAGCACATGTTGAGGGGGAGCATTTCTAAAATAGCAAAAACAATTAAGATACAAAATGATTTGATTATATATCACAAGTATCTTGATTGGATTTTCAAATGGTTTTCAGTTGGCTTCAAGGCGGAAGATCAATACCAAAAGACCGACCAACTTTACTTTATGCATGGAGATATAAGGATGATAAGGTTAGGTATTTGTTCCCACGATCCGCTAGAACCGGAGGGATCTTCCCAGGGACAATCCACTAGATAATGTAGAGTCCTTAGGAATGTTGAAAAAAGGAGAAAAATGAGGATTTGGGAAGAGTGTGGTCTGAGGCAGAGCTAGTACTGGAATAAACCCAACAAGGTTATAGTTCTCGGTAAGCACTGAAGGGGTTGAAGAATGAAAAAGAATTGGAATGTGAAAAGGATGAAAAGAATTAGCCCTCCAATAATTCAACCTTAGGGCAGAAACCGGGTTCAATACATATGCTACTGGTGGTAACACTGGTATTGAAGATAAGACGTCATGGACCCAGTGACGCACTGCACTAACTTCCCAAGCTACTCAAGTTCCTTTTAAAAGAGCTTGTTTCATTCTCACGGGGAACCTACATAATCTATCCACTTTCTCTTAGAGATTGTTGATATTGAAGAAGGAGACCTTCTCCCTAGTCTCCGGCATAGGAACCAAATGTGCACAATTGAGTCTAGAGCCAAGAGATCATCTACAATATCTCATTAGGACACATTATTCTTGAAGACTTACTGTTTCACACAATGTGGAAAGTAAGAATATATTTTGAGAGTCCTACGCATTATCCTTGTGGTATTGCCAAGACTTGCTTGTGACATCTGGACTTCATTAATGGATCGATTCATTATTGAATCAATCCTGGTCCAAGAAAATGGATTGACGGATACCTTTGAAAAACCGGTCATTGTGCTCAAAAATACTTTTCTTTAGCACGTCGACTGTGTATTATGTTTTCAAAAAATAAAAGGGTATTTATGATTGATAAATGATTTTCAATAAAACCTTCGTTGTATTGCAAAACTCTTTATATTAAATACACGATTGTTTTCAAATCATTTTCATCAATCAGTGAATCTCAATTCGCTGGTTCACTCACTCCGTGTTGTCTTCTTTGAGACGTTCCGGTTTTAGAACGGCTAGAACAGCTGCGAAACCCTGTCAAGGAGATTCTTCAGAATTATACCTGATCACAGGCAGTACTTGTACTGATCAATGGGGAACCGTGGGCCGTGCACCTCAATTCAACAAAAGTGATCGAAGACACTTTCGTGCGTTTTATTGCTAACTGTTTTATGCAGGGACACCCGACGGTTGCAGCTGATCAGAATTGAGAAGTCAATCCATTGCCGCATGATCACACATTGCTTTCACATCTAAAAGAATCATGATAAGTGCATATCTTCATCAACTGGTTCTGATATTGTTCAATCCATGCTTCTGCCACTCTGATACACATGTCTTAATCAACAAATGCTTCCGCAACTCTGATGAGAAGATATCATGATCCAAAATGTGAGCATGTCGGTCCAAAGTTACAACATCACATAATGGCGATACATCAAAAGGATGAGTCTGAGATTTACTTTGCCTGATGATCTCAAAGCTGGCTCAAAACTCAGACATCACGTGGATCAGTTAAAGACCTCCACTTGAAATAACAAATCATGCAGAACATGAAGAATCAAAGACTATGAGCTAAAGAACAAAAGTGCTTAATCAAATAAACCAAGAACAACGAAATGTTATATCAGTTTGTAATCAATGTAAGTTGAGGTGACCTCCCTTAGGGGGAGATTGTTAGGATTTAGTAAATCCAAGATTACTTAAAGTGTCTGGTCACCCAAGTATGTATACTCTTTAGAAAGCTCGTAGTCGTAGTAATTCAGTGATAGTAATTAGATTACTTAGTAACACCGTGGAGGACGGACGGGTCTTTACCCACTGTATGCCTGATCCACGGCCTAAACTAGGCGTGCTATCTTTGTACCTATAAATACCCTTTGCCCTCCAAGGCAAAGGGTGGAGCTTTTATAATTCATTTTTTCTTTGTCTCACTAAAGTTCCCTTTCTCTCTCTAAACCTTATAACCTACACATAACTTTGTGCTTATGATGTGTTTGTGATAAACCAATATACTACAATTACAATACTAAGTGTCACCCTCCTAGTGAAGTCTAGGAGGGCTTATATAGCCTAACATATACACCACTTTACAATAATGACGCTTCTAGTACATGTGTATTAGGCTTACATGAAAACTAATATAATCCCGTAAATATCATTCCATTTACGTGTTAGGAGCGATCCCAACAATCTTCCTCCAATGGGACGATATAAGGGATTACTTACAACATTTCCTACAAGTACAAATAAAAATAAATAAAGGTCTTCATAAGCTCTTCAAGTGCTGAGGATGACGGCGGTTGACGCTCTTTGTCTTCATCTGGTACCTCGACTTGAGAACTTTTTCTTCACTTGTAGGAAAATGATGTAATATGCATGAACTGGATTAACTTCCCCCAATTCATGCTGCATGTATTTAGCTGACTTCTACACTTCTTTTGGCAAAGTTTCGTCGATACGCCTCAACCGACAACCATCTTCAGCAGATTCGAAACTTTGATGTAGTAGACATGTCTTCTAACTTTTGAAGTTTTAAGTGCGTAGCGGAATTTGTAGATGAGCGGTAAACTACACCAAGCAAATATGTCTATTCACGTAATCACAGTTGTACACAATGCGGAAAATTCGTTCAGGGGTAACATGCAAGAAATCAACAAGATCTTCTCACGTATGTAGACGCTTCCCCCAAACAAACCATGAAAGATGAAATAATACTACTTCCCTCTGATTGTTGCGGTCTATCAGAATAATAATCACCTGTGTATATGCGAGTACGCGACAAAATGATCGTGTGTGAGACATCATAATGCGGTTAAAACATCATATGTAGGTAACTTCACAAAAAATAACCCCGTGAAAGTTGAGACGATAACACCGAAGTAAGACCTTTGAACCACTGATCGTCTCAATCCTTTGAACCTGGCTCTGATACCACTGTTAGAATCGTAGTTTAGGTTTAATATGTGATTCGGGAGGTTGGGGATGATGGTAGAATACCATTGCCATAGTTAGAGTAAGGAAGTAAAGAGATAAGGGAAACTAGTGTGTTTTATTGATAATGAAAATGAAGGATTACAATACTAAGTCTCACCCTCCTAGTGAAGTTTAGGAGGGCTTATATAGCCTAACATACACATCACTTTACAATAATGACACTTCTAATACATGTGTTACATGATAACTAATGTAATCCCATAAATATCGTTCCATTTACGTGTTAGGAGCGATCCCAACAATGTGCCATATCAATCTCAAGACTTACCAGAAAATCCAAGATACTGAAGATAGCATACTCCGTATAAAGAATGAAGGTGCACCGTATCATATGGCGGTGTACGAATATTCTAGAATATAATAATATTGGACCCCACGCGAATTTACCGAGATACGACGTATCAGGTACACAAGATACGCCGTATCGATTCTGTTTCCAGAATGTATATATACAAATTCGACTGCTAGTTTTTGAAGAAACAATATAACACACAGAAGCCGATGACTGACCATCACAAGACACAACCAGAAGAAGAATTCATAGGCATAAGTAGGTTCTGCTAGTGCTTAATTCAATAGGGAGGTTGGCTTAATTGTAATAGTAATTCTTTAATCATTTTATTAGCGTACTGATGCAGGTTTTCTGACCAGGATTTAATATTTATAATTCTCGTCTACCTAAGGTCTACCTATTGCACTAATGAGCAGTGAACCCGATCGTGTGTAGTATAGAAGGTGGTAATGCCGAGGTCGTTCCCAAGAGCTATGTAGATGAGGATCCTATTAAGTCTAACTGTCACGGTTTAAAATGGTTTTAAGTATGAAATGATTAATTAAACTAAAGACAAGAAATGAAATGCACAAATTAGATTAAGGGAACAATGATGAGAAAGTGTGATAACCTAATTATTCATCCTATCATGTAATGTTTATGTTTTCTAATTACTTCCTATTGATTCAAGTGGGGGTTTAAGTCGCTATGACAATATTTGGTCAATTCGTCATAACCTATCAACAAAGGTTCCTATCCGACGTCAAAGGCCTACCCTTTGGGGAGTCGAGGGTCTCAAGCAACCTAACCAAGTCATTAAGTACCCTACATTCAAGATTTGAAACAATGTATGCCCGGGCGCTAGCATCTTAGACACACATCCCTAACTTCTTAAGTTCATCCATCCGAACGGTGATCCTTTGGTCAATTCGCACAAGAGGGATTTGATAGTCTTTTGGTCAATTCTTACCAAGCCTCTCTACCTACTTACTTAGGGTCAGTTGGTAAATTATCCTAAGCAATTAGATACGACCGCACTTCAAAACTACTGAAGCTAGGGTAACTACCATTGAACTATGCACGCATACACTAGAAAAAATTATAGAAGCATGAAAACACAAACAATACAATCAAGGAATCATAACTAGGCTAGCACCAAGGTGCTTAGCTAATCATATTAAAAGACACAATGAATTCAATGTTTAACATGATTAAAGACATGAATTAAAGTGAAAGATAGTAGTGATCGCTAAAGCTTATCGATATGGTGTGATTCCTCTCTTGGAGATGGCTCCGTATGCTTGGTATGATCTGCCCTTAGAACCCTCTTCACGTTCTCTGCCTTTGTGTTATGAGTGAATGATTTAAAATGCAGATTTTAGGGTTTATATATATAGGCCCGGTCATAGTTACGGCATAACCAAAGTTGAGAGTTACGCCGTAACTTTAGTGTCTTCTAAACAGAAAGCTCGTAGAGGTGACTATGGCGTAACCTATGGAATAGTTACGCCGTAACAGTAGCTCTGCCGTAATTTAGTAGATAACTACGCCGTATCTTTGATACCTTCTAAATAGAAGGTTGTTATGTCATAATGCATGTGAGGAGGTTACGGCATAGTTGATGGAGGTGCGGAATACTTCATGACCTAGATGGCTACGGCGTAACTTAAGTTGAGAGTTACGCCGTAACTACAGTTGAGTTGGTCTCTGTGACAAAATCCCAGCTACGGCGTAACTGAGAATATGAGTTACGCCGTAGCTTCTTCATTTGATAAAACCGTTAGGAAAATCTCCAAATCCGCGCCTCTAAGCTCCAATGCTTATATTTTACCTAGAACAAAATATAAAGGAATAAGAGTATATATCCATATAAAGGACATAAAATATGAGCATAATCGGAGGAAATTAACACTTAAAAGTTAGGATAATTTGATGTTATCAAATATCCCCTCACTTGAACTCTACTTGCCCTCAAGTAGACCTTATTAGAATAATTTGTAAAAAGATATCCCCCAAATACCTAGAAGATATGAGTTTAAAAGTTCCTTATGCTAGAATAAATCAAAGCTGAACACCTCACAAAATGGGAACAAACACTCATATTCTCTCTTCTAGTCTAAGTGTCAATATTGGGTGTGATCACTCAAAGCACAGTCATAGCATTTATTCTATCATAAGCTTGGTGGTTACACAAATCTCCACCACTAGAATTAAGGACTAAAAAATCTTTGAAGGCAATACGGGTGAACATAATATGAGGTTAAGGGTGAAATTTCATTACTAACGTGTCACGGAAAAGTGGAAAAAATCAATGATACATGGCCAAATCCATGGCCAAGACACCAAAGATTGCTCGCTTCATCACATAGACACGCTTCATGACTAAAAGGTTGGATAAGACGTGGGAAATAATTGGTGTAAAAAGAAAAATAACAAAACAAATAGTCTTAACCTATTGTCACCGCCCATCGTCAATCCAAAGTTCAAGCTTCAAGATGAAGAAACTGGATCATGATGTATCAAGTAAATGTGCCATTTGCGGACGTCATGATGGGCACATCACCTGTTCTTCAAACTATTGGTGTTAAACGTCACCAACTAAAATATTCAAATGTGACCGAGGTGACCTCCTCAATGCTAATATCTATTAAGCTCATAGTGCTTATACATTGCACTTAATAACATAACTAATATATTTTTTTAATCATAACTATTACAAATAAAAAGATAGACTTCCCCCCCCCCCCCCCCACTTGAGATGAAAATATATGGAGAATATGGGGGGTCTTCGAAGATCTTCAAATGTAAGTCTTTGACGAAAGCGTGATTCCCGAACCTCTCTACTTAAACCTCGAACTTGGGCAAACAGTGACTTCCCGACCATAAATTAAGACTACACGGTAGGCTAAGCCGAATGGGTGTAACAAAACAAACATAATAAGGGTATGAAACGAAAAGAATGGCTCTAAAGGGTGTACCTTGGGATATCTTGCAATAAAGGCGAGTGCAACAAAAGCGTTTAACATGAGGGTCGAATAGTCAAGGTGACTAATCGATAAATACACAAAAATAGGCTATTTGGATGATAATCCTAAAATATTGCCTTCTCAAATTGATTATTCCATATATATCAATCTAACTCGACACACCTCGTTTATGGTCTCTAAATGATGCAAAGGCCAAGTTTTAAAGTTTACAAGCTACCGGCATACTCATAATTTGGTGGATTTGGGTAAATAAGTAGAAACGGATAAGGCTAATCTCACCATGGAATATCAAAGGTTATAGTGTGCTCGGCTAAGGTCTAATCTAGTTAGGTTAAGAAAAACATGTCAAAATTTTAAAAATGGCATAATTTTTCAAAATAAACTAGAAAAACAAGGGCAAATGAGTTCAAGTATTAATTCTACTCCCTTCCCCCCCACTTGAGATGTACAAAGTCCCTTTTGTACTAAACATTAAATAAAGGTGAAGAGATAGGATAATTGGAGCGAGAACTTCCCTGAAATTTGCTCCTAAAAAGAGAAGGCTCATGAAGAAAATCGTGCCTTCGTGAAGTATCCATGAGAAAACTTCGATCCCTGAAATCACAACTAACCAACAAGCATAATTCTAAAAATAAAAAGGAAAAAACAAAAAATAAAACAAACCTAACTCACTTTTGTAGGAATCACGATTGCATTTAGCATATGTAACAAGCCTTTTAAACCACTTGGTGTCTCAAGTGGACGAGTGTAGTCTCGTGAGGGCTTACAGTGAACATACCCACAAAGTTCATTTAGAACTAATACAAGATTATTGTGCTAATGTTTAAGAATTAAAATTGAACTGCAGAATGAATTACCAGTAACCACAAGAATGAGGTACTTCGTAATTGGTTTGAACCTGGAAATCATCTACAGAAGACTGTTACAACGTAATGATGGAAGGAAGTTACGTCGTAACTTGTTGAAACTTGGAGTGTACTGCTACGGTAATGTGGTTACGGCATAACCATTATAAAAGTTACGCCGTAACTTGCTAATCGGGACAAAATCCATCTTCTTGTTAAAAGTCGATCATTTAACTCCAATTCCTGCAAAAATTTTACAAGCACAAAACCCATCAATAGAAATGAAAAGAAAACAAAAAAAAGAAAGGGATAATTCGGGTTGTCTCCCGAAAGAGCACTTTTCTTTATTAACGAGTCTTTAAGTTAGACTCAAAGCCATGGGGCTTTATGTCAACCACCACCAAAAGTGGTGCTCAATAAACTTTATGTTATGCTGCCATTATTCCCAGCTTCACCTCCTTTCAGATAGCAATCAATCATCCATTCGATAAAAACTTTTTTTCTGACAGAATTACCAACGCTTGAGGTACCAAACTTATGAGCAAGCCATTCGTTGAATGATAAACACGACCTTCCGTATTCTTCGTCTTCAACCATCATACATTGAAAATCATTTTACAGGAGATATTATTCTCAATTGAACCTTCATCAAAGAACTCTTTTTTTAAAGAGATATTCGTCGTAATCGTGCTTGAGCCTTTTGATGAGACTTGCGTTAACATTAGCGTCCCCAAATCTAATTTTATACCAATCTTGGAAAGATAAATTCCCAAACTTGATATCATGTCTTTCAATCTCATGGGGGCACATCCATTTAATTTCTTCAAATTTTTCATTACCACTCCCATTACAATAGTCACGAAATGGATTACATGAGGGCCATGCTTGCATTGATTCATCTTACACAACCATTATCGGAATGCAGTAATGTTTGTTAAAATTCAGAGCTTCTTCTACGTTCTTGACCTGATCAGCTTCCCCCTGTTCCTGCTTACAACTATCAACATCTTTTTCATTATTGTTAGACCTTATCTCTTTAAATAAAGGTTAATCAATTAAGGCATATTACTATTGAAGCGGTACAAAGGCTTATAGGGCGTTTTAACAGCGTTAATTTTTTTTGAAAATTTAGGATGAGGGTTTAATTGTTCATTCATATCAAAAGTAATTCGTTCCCCTATTCCTAAGGAAATTTGCTTTTCAAAAACTTTTATATGAGCGCGACAAGTTGCTAAAAATGGTCTTCCAAAAATTAAGTTATTATGCTCCCATTCGCCCATGTCAATAACCACAAAATCGGTAGGAAAAAGGAATTTACCAATTTTAAGTAATACGTTATCAACAACCCCCTTAGGTACTGCCTTAGTCGTATCAGCCATTTCAATCATCATTGTTGTTTCTTTTAGATTGGTTAGTTTTAAAATATCAAATAATGAAGTAGAAATAAGATTAACCCCAGCTCCTAAATCAGCTAAAGCGGGAATCTTAAGGTTACCGATGGTACAAGGAAATAGAAAGTTTCCTGGATAAAGCTACTTTTCAGGAAGTTGGCATGGTAAACGTCATTCTCAGATCCGTCATCTTTTTTCAGATAATTAATCCTGCAAAGGTCATTTGTGATTGTCGGAGTGTTCTGTTCTTCTTCCTGTTCATCTTGTGCAAATACGACCTTGCATGCAATAGCTTCATCTCCCCTAGCTTCGAAATCTTTATCAAGTTTCCCAATTTGAGTCTCTAAGTTCTTGATCGCGGCATCTTGGTTTCACAAGTTCATGTGTGACAACTGGCAATTAGGGAGCCCTTTTAGGTAACCGCATTATGCTAGTTAGACCAAGTAGTTTGACTTTAGGAGCTATTCTGGTTAATCATGACTTATTTTGGTATCGTTTATTGGCTTTTATGATTTATTTTAATATCAAATGAGTTATAGCCCGATATGTTAGGCACTACTTGAGTCGGTACAATAAAATCCTATAACGAGAGAAAACTTAACTTTTAACCCCTTAACACGCAACGAGACATATTGATAATTAAAATTCATGGAAAAACGTAAATAAAAACAATAGAGTTATACATAAAGTCGTTGGACACTAATATTTTACAAGAAATACGGGTTTGGCCCCCTTGTTTCTCTTGGCCAGCCACCCCTCCCCATCCCAAAACATTATTTTTTTAATCCCTATCCTCCCATATATATACCACCTCTCCTACACACACGCACACATACCTTTGTTTCTCTCTCCACAAAACCCTAATACACTCTTTCTCTCACTACACTTTCTCTCTCTAACCTAAACCTAGCCGCCGCCACTTCTCGGCCATTTTCCGGCCAACCGCCGCGCGTACGGCTACACCACCGCCACCATCTTGTAGATCTCTATCTCTTCTTTCATTTGACATAGGGCACGCGCCCTATCTCCCACTTTTGATCCTCCAAAATGCGTTTATACGCAACGGGTGTTCTTGGTTTCGTGTTACATTTGTAGATCGAGGAAGATAAAGGTAAAAGGAACAAGTTGTGAGCTCGTTTGAGCCTTTTGTGACCTCGTACAAACCACATAGGGTTCGACCCATGTGTTTCTTGGTTGGGTTTTGATGAAAACGGACATAAAACAATGTTTGAAACTAATAAAACTTGCATTTTTATCATTTTTGCGAAGTTTTGATTGTAGTTGAATGATGGGTTTTGAGGTTTGATGGTGTTTGGATGTTGTTTGGTTGTGTTTGGGAAATGAATGAACTATTAGGGTTTGTTTGGTTGGAGTGTGAGCATGGAACGAGCCCCAAATGACCACTAGGGTCCATTTGGGTGACGTTGGGTTGGAGCCGAGACCCTCAAGGGTCAAAGGGTCCGGGTTGGGGTCGGGTCATTGTAGTAACATATTGGTTGTTGTTGTTGGAGTTTGGATGAGACGCGGGGAGCCAAAGAGCTTCTAGGGATCGTTTGGTTCGCGTGGTCTTAACGGGGACCATGTCAAGACCATTAGGGTCGTGACATTGGTTACGGGTATGTTTGGTACTTAAATTGGATGGCGGGATTGATATGAGATTGTTTGGAGGTTGATTGGAGATTGTGGAATTGTTTATTTTGGACTTAATATTATATAGGTAAACTTTGCGCAACGTCGGTGTTACCGTGACTTTTTAGTCTCGGTTGACTCCGACAATGCCGTGACATGGACTTTTAGTATTTATCGGACAATATGACGTGTAAAAGCCGAGAGTCATGACTCGGACTTGTGAACTTGAGACGGATAATGACTTGAAACTTATATTGAAACTTGACGTAATATATATATATATATATATATATATATAAACTTGTAAATAAAAATAGAAAAATAGATAATAAAAGGGTTTTCTATATTAAATATTTGATGACAAGACTCGCCTTGTTATTCGATATTTAAAAGGGAACTAACGTCTTAAAATGGAAATCTTTTGTATAAATGAGTTATTAAATGTTTCGAGGGCACGTTTATCGAAATGTGTCATTTATGAGTATTTAATACCCATTATGTGTTATGCATGGGTTACGGATGACTTGACATTAATAGCGTTAATCCACATGGATAGCGGACTTATTAGGTTGACGAATCTAACAAGAGCCCGTTATGTGCGTATGATAGCGTTATTAATGGGTGAATTATCCTTATAACTCGCTAGGATGTGACTGGTTTTTGGGATGATAAGTGACATGAATAAATGGTTGAGTTTATCGAGTGGACGAATTCGATAAGATCTAACGATTTATTTCGAAACTTATTAAACTATAAAGCTTATCGCTTAGATGTTTCATTATGTCGTTATGAGTTGCTTTGGTAGAGATAAGTGCATTCATAGAGTCTTGTAGGGTCGATACCACACACACGATGATACCAAACGCTTGTAACTAAATAGTAAAACGAGACATTTTTGGAGATAAGAATTGGAATATATTCGGGGTAGATAATATTGAGATTGTAAAACATATTAAGAATTGGTTTATATTAATAGGTTGTGCCGAGTCAGTAGTTGCTGAGCCGAGTTAGCTGTTATCTGCGTTGCTAGTGATTATTTGTGCTTTGCTTGTTTGAGGTGAGTTTCATAGCCCCACTTTTATCTTTGTTTTTAACTAAATTGAGGTGAGAAATCATGCTACTCTTTCTTGGACCTACTTAAACTCTTTTTGATTTGCTTATTTGTTGACTAGAATAGATAGATATGTGGTAGATATTGCCTTAGTCTAGGGTAGCATTCATTTGCTATAACTACGTTGCCTATCTAAGAATAGGTATCTACTCCGACCTTGTCCAGGGTAGCATTTGTTCTAGGTCTTGCTACGACTGTGCTGGCTAGAGTCACCTTGGGCCTGTTGAGATCTCGATTATGTTGTTGGATTGTTGATGGAATGTGATTGGAATGTTTATTGTGTATCTATCTTAGTCTCGCATAGCAAATAAACTCTTTCAGGTCCACTATTGAATTTATATTTAAACCTATAAACTCACCAGCGTCAGCTGACCTTTTAGCATGTTTTCTCAGGTATTTGAGTTGATGTTTGGAGTGCTTGTTTTATGGAGGTTTGGCAGAGAGGCATGGTTGAAGGATCATAATTAAACTCTGATAATATTATGGGGACCTATTTTATAATCTCTTTTGGGCCTTATATTTGAATATTTTGGATTAAATGTAACCAGATAATTAACTATGAGATTGGTTGAGAACTATTTATGATTATCTTGTTTTCCTATACTCATGTGATGTACCAATCCAGTAATGCCCCGAAAGCTTGTTAAAGACTTCCGCTGTACCGAGATTTGTGGGTGTTACAGATTGGTATCAGAGCTAAGGTTATAGAGAACTAGGTACTTACTAAAACCTAAACTATAACCACTTTTTAGAAAATTTGATCCTCGACCGACGCATGCCAGCCTGCCAAGCCGAACCCTCTTGATTTGAGTATGGAATGAGCTGCAACTTGATTGTTGAGATGATATGTATTGAGATATGTTTATTGATTTTGGTATATTATGAGCTTTATATATGATTGGTATAACTTGGAAGTATATGATGCATGGATGATGCGATAGATGAGAATTTATGCGGCTTTGTTTAAATGCATGTTTTGTGTAATGCGGTGCCTTTACTTTAAAAGTTTTCCACTATGTGATATATGTTTTGATATGATGACGCGCTATTAGAATTAGTCATTTTTTATACACTTATACCTACCCTACGCCATTGTCACAGACCATGCCTTCACTAGCTTATGACGTGTCAAAGGAGATCCTTGCTACTACTTGTTCCCCAGCACTGACTCTGATGACTCCTGCGCATGATGATCCTTATGTGATCACCCGATACCCTACTTCCACTTCATCATCTGTCATTCCAGAGCCACAGACTTCACATACTTCCCAATTTCCATCATCATCTGATCCCCCTAGTTCTTCTAGACATCTTACATTACATCAGGTCTTAGCACGAGCCCAGACTCCTAGACTTACTTGTTGTACTACTGCTCGTATGTCTGTACGACCTCTATCATCACCTATGCACCTATCATCTCACTCTCTCCTGCTATCACCACCTTCATCACCATCTCACCAAAGACCTAGATCTCCTACTTTGCCACCACATGGCCGACTCATGGACTCCTCCTCTGTTGATGTGGATGAAGAGGAGTATGAGGACGAGGAGGAGTATGTGGATGAGGATATGGATCCTCCGGAGGAGGAGGAGTAGGAGGACATCCCAGATGAGGGTACTCCACCGCTTCATAGTCTTGCGCATTAAGTGCATTCTCCAGGACTAGGTTCTCCTTTACCCTTGCCTGAGCCTAATTCTCCTGAGTAGCCATTTAACTTTGACTCACCTCCTCACTCACCTGAGATAGGCAGCCCACTAGGTTCGGATATACCATCAGAGATAGCTTCAGAGCCCGCAGATTATGGCGAGACGGGTCTGATTTGGGAGCGGATTATATCCCAGGGTGTTGGGCTTAGTCAGTTATCAGACCGGCTAGTTGGAGTATCGAGGGCTAGTGTAGAGGAGTTGAGAGGAGATATGGGGTCAGTTGTTAGGAAGACTATGATCTTGAGAGAGGGTATGTCAGAGCTCTATGAGCAGGTAGGGAACCTGCAGACAGAGTGTACGACAGCCCGAGAGGCAGACCAAGCGCTATGGCGTAAGGTTGGCGAGCTGGAGAGAGAGGTCGCGGATCTGAGGAGAGATCGCGAAGCCCAGCATCTTGAAATCTCATCACTTTGGAGAGTGATGGAGGATGTTAGGAGATCAGCTAGAGTTTCTCGTGATCGTGGCTAGATTGTCTTAGGTTCATAGTGTTTTACCATCTTGAAACTGAGGAGTCCCTAGTTTGAGATGTAGACTTATCTTAGTTAGCTTGTTAGTTTCATTTGTAGGATCGTTTTTGACTACTCTGTATCCTTTCATGTATTGTACTTCGAAAACTATGTGTTATGGTTATTAGAAGTGCATCCTTTGATTTCTCGTTTCGATCTTTCGTTATTTCGTCATGATGTGGCATTATCCTTGTTATCTTGATTTTATATTCGTGCGGTATTCGATATCCTTGAGATAAAACCCCGTCTATCGGAACGTGAGTTGTGAACTTATGAAACTCTTGTGTTAACCTTCATATCAATGGTACCAAGACGAAAACCGCCTAGCCCACATCGACCAGCTCGTGACACATCATGTAGCCGAGCTGCTAGCTGAGTCAAATCACTCAAACCCTTTGCTGGAACCCCACCGCTTAATCGAGCTCGATGTTGTACTTACAAGGAGTTCTGATTTTGTGGTCCCATCGAGTTCGGAGGAACCGGGGGAGTGGTTTACCTAACGAGGTGGATGGAGAAAACTGAATTCGTGTTCACCGTTAGTAACTGTGTGAGGACGCCAAGGTCAAGTATGTGGCGTTCACTCTGAAGGACGAAGCATTGACTTGGTGGAACAACTATCACAGATCGGTAGGCAGTGAGGTAGCCTATGGCATGACTTGGAACCAGTTTAAGGCTCTACTGATCAAGACTTACTGTCCTAGGAATGAGATTAAGAAGTTAGAAGTTGGGTTCTGGAACCATAAGGTAAAGGGAAGCTGATATGCATACAATGTGTGTTCGGGGTCAAAGGAAACTTCCTTTTCTTGGAGCAAGTTTTTCAACCACCTAGGCAGTGAACCTAATCGTTGTAGTGTAGTATTAGGGTAAGCCTCAGGATTGATATCGTTCTCTAGGGGAATAGGAATGCTAGTGAGAAATTACTACGCTAAGGTTGGGGTTGAGGAAGATTATTTTTTTATCTTTTTTATATGTTTTTTAGAAAATTAAAGGTACGATCTCGGGGTATTGGATTTGGGGGGGTGGTACTTCTACCGATTACTCTACTATTATCTAATCTAATTAACTAAGCTAAGGGGTAGTCTATGTCTATTGATGTGTGCTCGTATGATGATTAAAAATGTGTCTACCTAGATACTATTACTCCCTAGTTATCTTTTATTGATGGTTGAATTGTCACGTCCTTAATCTTAACGCATTGTGTCTTCTAAGGTTGCAGGGTATTCTATTCTCCCTAACTCTTTGAGAATACCTTAAGGTTATTGCCTACAAAATCTCTAGGATTCATAAATTAACTCTAAGATTATCTTTGGATTTTTAGCCTACAATTACTCTAGGTGATCATAAAATAAGGTTCACAAAGATTACTCAAGCATTAAAAACACAACGATGGCCTATTTCAATCCTAAGTCAATTACAATTAAGATAAGAGACAACCAATCAATATTCAATAACTAGGTTTCATGGATCTAGGCAAACATACAAGTAAATTAGCTGAACATGGTAAACATGCAAGCATACACACATACAATCGAAGACATAATGAAATAAATGAAGTAAATAACTTATCTTGATGTAAAATAGGGTATGAAAACCCTAAGATACTGCCCAAGACAAAGCAAAATCGTTTTAGGTTTTTACTCCACAAATCTACCTCCTCTAAAAGTCTAAAAATCGAATTCTATACATAGATTTACAACTGCGACAGCGTTACTTTTTAATTGTGACGTTGTCGGATCGCCACCATTAGGGTTTCGTCTTGGCCAAGTCAACTTTTGGACGGCGTCACGTTGTGGTTGTGACGCCGTCAGCTTCAACTTCTGACGCTATCTGAATCTGGATCTAGGCCGTCTGATGGAAAAGGTCTTCGTGACGCCCTACTCTTCAAAGCCTGACGTCGTCAGGTACAAAATAGCAATTTCACTTCTGAGCCGTCGCAATTATAGGGACAACGTCGCCCTTTATCTGTGACGCCTTTGGGTGCACTTCTAGCAGCTTGAGTGTCTTGATCTTGACTTTAGCCATTTTCTTCACATATTCACGCCTTTTCGTCCAAATAAGTGTCATTCCAGCATTTTGCCTTCAAGAGACCTAAAAAGTGAAAAGGAACGAAATTAAGCAGTAACGGATATAAAAGTGGTCGATTAAGGGCTTAAATGACCCCTCAAAAGTGTACCTTTTAAATCCTTATCAAATATCCCTACATTTGGTATTTGCTTGTCCTCAAGCAAATGTGCTTTTGGCCAATCAATTTATAAGTTAGGGGGCATGAAGCATTGGTTTAGAACAATTCACAACAAGTATAAATCCTGCAAAAGTCATAACAAGCACGGAAATTACATACTAGCACCTCACAAGTGGTGTTTGGATACTCTCATCTCTCGGGTGTATATGAAATATATCAAATTGGAAATGGAAGATAAACACTCATTAACCGGTCCTAGTACATAGATTACCATAGGCCTGATACTAGATCAAACCTCCACCGCTTTGGCGTAAGCACCTAGGAAAAACTATCTAAGAGGTCTTTTAAAGGGTTGTAAGGTTAGGCTTACGGTAGGGAAACAAAGAGTTTGGTTGGATAGGCGATTTAGTGGTGGCAAGTCAAAAATCTTTATGTTACAAGCATGAGAAGAATGGCGTTGCTAAGCAAAGACTCGACACTCTAAACTCTAGATAACTTTGAAACAAACAAACATAAATATAAAGATAGATGTAGGATGGTAGCCCGTATGTTTTTTTTTCATACACTTTTACTCTACCATCCTCTACGATAACATCAAAATATAAGGGATTTATAGGCACTTCCCTACACTTGAGTTTTTATTACTCTAACACTAATTTGACCCGAATTGAAAAGATCAAAACACTTGGAGTACATTATTACGTAAATAAAGGGAATTTGAATTTAACGTTCTTTCCCGTCACTCCACAAAATTTAACTTTACCCATGAGTCCCAATCGTCCCAAAACTGTGTACAAAAGATATGACTCGACTTAGCAACTTATGCAAGTAACTAGATAATTGAACTAAGGGTTTAGTATGATAACAATAATGCACTAAAAGTGAGTGCATACAAGGTAGGCTAAGGCGATTTGGGTGTATATTTGGGGGTGGATTGTAAACAATGCTCTTCATTGATATTCCGGAAAACCAAAACATCACGAGAACCGCGAAAAGGATAGGCTCCGAGGGGTTAACTAGGGGTATCGTGTACTAAAGATGAGTACAACGCAAGGGTGTGGGGAGAATTACTCAACCGATGTGGAAGAAGTAATTATAATACGGGTATCAATCAAGGGTTATCCTAATGCCTCTTATCATTTAGTTATTCCTAACTACACAAGTGTAGTCTCACTAGCGATCTCGGGATGCATTACAAAACAAGTTCTAGAATCTATTATACTACCGGTACACTCTCGAAGCATTAAAGATGAATGCTTTAATTCCTACAAATCTAGGGGAGAACCTCACATTTTTGGGGTGGAATTTGAGTGGTAAAGGGTTTTGTGCTAGTCATATAACTTCCTATCCATGAGACGCTTTATTAAGACTAATGGCCCAGTCCTACATGTCATGAAAAATTTTAAATTTGGTGCCAAAATTACCCTAACCGATATTTCTCATGGTTTATTACACAAATGAAATTGGACAAGACAAATAATCAAGGATAAGCATAGTTTCAAAGTTCCTGTTTTATTCTCCCTCCCTACACTTAAACTGAACATTGTCCCCAATGTTCCCCGAAAGTATCAAAGTTATGATAATGGAAGGTAATTAAAAGAGAAAGAAACTAATACTCCCCTGATTAGCTCAGTAGGATCCGTATGAAGTAGTGGTTAAATTCTTCTTCAAGAAGAATATATGCGTGAAAAGCTCCATTCAATATTATGTTTCTTCTTCTTGATAAATAAAACCTGCACACTTAAGAAAACAGACGAAACCTTCGCATAAAATCGGCGGTAAAACTATATATGACTCTACTAAACTAGGATAGAATGCTTGTGGAATGGATGTTTGCAGATTTTCTGGAAAATTAAGAGCTGAGAAATTCCAAAAATTTATAAGTAGCACAGAAAACGAGAGAAAGTTAGATAAGTTGTTTCTGCTCCTCCAGACGCCATCAGGTTGCAATCCTGACGCAGTCAGGTTATCCTGACAGAAACTGGTCTGCTACGTTTTTCTGGAAAAATTCTGGAAAATTACATCTTTAGAATCTGGAAAAATTCCTGCAAACCATCCATTATGACTCGATACAAGCATTTGACTCTAACAAACACACATATATATCTTTTTCAAGAATTGTAATTCTCATGTTCACGTTCTTTTGAAAACGTATGTAATCTTCCCTACACTTATCCTTTTTGTAAAATACCTTTACATGTAATTAAGACGAAGTTAAAGACAAAATAAAGCATTTTCATAAATTCAAATATGAGAATAAACAATTAATGAAAAGATATATGACACACAAACAAGCAAACAATTAAGCATGGGTTGCCTCCCACGAAGCGCTTTTCTTTATTTATGAGTCTTGTAGCTAGACTCGAAGTCGTGCCCCTACGTGACTTCATTACCGTCATCTTCTTCCTCATGATGGTCTCTATTAGGGTTTCCATGTTATAGTAGTGCCCTATTATGAACCTTTCTAAAAAATCATCTTCTCCCCAATTGGTTCTATATTCCAGTTCTAGTTTCAAGCAATCCTTATAGAACCCGAAAATTTTATCCATCACATAATCTATTCCCTTCTCCTTATCCTCCTCATTCCTATAGTAGACCGATAGCTTAAGTTCTTTTTCATCATTGGATAATGATGAAAATTTCTCAATCTTACACGGCATTTGGTAAGCTATGTCATCGGTCTCATCCTTGAATCTCACTATTCCTAACGACGGATCATAAGTCATCCCGGTGTTCTCTATGAAAGGCTTTCCTAGAATAACGTGGGACAAGCTAGGATCTATGGCCGTATTAATATCATCCACAATTATGAAATCCATAGGATACGTGAAACTACCTACATAGACGGGCAATCCCCTAACTCTACCAAGGAAATTACGTCTAACTCTAGGATTATCGGGATCTTGCCTAGTTGGGATAGGCTTCTTCATCACCCAATTATAGTGCGTGCTAGTCATAATGTTTATTGGGGACTTGCGGTCAATGTAGGCCTTTGCCACGATTAAATGTCCTATGCAACATGGTATGTTGAGATTCCAAGGGTTCCTAAACTTGATCCTAGGGCTTTTCCTAACATACATGTGACGGAGGTCGCGCACTAAGTGGGGGTGGCGAGAGAGTTCCTCTTCCGTAGGGAACTTATTGAAATAGTCATCGCCTACTTCTTCTACTTCATCGGTCGATTCATTCTTAGGAGTCTCACTAACCTCAAGTACCATCTCATGGTTTTCTTCGCCATTAGTCCTATTAGGTTTCACTAAGGTGATGGTATTGACGAATTGAACGTGCTTGGCTAACTTACTTGGGTCCTTAATTTTCACACCGGAAGCTTCAGGAGAATGGGTCGAGATGGCATTAACCTTTTCGGTGGTCTTCCTATCACTATTGGTCATAGCTTTCAAAAGGTTATCAATCTTCCTATCCATCTCGGCTTGTTGTTGATTAAAGCGGTCCGAAAGCTTGGCTATTTGAGCTTCTTGGGATGTAACTAGGTGTTGCAACATCCCTTCTATGTTTTTTTGGCTAGGGCCGTGAGAGGGGGGCCATGAGAAATCATTGGAGGTGAATTCTTTGGTTTATCCCCAATAAAAGTCGGGTTTGCCCTTCCATGCTTCTCGGGCATCATTGAAAGTCCTAGGTCCGGGTGTTGTACGGAATCTTCCTCCTGTTCCATTGGTACGCGAGGATGCGTAGTCAACGGAAGCTTGTTCGGGGAGTCTTGTGCAAGTACGAGTGTCATGAGGACCACTACATAGCTCACACAAGGAAGATACTTTATTCACTTGGCGTGAAGACTTAGGATTTTCATAGGAGCTCATTAGGAATTTGACTTGATCTACAAGTTCGAGCATCCTACGATCCGAAGTTTGTGAGTTAATGGGAGGCAAGGAGATTTCCTTGACAGTTTTGGGCAACTCACGGGGGTTATTCCAACTTTCGTTGTCATAGAGAGCAAGGTCCTCTATTATACCCCACGATTCTTCCGCGGTGAGATCTCTAAGTTTACCACCGGCCTCTTGGTCGATGGATCATTTAGTTAAGAAGTTGACATGATCGTAAAAGATTTGGACTTGAAGCCAAAGATCAATGCCGTGATGAGGGACTTTATGGAGCAAGTCCTTGAATCGAGTCCATGCTTCGTAGAGAGATTCACCTTGACGTTGTTGGAACACCAAGATTTCATTCATAAGCTTAGTAGTTCTCCCCGGTGGGAAAAATTAGGCAAGGAAACGAGTAGTGAGATCATCCCAACTTGAGATGGAGCCGGTGGGAAGTCGCTCAAGCCAATTACTAGCTTGGTCCCGTAGAGAGAATTGGAAGAGACGAAAGCGCGTGGTCTCCTGAGTAGTAGCATCAAGGTCGATGGAATCGACGATTTTAAGGAAATCCTTAAGATGCTGATTAGGATCTTCGGAACGAAGTCCATGGAATGCACATCGGTTTTGCACCAACCGGATGGTGTCGGATCGCAGGGCTGTGGTTTGAGCTTGATCGGGGAGCGCAATAGTGTTCCTATAGCCTAGGTGGTTTGGTCTTGAGTATTCACCAAGAGTGTGGTCTCTTGGCGGCTCATTTGGTGGTGGGTTGAAGAGTGGTGGTTGATTATCACCTTCCATGATGAAAAGTGATAGGATTACCAACAAAGGTCACGAATAAGGGGGATAGACTACGAGGAAGCTAAAAATGAGAAAAAGTCTTACTCGATAGGAATCAAGCAAGGGAACCTAAACGAGGTGGAAATCTAACTAGCTATTCTATTCCCCGGCAGCGGTGCCAAAAACTTGATACGCGTACAACGCGCTTTCGGGGTCAAAGTAAACTTCCTTTTCTTCGAGCAAGTTTTTCAATCACCTAGGCAGTGAACCTAATCGTTGTAGTGTAGTATTAGGGTAAGGCTCGGGATTGATATCGTTCTCTAGGGGAATAGGAATGCTAGTGAGAAATTACTACGCTAAGGTTGGGGTTGAGGAAGATTATTTTTTATCTTTTATATATATTTTTTTTAGAAAATTAAAGGTACGATCTCGGGGTATTGGATTTGGGGGGTGGTACTTCTACCGATTACTCTACTATTATCTAATCTAATTAACTAAGCTAAGGGGTAGTCTATGTCTATTGATGTGTGCTCGTATGATGATTAAAAATGTGTCTACCTAGATACTATTACTCCCTAGTTATCTTTTATTAAAGGTTGAATTCTCACGTCTTTATTCTTAACGCGTTGTGTCTTCTAAGGTCGTAGGTTATGCTTTTATCCCTAACTCTTTGAGAATACCTTAAGGTTATTGCCTATAAAATCTCTAGGATTCATAAACTAACTCTAAGGTTATCTTTGGATTTTTAGCCTACAATTACTTTAGATGATCATAAACTAAGGTTCACAAAGATTACTCAAGCATTAAAAACACAACGATGTCCTATTGCAATCCAAAGCCAATTACAATTAAGATAAGAGACAACCAATCAATATTCAATAACTAGGTTTCATGGATCTAGGCAAACACACAAGTAAATGAGCTGGAGATGGTAAACATGCAAGCATACACACATACAATCGAAGACATAATGAAATCAATGAAGTAAATAACTTATCTTGACGTAAAATAGGGTATGAAAAACCTAAGATACTGCCCAAGATAAACCAAAATTGTTTTAGGTTTTTACTCCACAAATCTACGTCCTCTAAAAGTCTAAAAATTGAATTCTGTATATAGAGTTACAACTACGACGACGTCACTTTTTAATTGTGACGCCGTCGGATCACCGCCATTAGGGTTTCCTCTTGGCCAAGTCAACTTTGGGACATCGTCACATTGTGGTTGTGACGCCGTCAGCTTCAACTTCTGACGTCGTCTGAATCTGGATCTAGGCCGTCTGATGGAAAAGGTCTTCGTGACGCCCTACTCTTCAAAGCCTGACGTCGTCAGGTACAAAATAGCAATTTCACTTCTGAACCGTCGCAATTATAGGGACGGCGTCGCCCTTTATCTGTGACGCCTTCGGGTGCACTTCTAGCAGCTTGAGTGTCTTGATCTTGACTTTAGCCATTTTCTTCACATATTCACGCCTTTTCGTCCAAATAAGTGTCATTCCAGCATTTTGCCTTCAAGAGACCTAAAAAATGAAAAGGAACGAAATTAAGCAGTAACGGATATAAAAGTGGTCGATTAAGGGATTAAATGACCCCTCAAAAGTGTAACCTTTAAATCCTTATCAGAAGCGACATGACGGCTTACAACCGTCGCTTCCAAGAGTTGTCGTTGCTTTGCCTAGAAATGGTTCGTACCAAGGCTTTTAAGATTGAAAGGTACACTGATGGATTGCCTCTAGCTACTAGGAATGATGTCATCATTGCAAAGCCGGCTAACTTGCATGAGGAAGTTACCATAGCCCAGCATCTGATGGATTCCCTTGTGTTGGAAGGAGTAGACAAGAGTAAGAGTGATAAGAGGAAGAGGAATGATAATGTTAAGGGAGATAGCAATAAACGGCGAGAGACTGCCAGGATGTATGTTATAGGTAATGGAGAGAAGAAATGTTATGAAGGTAGCAAACCCTTGTGTAATCGTTGAAATCGACACCATCATGGGCATTGCCCAATGGTGTATAGGAATTGCTCTAAGGTAGGACACATGGCCAAAGACTGTAGGTCTCGTCCCCTTGTTGTGGCACAAACCGCGCAAGGAGCGGACTGAAAGGCCACTGTCACCTATTTTGGATATGTAAGAAAGGGCATTTCAAGAATGAGTTCCGAGAGCTTGGGTCAGAGGAAACCCTGGGAATGGAGGAGGTATGGTGAACCAAGGTGTGGGAAGTAATGGGCATAACCCTGTGAACCGAGGGACTAAAGGGAACCAGGGAAACCAGGGTGCTGGAAATCAACAGAGAGACATGGGAGCAGCGCGAGTGTACGTCGTTGAGAAGGAAGTCAAGGAGGACCTGAACATAGCTACGGGTATGTTCCTTCTCAATAACCACTATGCTTCTATACTGTTTGATACCGGTGCCGATATGAGTTTCATATCCACCGCCTTTATGCCATTACTAGGAATTGCCCGACACCTTTAGGATTAAGTTATGATGTGGAGTTAGCTAATGGGAATAGGGAAAGGATAGACACTATAGTCCGAAGTTGCACACTAAGTTTCCTAGACCACTCGTTTAGCATAGACCTTTTGCCAGTTACCTTAGAAAGTTTCGACGTCATCATCGGAATGGATTGGCTATCAAAGAACGATGCACACATCATCTGCGATGAGAAGATTGTGCGTGTGCCATATGGCGAAAAAGTCCTGAGCATACAAGGAGATCGGGGCGACTGTGGAGGTCCCTCCCGGTTGAGCATCATCTCTTGTATTAAGGCACAAAAGTACATCGACAGAGGAGGTTGTCTTTTCTTGGCTCGAATTTCTAAAAAGAAAAGCAAGAAGAAGAGTGAAAGACATCTTAAGGATGTACCCATCATTCGAGATTTTTCGGATGTGTTTCCCGACGATCTGCCAAGGATTCCACCTGTCCGACAAGTGGAATTCCAAATCGAGTTGATACCTAGTGATGCACCTGTAGCTCGGGCACCCTATCGACTTGCTCTAAGAGAGTTGGAGGAACTGTCTAGACAGTTGGCAGAGTTGTCAGAGAAGGGATTCATTCGACCAATTTCGTCACCATGGGGAGTACCTGTACTGTTCATGAAGAAGAAGGTTGGATCGTTCCGTAAGTAAATCGACTATAGGGAGTTTAATAAGTTGACGTTGAAGAACCAATACCCACTACCTAGGATAGATGACCTATTTGACCAACTCCAAGGATCTAGTATATTTTCTAAGATCGACTTGCGATCCCAGTATCACCAGGTTAGAGTCCGAGAGGAAGATGTCCCGAAGACAGCGTTCAGAACTCGTTATGGGCACTATGAATTCCATGTGATGTCGTTTGGTTTGACCAATGCGCCCGCGGTATTCATGGACCTCATGAACCGAGTATGTAAGCCTTATCTGGATAAGTTTGTGATAGTATTCATAGACGACATCTTGATATACTCCAATAGTATGGAGGAGCATAAAGAGCATTTGAGGCTCATCTTGGAGTTGTTAAGGCAAGAACAGCTATACGCTAAATTCTCTAAGTGTGAATTTTAGATTCTGACCGTACAATTCTTAGGCCACGTGATAGATAGTCGAGGAGTTCACGTTGACCCAGCTAAGATTGAGGCCATTAAGGAATAGGCCGCCCCTAAAACCCCATCGAAAGTTCGCCAGTTTCTAGGTCTATCAGGCTATCACCGGAGGTTCATTGAGGGATTCTCCAAAATAGCTAAGTCGCTGACCAAACTGACGTGGAAGGACGTTAAGTACGAATGGGTAGAAAAGGAAGAAGAGGCATTCCAAATACTGAAGGAGAAGTTGTGTAGTGCGCCCATCCTAGCCCTGCCTGAAGGAAGCGAAGATTTTGTCGTATACTGCGACGCTTCGCATAAAGGCTTAGGAGTTGTTCTGATGCAACGAGAGAAGGTGATAGCGTATGCCTCCCAACAGCTTAAGAAGCATGAGAAAAACTACACCACCCATGATTTGGATTTAGGTGTTGTAGTGTTTGCCCTTAGTATTTGGAGACATTACCTGTACGGTTCTAAGTGTGTAGTGTATACCGACCATAAGTGTCTGCAACACATCTTAGACCAGAAGGAGCTGAACATGAGACAGCGCCGCTGGTTGGAATTACTCAGTCGTTACGATTGTGAGATTCGTTATCATCCAGGTAAGGCCAATGTCGTTGCAGATGCCCTCAGCCAAAAGGTTAACATTCCGTTGTTACTTGTTTGATCCTTAGGAATGACAATTAGTTCACCTCTACCGTCTCAAATATTAGTCACTCAAGCCGAGGTGTTGACGGAAGAGAACCGTCTATCTGAGAACCTCTATGGGATGGTAGAAAATGAAAACGGCTTCTTGAAGAGTTCTGACGGAACCCTATGCTTCGGAGACAGAAGTTGGATACCATTTCATGGAGGAATCCGTGAATTGATTATGCATGAGTCGCATAATCAAAATACTCTATTCATCCCGGAGTCGATAAGATGTATCACGGTCTGAAGAAACTCTACTGGTGGCCGAGCATGAAAGCCAACATAGCTCTGTATGTCAGTAAGTGCTTGACATGTTCCAAGGTAAAGGTCGAACACCAGAAACCCTCAGGATTGTTAGTTCAACCCAAACTCCCTGTCTGGAAATGTGAGCAAATCACCATGGATTTCATCACCAAATTACCGAGAACAGTTAGCGGCTGTGACGCTATTTGGGTAATTGTGGATCGCTTAACCAAATCTGCTCACTTCTTGGCCCTTTGGGAAGTCGATAGTATCGACAAGCTCACTCGGCTGTATGTCAAAGAGATAGTATCTCGCCATGGCATGCCTATATCTATCATTTCTGACCGAGATATCCATTTCACATCAAGCTTATGGCAATCCCTACAAACGGCTTTAGGAATGAAAATTGATATGAGCACTTCTTATCATCCTCAAACTGAGGGTCAGAGTGAAAGGACCATTCAAACCTTAGAAGATATGCTTCGTGCCTGTGTCATCGATTTCAGCAAAGGCTGGGAGAAATACCTACCTTTGGCCGAATTCTCCTACAACAATAGTTATCATACCAGCATTAAGGCCGCACCATTTGAGGCGTTGTATGGCCGAAAATGCCATTCTCCTATCTGTTGGGCGGAAGTTGGTGATAGCCAGCTTACCGGTCCCGAACTCGTTCTAGAAACCACTGAGAAAATAGTTCAAATCCGTAATCGTTTGCAAGCTGCACGTGATAGACAAAAGAGTTACGCCGATAGGAGACGTAAGCCCTTAGAGTTTCAGGTGGGAGACCGAGTCATGTTGAAGGTTTCCCCTTGGAAAGGGGTGATACGCTTCGGCAAACGTGGAAAACTCAACCCCCGATACATTGGTCCCTTTCCAATCCTGGCAAGAATCAGACTAGTTGCTTACAGACTTTAGCTACCTCAGGGTGTCTTTGACGTCAGTAATCTTAAGAAATGCCTTTCTGAGGAAAACGGAGTCGTGCCTATGAGACATATCTGAATCGATGAGTGTCTAAATTTTGTTGAGGAGACGATTGAGATCATGGATCGTGAGGTGAAATGACTGAAGCATAGCCGTATCCCGATCATCAAAGTTCGTTAGAATTCCCGTCATGGACCAGAGTTCACATGGGAACGTGAGGACGTGTTCCGAAAGAAGTATCCTAAACTCTTTTCGTCATCGAGCAACTCGGAGTGAAACCCGGGACGGGTTTCTTCTGAGGCTGGGAGGCTGTGACAACTGGAAATTAGGGAGCCCTTTTAGGTAACCGCATTACGTTGTTAGACCGAGTAGTTTGCCTTTAGGAGCTATTCCGGTTAATCATGACTTATTTTGGTATCGTTTATTGGCTTTTCTGATTTATTTTATTATCGACTGAGTTATAGCCCGTTATGTTAGGCACTACTTGAGTCGGTACAATAAAATCCTATAACGAGAGAAAACGTAACTTTTAACCCGTAACATGAGACAAGACATATTGAAGATCAAAATTCGTGGAAAAACTTAAATAAAAACAATAGAGTTATAAATAAAAGTCATTGGACACTAATAGGGAAATGTAGGAGCTCGGGAAAGGTAAATCGGGGAAGTTTACAAAAAATACGGGTTTGGCCCCCTTGTTTCTCTTGGCCGGCCACCCCCCCCCCCCATCCCAAAACATTATTTTTTTAATCCCTATCCTCCCATATATATACCACCTCTCCTACACACACACACACACACCTTTGTTTCTCTCTCTACAAAACCCTAATACACTCTCTCTCACTACACTTTCTCTCTCTAACCTAAAACTAGCCGTCGCCGCCACTTCTCTGGCCATTTTCCGGCCAACCGCCGCGTGTACGGCTACACCACCACCACCATCTTGTAGATCTCTTTCTCCTCTTTCATTTGACATAGGGCACGCACCCTATCTCCCACTTTTGATCCTCCAAAACGTCTTTATACGCGACGGGTGTTCTTGGTTTCGTGTTGCATTTGTAGATCGAGGAAGATAAAGGTAAAAGGAACAAGTTGTGAGCTCATTTAAGCCTTTTGTGACCTCGTACGAACCACATGGGGTTCAACCCATGTGTTTCTTGGTTGGGTTTTGATGAAAACAGACATAAAACAATGTTTGAAACCAATAAAACATAAAAACAAATGTGTTGGTATCGTGTGTTGTGTCACGTCCTGTTTTATTGCATTTTTATCATTTTTGTGAAGTTTTGATTGTAGTTGGATGATGGGTTTTGAGGTTTGATGGTGTTTGGATGTTGTTTGGTTGTGTTTGGGAAATGAATGAACCATTAGGGTTCGTTTGGTTGGAGTGTGAGCATGGAACGAGCCCCAAAGGACCACTAGGGTCCGTTTGGGTAACATTGGGTTGGAGCCGAGACCCTCAAGGGCGAAAGGGTCTGGGTCGGGTCGTTGTGGTAACATATTGGTTGTTGTTGTTGGAGTTTGGATGAGACGCGGGGAGCCAAATAGCTTCTAGGACTCGTTTGGTTCGCGTGGTCTTAACCGGGACCGTGTCAAGACAATTAGGATCGCGACATTGGTAATGTTTGGTACTTAAATTGGATGGCGGGATTGATATGAGATTGTTTGGAGGTTGATTGGAGATTGTGGAATTATTTATTTTGGACTTAATATTATATATGTCAACTTTGCGCAACGTCGGTGTTACCGTGACTTTTTAGTCTCGGTTGAACCGTAACATGGATTTTAGTACTTATTGGACAATATGACGTGTAAAATCCGAGAGTCATGACTCGGACTTGTGAACTCGAGACGGATAATATCTCGAAATTTATATTAAAACTTGACGTAATATATATAAAAACTTGTAAATAAAACAAGAAAATAGATAATAAAAGGGTTTTCTATATTAAATATTTGATAACAAGACTCACCTTGTTATTCGATATTTAAAAGGGAACTAACGTCTTAAAATAGAAATTTTTTGTATAAATAAGTTATTAAACGTTTCGAGGATACGTTTACCGAAATGTGTCATTTATGAGTATTTAATACCCATTATGTGTTATGCATGGGTTACGGATGACTTGACATTAATAGCTTTAATCCACGTGGATAGCGGACTTATTAGGTTGAGAAATCTAATAAGAGCCTGCGTTGGATAGCGTTATTAATGGGTGAATTATCCTTATAACTCACTAGGATGTGACTGGTTTTTGGGATGATAAGTGACATGAATAAATGGTTGAGTTTATCGAGTTGACGAATTCGATAAGATCTAACGATTTATTTCAAAATTATTAAACTATAAAGCTTATCACTTAGATGTTTCATTGTGTCATTATGAGTCGCATTGGTAGAGATATAGTGCATTCATGGAGTCTTGTCGGGTCGATACCACACACACGATGATACCAAACGCTTGTAACTAAATAGTGAAATGAGACATTTTTGGAGATAAGAATTGGAATATATTCGGGGTAGATAATATCGAGGTTGGAAAACATATTAAGAATTGGTTTATATTAATAGGTTGTGCTAAGTCAGTAGTTGCTGAGCCGAGTTAGCTGTTATCTGCGTTGCTAGTGATTATTTGTACTTTGCTTGTTTGAGGTGAATTTCATAGCCCCACTTTTATCTTTGTTTTTAACTAAATTGGGGTGAGAAAACATGCTACTCTTTCTTGGACCTACTTAAACTCTTTTTGATTTGCTTATGTGTTGACTAGAATAGATAGATATGTGGTAGATATTGCCTTAGTCTAGGGTAGCATTCATTTGCTATAACTACGTTGCCTAGCTAAGAATAGGTATCTACTCCGACCTAGTCCAGGGTAGCATTTGTTCTAGGCCTTGCTACGACTGTGCTGGCTAGAGTCGCCTGGGGCCTGCTGAGATCTCGATTATGTTGTTGAATTGTTGATAGAATGTGATTGGAATGTTTATTGTGTATCTATCTTAGTCTCGCATAGCAAATAAACTCTTTCAAGTCCACTATTGAATTTATATTTAAACCTATGAACTCACCAGTGTTAGCTGACCTTTTAGCATGTTTTCTCAGGTATTTGAGTTGATGTTTGGAGTGCTTGTTCTATGGAGGCTTGGCAGAGAGGCATGGTTGAAGGATCATAATTAAACTCTGATAATATTATGGGGACCTATTTTATAATCTCTTTTGGGCCTTATATTTTAATATTTTGGATTAAACGTAACCAGATAATTAACTATGGGATTGGTTGAGAACTATTTATGATTATCTTGTTTTCCTATACTCGTGTGATGTACCAATCCAGTAACATCCCGAAAGCTTGTTTAAGTCTTCCGGTGTACCGATATTTGGGGGTGTTACATCATGTCCGCGTCTTCTTTCACCTTGTTCATCCATTCCTTGAACCTGTCATTTTTTTAGCAGATTCTTCGATATGCTTATGAACTAACTCATCAAGACTGGGCTTAGGAGGTCTGTTGTCAATCCTTGTGTAATACCTTGGGGGTCCCTCACGTTATTTAGCTCCGTTACCCCATATTCACGAAATGGCCTATTGTCGCCATATTTTACTCATCAACTCTCTTGACTTCTTCTTTAAGTGGGAATTTATTGGCAAGGTGAGCGCATTTGCAAGTATCGCAACCAACTTGTATAGTGTGCACATTTTCCTTTAGCTTTTTCATATCCCTACCAAGACTCTCAAGCTTATTAGTTATGGCTACAATGTCGTCCATATTTCCGCGTATGCTTCTGCTGCATCCTCCGTTATGCCATTTATGAGAGTGGTCAGCCATTTTTTGAATAGTTTCCAAAGCTCGAATAGGAGTCATCCCAGGAATCGGCCCCTAAGAGTCGAGCATCTGCCTTGTGGAGATGTTGATACCTTTGTAGAAGACATTTACCTTTTGCTGGCTATTGAGTTCATGAGTAGGGCATTTGTAAAGGAGATCGTTGTATCTTTCACAAGCTTGGTACAACGTCTCATCACCTACCTTCCTGAAGTTATGGATCTCCTCGAGTTGTTTTTCCGTCTTAGAAGGAGGACAATATCTTTGGATGAAATACCTTTTGAGGAGAGCCCATGTATTAACTGCCCCAGCGGGCAATCTGCCGATCCATGTTTTAGCAGCTCCAGTGAGTGTAATAGGGAACATACGAAGCATGATAGCATCGTTCGAGACTCTTGGAAATTTAAAGAGGCTAACAATGTACTCCACATTATCCACATGCTCGTAAGCATCATCGGTAATGCTTCCAGAAAAGGGATTTGCTCGTAGCTCCCTCATGAATTGTGGCTTAATCTCGAACTGTATATCAGCTTCAATAGCTGGCCTAACAAGCCCCGGCCATTGCTCTTCCCGAGTCATAGCAAGGTACTCCTCGAGAGTGAGGTTATTGATGTCCACAACTGCCATGGTACCTAAAACTTAAAGAAAATCGTGAGAAAACAGAAATTAAATAAACAAAAATAAAATACTTAATGAAAACCCTAATATAGCTCCCCGGCAACGGCGCCAAAATTCTGATGCAGGTTTCCTACCAGGATTTAATATTTATAATTCTCGTCTACCTAAGGTCTACCTATTGGACTAATGAGCAGTGAACCCAATCGTGCGTAGTATAGAAGGTGGTAAAGCCGAGGTCGTTCCCAAGAGCTATGTAGATGACGATCCTATTAAGTCTAATTGTCACGGTTTAAAATTGTTTTAAGTATGAAATGATTAATTAAACTAAAGACAAGAAATAATATGCATAAATTAAATTAAGGTTGTGAACAATGATGAGAAAGTGTGCTAGCCTAATTATTCATCCTATCATGTAATATTTATCTTTTCTAATTACTTCATATTGATTCAAGTGGGGGTTTAAGTCACTATGAAAACATTTGGTCAATTCGTCATAACCTATTCATAAAGGAATCTATTTCGAGCAAAGGTATTCTCATATAACGGACAAGCCGGATCATGAAGAAGGGGTAAGTGGGGTTCTTACCCGATTTCAAAGGCCTACCCTTTGGGGAGTCGAGGGTCTTAAGCAACCTAAGCCAAGTCATTAAGTACCCTACATGCAAGATTCGAAACAATGTGTGCCCGGACGCTAGCATCTTAGACACACATCCCTAACTTCTTAAGTTCATTCATCCGAACGGTGATTCTTTGGTCAATTCGCACAAAAGAAATTTGATAGTCTTTTGGTCAATTCTTACCAAGCCTCCTACCTACTTACTTAGAGTCAGTTGGTCAATTCACCCAAGCAATTAGATACGACCGCACTTCAAAACTACCGAAGCTAGGGTAACTACCATCGAACTATGCATGCATACACTAGAAACAATTACAGAAGCATGAAAACACAAACAATACAATCAAGGAATTATAACTAGGCTAGCACCAAAGGTGCTTAGCCGATCATATTAAAAGACACAATGAATTCAATGTTTAACATGATTAAAGACATGAATTAAAGTGAAAGATAGTAGTGATCGCTAAAGCTTATCGGTCTGGTGTGATTCCTCCCTTGGAGATGACTCCGTATGCTTGGTATGATCTGCCATTGGAACCCTCTTCACGTTCTCTGCCTTTGTATTGTGAGTGAATGATTTAAAATGCAGATTTCAGGGTTTGTATTTATAGGCCCGGTCATAGTTACGGCGTAACCAAAGTTGAGAGTTACGCCGTAACTTTAGTTTCTTCTAAACAGAAAGCTCGTAGAGGTGACTACGGCGTAACCTATGGAATAGTTACGCCGTAACAATATCTCTGCCGTAATTTAGTAGATAACTACGTCGTATCTTTGATACCTTCTAAACAAAAGGTTGTTACGTCGTAATACATGTAAGGATGTTACGGCGTAGTTGACGGAGGCGCGAAATACTTCATGACCTAGATGGCTACGGCGTAACTTAAGTTGAGAGTTACAACGTAACTGCAGTTGAGTTGGTCTTTGTGCCAAAATCCCAGTTACGGCGTAATTGAGAATATAAGTTACGCCGTAGCTTCTTCATTAATAGCATACAAAGATAAAACCGTTAGGAAAATCTCCAAATCCGCGTCTCTAAGCTCCAATGCTCATATTTTACTTGGAAACGAAATATAAAGGAATAAGAGTATATATCCAGAAAAATGACATAAAATATGAGTATAATCGGGAGAAATTGACACTTAAAAGTCAGGATAATTTGTTGTCATTACGTACTTTTCACTATTTGATCGTACTTAAATTACTTTTTGTGGAAAACTAGAAGGGGGGGTTGAATAGTTTTACCAATTTAAAACTTCCTTTTAAATATTTAGATCGACTTATGTCAATCTATTTGGTTGTTTATGTTGGACGTTGATAGATAGATATATAAACGTGTAATGAAAGATAAAGAGTAAGAAGCATACAACCACAATGCGAGTATTTATAGTGGTTCGGCTACAATGACACCTTCCTTTCCCTACTCCACTCCCCGAGTCATCTACTCGAGAGTTCGTAAACACTACACCAATCTCCTTATGGCGGAGAAGCCTTCACAACGTGGCTTACACCTTTTTCTGGTACAAAGCTAAATTCCGAGTTCTTTCACACCAAGGCGAACCACACCTAACACAACGTCGCCTACCCTTTATTTGGTGTCAGGCTAACCACAGAGTTCTTTCACTCCAAGGAGAACTAATCCTATGACAACATCGCCTACCCTTTATTAGGTACTAGGCTAAGCACCTAGTTCCATTACTATGGAGGAACTACTACCCAACACAACACAACACCTAATCTCAAGGAGATTGTTAATACAAATAAGCCGCAAAAACGTTTATTTATATTTTACGATCTTCTAATGTTTTGTCGATAACAAATGTAAAATCATTTTAACGAAACAAATAGAATACGTAAATAGTTTGAGTTAATAGTTTTCTAACACACTTACGTTTTCACATAAAACACTAAAACAAGCATAAGTGTTTTTATGATTTAGATATATATGTACAACAACTAATTTTTACATATTGGGTTAGCACATACTTAAACATGTAAATACTAAAAATGGGCAAAAACTTGTTAATACTAAAATGGGTAAAAACTAGCAAATGGTATTGACCCATAACCCATGGTTTTATATATACCACTTAACCAAGTTCATTGTATCTAGATAGAAAACCATGGATCAACCCATAACCCATGACCCATGACCCATAACCAAAAATACCCATGGGCAAAGAGGAGCGTTCCACGGATCCCTAGCTTTGTGCTAGCCGGATCCCTTGTGGAAGGGATCCGTGGGATCCGGAACATAGAGAATTTTCTCTATAAATAGTGAGCCATTTCTTTCCTTTTAGCTCACCACTTTACACACATACTTCCCCAAGTATTCTAACCCTCTAACCTCAGATCTAAGTGATCTATGTAGTTTGTCTTTTATTTTTGTGTGATCTTCTAGGTTCCTCTTAAAGGCAAGATCACCACTTCTTGAAGACGAGCAATCTCAAGTCCATGAGTTGCCATGCTTCGTCATCATCAAGACAACTAAGGTTCTCTTGTTGATAGTTCTTCCTTTCTACATAGATGTTGGGTTGAAGGCATTAGTGAAGAATGCCGAAAGTGTCAAGATGAAAGCATTAGTGAAAGGTGATCATCATCCGTGTCAAAGCATTAGTGAAGAATGCTAAAGGTGTCAAGACGAAGGCATTAGTGAATGGTACCAAGCGTTGTGTCAAAGGCATTAGTGAAGGATGCCGAAGAATCAAATCAAGTCGCATTTGGAAAGAATGCCTAGGTCGTATAATCGATGAGGTGCATCGTTATATATATATAAGTATTTGTTTATTTCCAAGGATGGTGATATCCTTGATGGTGTTGTAACAAGGAGAGGATCTCCTTGATATTAGGTGTTGTGTTGTGAAGGGTAGTAGTTCCTCCATAGTAATGGAACTAGGTGCTTAGCCTAGTACCTAATAAAGGGTAGGCAACGTTGTGATAGGATTAGTTCTCCTTGGTGTGAAAGAACTCGGTGGTTAGCCTAGCACCGTATAAAGGGTAGGCGACGTTGTGTTAGGTGTGGTTCTCCTTGGTGTGAAAGAACTCGGTATTTAGCTTTGTACCGGAAAAAGGTTAAGCGACGTTGTGAAGGCTTTTTCGCCATAAGGAGTTGGTGTAGTGCTTACGAACTCTCGAGTAGGTGACTCGGGGAGTGGAGTAGGGCAAGGAAGGTGTCCTTGTAGCCGAACCACTATAAATAACTTGTGTCGTGGTGATGTGCCTCTTAGTCTTTAATTTATTTTTGTGTGATCTTCTAGGTTCCTCTTAAAGGCAAGATCACCACTTCTTGAAGACGAGCAATCTCAAGTCCATGAGTTGCCATGCTTCGTCATCATCAAGACAACTAAGGTTCTCTTGTTGATAGTTCTTCCTTTCTACATAGATTTGGGTGAAGGCATTAGTGAGGAATGCCGAAAGTGTCAAGATGAAAGCATTAGTGAAAGGTGCTCATCATCCGTGTCAAAGCATTAGTGAAGAATGCTAAAGGTGTCAAGACGAAGGCATTAGTGTAGGGTGCCAAACGTTGTGTCAAAGGCATTAGTGAAGGATGCCGAAGAATCAAATCAAGTCGCATTTGGAAAGAATGCATAGGTCGTATAATCGATGAGGTGCATCGTTATATATATAAGTATTTGTTTATTTCTTAGGATGGTGATATCCTTGATGGTGTTGTAACAAGGAGAGGATCTCCTTGATATTAGGTGTTATGTTGTGAAGGGTAGTAGTTCCTCCATAGTAATGGAACTAGGTGCTTAGCCTAGTACCTAATAAAGGTTATGCGACGTTGTGATACGATTAGTTCTCCTTGGTGTGAAAGAACTCGGTGGTTAGCCTAGCACCGTATAAAGGGTTGGCGACGTTGTGTTAGGTGTGGTTCGCCTTGGTGTGAAGGAACTCGGTATTTAGCTTTGTACCGGAAAAAGGTTAAGCGACGTTGTGAAGGCTTCTCCGCCATAAGGAGTTGGTGTAGTGCTTACGAACTCTCAAGTAGGTGACTCGGGGAGTGGAGTAGGGCAAGGAAGGTGTCCTTGTAGCCGAACCACTATAAATAACTTGTGTCATGGTGATGTGCCTCTTACTCTTTATCTTTCATTATATGTTGAGTAAACTACACCATTCGTCCTTGTGTAATACGTTGACCATCAAGTTTCATCCTTTGACCAAAAAAATTGCACCGTCGGTCCTTAACTGCGAAACGTTAGTCATCGTTGGTCCCTCACCCTAACTGGTTGGACTAACGGGCGTTAAGCCTTGTTAAGTGGAGGGTATATTTGTCTTTTCACACTTCCATTACTCCCATTCTTATCTCTTGGTTAAGGGTCAAACCATCCTCTTCTCTGCAATTATGAATTAATATGATTTTTAATGAACACCAACACTTCATCTTCTTATCTCATATCCTCTTCTCTCTCTCTTCAAACAACAACGCACAACATCACAACCACACCGCTCCATCATCCACCACCCTACCACGCCACCTCCTTCATCTCCTTCATCTCATCACTTTCTCTTTCTCCGCTTTATGGTAAGTAGACATAGGGTGCTGGCTATGGTTCAGTTTTACAACAGAAACACCCATATGGGTGGTTTGTTTGATTCGTTCTCTTGGTTCAGCAGCGACCCACAAAGGGAGTGTTTGCTGCCCTCGGTTTATAGCCCACACCACGACCCATCATAGGGTGCGTTTGGCTTGTCTTAGTTCAATAGCAGCCCCAAGAGGGTGTTTGCTTTCTGCAGTCCGAACCCTCAAAGGGTGTTTATTTTTGTTTGATTTAAACTCACGAGGGTATTTATTTATTTTAGTTTTGGGCTCGACAACACCCACGAGGGTGTGTCTATCTTGGCTCAACAGCAGAACCCCAAGTAGGGTGTGTTTGTTTTGCGTATCACAACCCCAAGTAGGGTGTGTTTGGTTCAGCAGCGACCCACAAATTAGTGTTAGAGCAACACTTCACTTTCTCTTAAATTTTAATGGACATAAACTGATGTTATCTCTTTAGCTTATACTGGTGGTTTGATCGGATTAGTAGTGGTGGTTGGTTGATCGGTGGATTTTATAAATCTAAGTATTGATGTCTTTTGTTTTTATAATTTGTTGATGATTTTTAATGAAGATGCAAGATCATAGGTTAGTATTTGTGGGTTGGATTTGTGTTTGAGTATACGAAGATGAAGTGTTGGTGTTCATAAATTAGAAGAGAATGATATGGGTGTTTGTTTTTGGG
The DNA here is from genome assembly GCA_910596185.1 of Chrysanthemum makinoi. NCBI lineage: Eukaryota > Viridiplantae > Streptophyta > Magnoliopsida > Asterales > Asteraceae > Chrysanthemum > Chrysanthemum makinoi. The sequence continues at coordinate 280,914,837 of OU343222.1, forward strand.
GTTTTAATGGTCGCCAGAGGTGGTGGGACTGGTGGTGAACGGTGGTGGCAGGACGGTGGTGATTGGTGGTAGTTGTAGGTGAAGATTAAGATGAAGAAGTAGTGGTAGGTGGAGTGATTGTTGAAGAAGGGAGAAGAGAATGATTGGTGGGGGTAGTATTTATTATTAGAGTATAAACAAAAAACATGAATTGTGAAAGGACAAAAATACCCTCACGTGTATATCACGTGAGCATGCTTAACGAGAGTTAAATGGATCCGTTAGTTTGAGGGACCAAGGATGACTAACGTTTCGCAGTTAAGGACCGACGGTGCAATTTTTTTGGTCAAAGGACGAAACTTGATGGTCAACGTATTACACAAGGACGAATGGTGTAGTTTACTCTTATATGTTTATATATCTATCTATCAATATCCAACATAAACAACCAAATAGATTGACATAAGTCGATCTAAATAATTAAAAGGAAGTTTTTAATTGGTAAAACTATTCAACCCCCCCTTCTAGTTTTCCACAATTGGTATCAGAGCTTCGTTACCAAGTTTCTTAAAGTATGTTGTACTTTAAAGACTTGATACGATCCGTGTATGTTTGAAAACTACAAAGAAGGATTTTTTTTAAAGGTCATATTTTTTTTAAATCATTTTGTTGGACATGGATAGATGATTCTAACAACTTTTGTTCTTAAGAAATCTTCATGCTAGAATATCTCCAAAATCTTCATTCAAAGAATAATGAAGTCAACATTCAAGGAAGGATCTAAAAAGTAATCACAACTTACGTACACCAAGTACAAAGGATTACTTTAAAAGATCATGAAGTATTTTTTTTGGTATTATGCCAAACCAAGAAGCATAGAGGTATGTTTTACTTTTCATTAGATAGGTTACATTAGGTCAATTTGTTTTCATAAGTTCTCTTTGTTTATTAATCACTAACATCATTAGAAGTCTCTTTCGTCACTTCTCCGTCTTTTTTATCATCGAGAATGGTATTCCTTTTGATTCGTCAAACTAACGCCGTCATCACATATGAACCCTCGATATGTGATTCATTAAAAGCCGTCATCCAAAAACAAATCTTCATCTAATACCTCCAAACTATTTTTTGGCAAGCTAATTTATAAGCCTACTACAAAAATAATGCCAAACAACTCCTTTTCTGTCCACAGTAGCCGGATCCCTCTAGTTGTAGTAGCCGGATCCCAAACATAAAGGATCCGGGGGAACCGTGGAACAGAGCTCAGCTATACGCTTTCAAAAATTCACCACTGATTGTTTTTCCCTCTATTCACACAACACAAAAACGACCAAGCTACAGAATTCATCCTCATTGGCTTCCATACTTTCAAGCATTACCTCCTAGAACACCATTGTAAGTAATTACATTAACTTGTTCTAACTTTCATCATCCTCATCCTAGGATTTATGGTTTCTTAATATCTAATCAATTAACTTAATTAGGGTTTTTCAAATTAATCATGAAAAGGGGGATTTTAACAAAATCACTTTGTGTTCACAACATTGTTAATACAAATCAAAATCATAAACCCATTCCAACTAATTTTTCTTAATTGAAAATTTGTATTTTTAGGAACAACCATGCCCAAAGCCACTCAACAAGATCATCATGACACCGTCCATTACCTTACTCACTACTATCGTAAAAAGGGATTGACCAAAACCGACCGTCAAATATTCAAAAGCCTTGTAAAATGACTTATCCACGAAGGTCGTGTAGTCAAGGAATGTTTCCTTGAAGATACTGACATTCGTCAAGTTTTCTCAATAATCAACTTTGATTGTCTCATTAACATAGATGAACAAATTTGTCCGGTCTTCATTTTTAAATTTTACAAAAGCTTTAGGATCATTAGAAACACCTACAATAGCATCTCAATCGCCTTCATCATCAACAAACAAAATTTTACTTTTCCTCTCAACACCTTTGCTCAAATTCTTCGCATTCCTTGTGAAGGAATTTGTATGTACTCTCAAGATTGGGCAATTAACGCTCAAAACCTTGCACTTGATCCTAAGCCTCTCTATAACACTTCTCTCGACGATCCCAAAACCATTAGAGATACTATCTTCAAAGTTAGGACCGACCAATCTCGTTACGACCGTAACAAAAAACTTATTCACCGTGATACCTTTCAAATGGAACTTTTCGAAATGCATCCCATGTTTAGAAAGGAAAATGTCATTAGCCTAGTTGGAAACAAAGATCATCCAAACGCATGTCTTGTGCAAATGATCTATTGTCTTACCCACCAAAGGCCATTTAATCTTGCCTATTACATGGTAAGGAGAATGGCTGGGGTATTCAAAGCTTCCAACATGGTACTTCCATATGGTATGCTCCTAACACGACTTTGTAAGTATGTTGGTACATTGCAACCATCTCCTATTAACGATGATCATTACCTTTCCGATCACGTCATGGTACCTCTTACCAAACAACGCTCTAAACGGTTCATGGTTAATGGAGAGAAACCTGAAACTCTCTCGGACTCCTCGGCCGGTGAAGAAGAAGATGAGGAAGACGTCGACCCCGTAGCCAACATCAAATTGGAAATCCTTGAATACCACGAACAACTTCCAACCATTCCAAACGAGACCGCGGAATTTAAGCAATTGAGGGGCATGATTCAAAACCTCGCTTACAACCTCACTAAGCCGTCAAAAAGGAAAATAAAGGATTGACGAAAGAGACAATAGGAATATGCTTATTTTTCTTTATCTTATGTTTGGATGATTACGTTTTAGCACTTTCGGTTTATGGTAACTTGGATATTGTCTTTTTATCATGGTTCTATAACTAGTGTTTTGTGATAAACATGCTTGTTTCTCTTTTTTATCTTTGGATTTACTAGTGTGCATAAACTGCGCATCATTTCTGTGTAGGTTCGATCTGCGATGCCGGATCCCGGGATTAGCCTAGCCGGATCCCTCCCTTGAGGGAACCGTGGGATCCGTAACATCAGATCAGCAATACAACATTCCTTACATCAAGATAGCTTTCTAGATAACATCACATTAGCTAAGCATATGATTTTAGAACCCAACTAAGTCCACTTCAAGGATGAGAAAGGCTTAGACTCACTAAAGGCTTACTTAAGATCTTAGTCTAATTTTATCAACACATCTAAACTCACCATATTTCTGCTTCAACTACTCACAAACTATTTCTCATCTCTCAAAATACTTAAAGAGGACAAATTAAACATTTTTAGGAAATTTCCTCTAGTCATTTCTATCTCAAAGTAAGACAAAATTTAGTTTTTCAATTCTTGTGATTTTTAAGAATTTTTCTTAATATCACCTCAAGCTTAAATCTGATCACTAGGATCATTTATTATGACTTGACACCTCCATAACTCTTAGTGTTATCCTTAGACATCCATTGGTAGTCATCTTGTCCCATCCTCCTTCCATAAGAAGCAATCATTTGCTATAACACTTATTACCTTTGATCATTCAAGTACCCTTTCATCTTAAACACTTAGGAGAATTGAAACATTCAAAATGAGATAGGCTTTAGCTCCTAGAAACCTCATTTCAAACCTGTCATAACTGCTGAGAGCCGGATCCCTAGGATTAGCCTAGCCGGATCCCTCCAAGGAGGGAACCGTGGGATCCGGGTGACAGTTTATCTAAAACATTGCTAAAAAAATCATTTTAACTCATCTTCCTAACTCAAACACTCCATCTCATCTTAAATGAGTTCCTAGATCAGTGAAACTCTGAATCTCAACCTTGTGCATGTTAATCATCACATTTCCAAGAACATTATGATGGATCTAGGACACTCTACTTGTGTCAATGATATTTTGTATGATATTATCAAGCAAGCGGAATTTACTTAAGTAATACTTAGAAGACGAATTGTATGATGTATGAGAATAAACACAAGTTAACACAAAACTCAAGCTCCAATATTATTAGTGAATAATACGAGTGATCTTACCTTATCACTAGGGTACACCTTGAAGCTTTCGTAGGTAATATTGTAATATGATACGTAACTAAGACAATGACCTAGGATCTCCTTTTATACAACAAGAAGTCCTTTACAAGATAAGTATAAAGCTAACATAATACAATATACACAAGATCTATTCTATACTTATCTAGACGCGTTTAACCTTATCATAAACTGATAGCAGTGGTAATGAAGAACTTGCAGTGGGAATACATTTCCACTGCTAGTATTAATCAAAGCAGTGTAAACCACAACCATCCGTGGTAACGGATTATTCCCAACACATTAGTGGATTAAGTCTTAAATGCAATTGCCAAGTTCTTCCCTTTATAACCCATATTGCTAAGAACACTTTAGTCATCAAACACAAACATAATTATCAGCAATTGCAACCATCTTCCTTAGTCATCTCATCATGAGAAAAGCTCCTAGTGCTAACTCATCCACTCAAGAACCACCTAAGAAACTTGCTAGAATCATACACGAAGTTTCCTCAACCGAATCATCTCCGGTTAAGTCCACCAATGCTAGGATTTCCCCTACACCAAGGAAACCAATCAAACTAATCCCCAAGAAGAGTGTTCCCACTAGGATTTCATCACCAAACTCTACTATCCTAAACATACCCTTCACAACTCAACCAACACCATTAGTGCCTAGAACCACCTCACAATCATCTCCACATTCTCACAATATAGTAGATTTACCTTCTTGGCCATCTCACCTTTCACCATTACCAACAAATTCACTTGAAAAGATTGAGCAATAGAATCAAAGTGTTGAATCAACACTTGCTCCAAAAGCAAACTCTATCATTCCCCCCAATAGTCCATTTTGGATTATGAGAAAACATGAAAGGCAACCACCCGACTATATGGAAGTTAATTCTTCTTTACCTTCACCCTCAAACATTGTAGAGCCATCACTTAATAAGCCTCCACCAATTCCTCCTTCATTTGAAGATACTCAACCCACTTTACTTGAACTTCCACTACAAGAAATTCAAAACCATGACAAGGATTGCTATCATTGTAAACATGTTGAAAGGTTGATACATGAAGTGAAGAGCAACGTTTCATGTTTTATCACCTCCTCGAACGTTTCGAAGAGGTTAAAAAGCCTAAACTACAATGAGAATCATAGTCAAAAACTCAAACTTAGAACGTTTAGGAAACCTTTCTCATCCTTGATCATCATTAAGTTTTAGTTGAACCTTGAATTTGGGTAACTCATTAGCATTAGTAGTACTTGTATGGCTAGTTCATTCTCTTAGTCTTAGAGATTTGTTTGGTTATCTCTTGTTTTATTGAATGAACATTTATATGTTTTGATTATTCTGTGCGTTGTGCTCTTTATTGCACGCATATATTGTCTCCACACTAGCATTGTTTGACACATCTTCACTGCTGAAGAAACTGTCATCAGGTAGCCGGATCCTTCCAAAATAACTAGACAGATCCCTCCAAGAAGGGAACCGTGGGATCCGTGGCACAGAAGTACAATTTACTACTAACACGAGTCTTATTTGCAGGAAATTATGCACTATACTCTTGTTTTTTAACCTTTGTTTTGTAGTTATTCAAAATACACATGAAGATATTGACACCATAAAGCTAGGGGGAGCTTTGTGTCAAATGACATTGCAAAATCATTTGCAACTTAATCCAATTTTGGATTACACTTCATGACACCCCATTGAAACTTTGCAATATTCAAGGGGGAGCACGTTTTCGTCACTTAGACGAACCATTTGCAAACTTAATTGCAAACACAATTAGTTTATTTTATGCTGTGTCCTTGACGCCCTTTCAAAGGGATGGACTCGTCAAGGGGGAGTTAAGATGAGTTCCATTCCCGTCACTTGCTCTCTTTACATTTTTACATACATTTTCTTATAAAAATTGTGTTAGTTTCTTTTAACACTTTTTGTTTCGAAAAAAAGGGGGAGAAGAAAGTAAAAACTACAAATTCAAACTTTTACGAATTTTAGATTTTCCTTAAAATAATTTTATGTTTTGCCATCAACAAAAAGGGGGAGATTGTTAATACAAATAAGCCGCAAAAACGTTTATTTATATTTTACGATCTTCTAATGTTTTGTAGATAACAAACGTAAAATCATTTTAACGAAACAAATAGAATACGTAAATAGTTTGAGTTAATAGTTTTCTAACACACTTACGTTTTCACATAAAACACTAAAACAAGCATAAGTGTTTTTATGATTTAGATATATATGTACAACAACTAATGTTTACATATTGGGTTAGCACATACTTAAACATGTAAATACTAAAAATGGGCAAAAGCATGTTAATACTAAAATGAGTAAAAACTACCAAATGGTATTGACCCATAACCCATGGTTTTATATATACCACTTAACCAAGTTCATTGTATCTAGATAGAAAACCATGGATCAACCCATGACCCATGACCCATAACCAAAAATACCCATGGGCAAAGAGGAGCGTTCCACGGATCCCTAGCTTTGTGCTAGCCGGATCCCTTGTGGAAGGGATCCGGGGAACAGTAGAGAATTTTTTCTATAAATAGTGAGCCATTTCTTTCCTTTTAGCTCACCACTTTACACACATACTTCCCCAAGTATTCTAACCCTCTAACCTCAGATCTAAGTGATCTATGTAGTTTATCTTTTGTTTTTGTGTGATCTTCTAGGTTCCTCTTAAAGACAAGAACACCACTTCTTGAAGACGAGCAAGCTCAAGTCCATGAGTTGCCATGCTTCGTCATCATCAAGACAACTAAGGTTCTCTTGTTGATAGTTCTTCCTTTCTACATAGATGTTGGGTTGAAGGCATTAGTGAAGAATGCCGAAAGTGTCAAGATGAAAGCATTAGTGAAAGGTGATCATCATCCGTGTCAAAGCATTAGTGAAGAATGCTAAAGGTGTCAAGACGAAGGCATTAGTGAATGGTACCAAGCGTTGTGTCAAAGGCATTAGTAAAGGATGCCGAAGAATCAAATCAAGTCGCATTTGGAAAGAATGCCTAGGTCGTATAATCGATGAGGTGCATCGTTATATATATAAGTATTTGTTTATTTCCAAGGATGGTGATATCCTTGATGGTGTTGTAACAAGGAGAGGATCTCCTTGATATTAGGTGTTGTGTTGTGAAGGGTAGTAGTTCCTCCATAGTAATGGAACTAGGTGCTTAGCCTAGTACCTAATAAAGGGTAGGCAACGTTGTGATAGGATTAGTTCTCCTTGGTGTGAAAGAACTCGGTGGTTAGCCTAGCACCGTATAAAGGGTAGGCGACGTTGTGTTAGGTGTGGTTCGCCTTGGTGTAGAAGGAACTCGCAGATTTAGCTTTGTATTTTAAAAAGGTTAAGCGACGTTTATCGTGAAGGCTTTTCGCCATAAGGAGTTTGGTGTAGTGCTTACGAACTCTCGAGTAGGTGACTCGGGGAGTGGAGTAGGGCAAGGAAGGTGTCCTTGTAGCCGAACCACTATAAATAACTTGTGTCGTGGTGATGTGCCTCTTAGTCTTTATCTTTCATTATATGTTTATGTTAATACAAATATCGTCATTAAACGTTATTTATATTTTTGATCTTTGCCTAAGTTTTGTTAACGACAAAAGTAAATTTAATTTATAAAAGCTTAAAGCTTGTCAAGTTTATTAGATATTAAAACAAGCTTTCTTAAACAATATATTCATCATTCAAGCATTTACATTTATGATTAGTAACATCTTGATATGACTCTAATAATTATGTATGATAATAGTTTGTAGAATGTGTTAGGTTCTTAAAACCAAACACTACTTAAGCATTTGCATATTTCTATTAATAGTAATACAACATTTGACATCATGTATTACATCATGGAGAATCATTGGAAGATTTCATTAGATATTTTGTGAAGATTTGTACTCTTCATATCTTGCACAATCTTACTTAAATAGAGTTGACTTTAGACAAGATTTGATATCTTGACTGTCAGACTGGCGGTACCATTTTGGTACACGGGCGGACCCCTTTTAAGGGGTCCGCGGTCCGTGGACGCTCCTGTCCAATTTGGCTATAAATAGCAATGCCAAGCCAAGTAGTTTCTCATCCCTTTCTAACATACTCTCATACATATCTTCTCTCTAACCTTTCTAACTCAGTTTCCTATCATATTAGTGATCTCTTTTGTAGCAAAGAAGATCAAGTCATATTCAAGCTTCAACGAGAAGTTGGAAGTCTTGTTTGTTTAGTGTTGTATGATCTAGTGTTGATTCATACTTCATTGTTGTATCAAACCATCATAATCTTGTGAGTGTGAGTGGTTAGTATTTTAGTCCTCAAAATACATTGTGTGTGGGAGTAGTTGTACCCTTGGAAAGAACTCGACATCTAGCTTAGTGTCGGAAATAGTGTAAGCGAAGTGTAAAGGTTTTCTCCGCCGGTGAAAGGAGCTTGTTGACTAGTGAAGTTAAACTCTCGAGTGTGAGACTCGGGAGTGGAGTAGGGCAAGGAAAAAGAGTCCTTGTAGGCCGAACCACTATAAACAACTTGTTGTGGTTTGATCATTTCTCTCCTTATTTACTCATTACATATTGCTTGCATATTTCATTAACATACTCAAGATCAATATCAATTGATCTTTCAATAAGTTTCAAAACAAAGTTTTTAATCGGTAAACTATTCAACCCCCTTCTAGTTTTCTACAATTGGTACCAGAGCCTCGTTGCTCAAGAATTTCTAAAATAACTTGTATTTTATAAACTTGAAACGATCCATGGATTCTGAAAACTTTAAAGAAGGGCAATCTATGCAAAGACCACCACTCTTTGAAACCAATGGATTTATCTATTGGAAAAACCGTTTGGAAACATATGTAAAATCAAAAGATATAGATCTTTGGTTTATTATTGTTAAAGGAGATTTTAGTTCTACAACAAAGGATATTTCCGTTGATGAACAAAAGAAATTAGTTGCTAAAAATAATGAAGCTAAAATGATGCTTTATAATGCTTTACCTAGAAAAGAATATGAAAGAATTTTTATGTGTGAAACCGCCAAAGATATTTGGGAATCTTTAATTGTTACACATCAAGGTAATTCACAAGTCAAGGATAACAAAATTGATCTTCTTGTTCAACAATATGAACAATTTGTTATCCCTGAAGATGAAACCATTGATTGTGGCTTTGCTCGTTTTAACACTATCATTACATCACTTAAAGCACTTGATGAATCTTTTCGTAGTAAGAACTTTGTCAGGAAATTTCTTAGAGCACTCCATCCCAAATGGAGAGCTAAAGTGACCGCTATTGAAGAATCAAAAGATCTCTCAATAATGTCACTAGACGAGCTAATTGGCAACCTCAAAGTTCACGAGATGGTAATGGAGAAAGATTCGGAGATCATCAAAGGAAGAAAGGAGAAGATCAAATCCGTTGCTCTTAAAGCAAAGGCGGAATCAAGCGATGATGGTGAATCTTGTTCCGATAGTGAAGATGAGGAGTATGCCATGGCCGTTAGAGATTTCAAGAAGTTCTTTAGAAGAAGAGGAAAGTTTGTAAGACAACCTCGAGAAGAAAAGAAGCCATTCAGAAAAGATCGGGATGATAAGAAGATTAAAGGTGAAAGAAAGTGTTTTAGATGTGGTGATGCAAGTCATCTCATAGGAGAATGTCCCAAGCCACCTAAAAACAAAACTCAACGAGCTTTTGTAAGTGGTGCTTGGAGTGATAGTGAAGACGATGAAGAATCAAGCAAGGAAGAGATCGCTCTAATGGCACATGAGTCAAATGAGGTACTTTCCGACTCTTCTTATTCTTCTATAGATGATGACACCTTGCAAAAACAATATAATCAATTGTGTGAGCTAAGTCTAAAAATCATAACTAAAAATAAATTTCTAAAACCAAAAGGAGTTTTGGAAAATGAGGTTTATGAGTTAAAAGAAAAAGCAAAACGACTTGAAAAAGGAAAAGCAAATGACGATGATTGTAAATCATGTCAAGAGCTTAATCTTGAAATAGAAAAACTAAAGCTCACACAAGAAGTTTTAATAGAAAATAATTCTAAGTTTAAAAGGTTTAACAAAAACATCGCTCTTGCCGATGAAATAGTTAAAATTCATAAAACACCGGGAGACATGAATGGGCTAGGTTTTAATGAAGTATTAATTCCAAAGAGTCAAAACAAAACGCGAAAAAGACGAACATTCGTCAAAACTGCTGCAGATAAAGACGCACGACGTGACGGAACCAAAATAAGGGTTCCGTCCGTTATGCTAAAATGGTACCGTGGTACTTCAGCAGAATGAATGTTCGCAATACGGACCGTGATGAATTTGTTAAAATAACAAAGAAAACCAATGATAATGTTAAACTAAAACCAGCCATTATATAGGAGTAGGACTTGTAAAAAATGAATTTAGATCAAAAACTACTCAACAACGATATAAAACTTCTTTTGCCAAACGCCCATTTCCTAAGAGCAACCACAACGTTCAACCTAACTACCAACACAACGGTTGGAATCAAAACTTTCCTAGACCATATCAAACTCCAGATTACATGCCATGGAACCCTTACCCATCATTTCCATACATGAATCAAATAAATGGTATGTTTAACCCAAACGGACCCATGAGATATTGGGGACCAAATGTTTGAGTTATTTGCTTCTTAGGTATGCTTGAAAGTTGGATTGGAACCTGATGAATGGATAAAAGATAGTGGATGCTCACGACACATGACGGGCAACAAAAGTCTCTTCTCATCATACCAAGAGTATGACGGAGGTAATGTCACTTTTGGTAGCAATCTCAAAAGCAAAATCATTGGCAAAGGTACGATTGCTCATAACTCTCTAACTATTGAAAATGTTGCTCATGTGGATAGGTTAGGATTTAATCTACTTAGTATTAGCCAACTATGTGATAAAAAGTATAAAGTACTATTTGATGAAAATGGTAGTAAAATACTAAAAGATGGTATCACCATAGCTAAAGGAGTTAGGAAAAATAACATATACGTCATGAAAATAGATAAAACATATAATGACAAACTTTGCCTAACAACATTAGACGATAGCTCATCTCTTTGGCATAGACGCTTAGGTCACGCTAATATGAGACTTATACAAAACCTATCTTCAAAAGAGTTGGTTAGGAATTTACCAAAACTAAAATATGACCAACACTTTTGCGACGCTTGCAAAATTGGTAAACAAACACATAGTAGTCACAAATCTAAAAATATGGTGTCCACATCTAAGTGTCTAGAATTATTACATATGGACTTGTTTGGACCATCCGCTATAAGAAGCTATGGAGGCAACTTATACACTTTGGTCATAGTAGATGATTACTCAAGGTTTACTTGGACGTTATTTTTGAAAACCAAAAATGAAGCTTTTGATAAATTTGAAATACTTAGCAAGAAAATTCAAAATCTTCTAGGTGTCAAAATTGTGTCGATCCGAACGGATCATGGTCGTGAATTTGACAACGAAACTCAATTTGGAAACTTTTGTGATACAAATGGTATAACACATAACTTTTCGGCACCACGAACACCTCAATCAAATGGAGTAGTAGAACGTAAAAATAGAACAATTCAAGAAATGAGTAGAACAATGCTTAATGAACAAAACATTCCTCAAAAGTTTTGGTGTAACGCCGTTGACACTTCTACATATATTTTAAATAGAGTCCTAATACGTCCTTTCCTAAACAAAACACCATATGAACTTTATAAAGGTAAAAAGCCAACATTAGGATATTTTAAAGTCTTTGGTTGTAAATGCTTTATTCTTAATACTAAGGATTATCTCACCAAGTTTGACCCAAAGTCTTATGAAGGTGTATTTCTTGGTTACTCTCAAACTAGTAAAGCTTACATTGTCCTAAATAAAGAAACAATGATAGTCGAGGAATCGTTGAACATAACATTTGACGAAAGTCCACCTCCCTCTAAGACATCACCTTTGGTAGATGATGACTTAGTTGAAAGTCAAATAATAGAAAGTCAAATTAATAATAACAAGGAGGATGAACCATTAAATAAGGAAATTATCAACATCAAAGAATCTAAAAGTCATCCATTAGAAAAGGTCATAGGACAACTTAATCAAAGAACCTTAAGATCACAAGCTCAAAATCAAAGTAATCATTTTTGTTTTGTATCCACCATTGAACCAAAACCCATAAATGAAGCAATAAAAGATGAATCATGGGTAATTGCCATGCAAGAAGAATTAAACCAATTCGTTAGAAATGATGTTTGGAAACTAGTTCCAAAACCCAAAGATCAAACTATAATTGGAACAAAATGGGTCTTTCAAAACAAAATGGACGAAAATGGTGTAGTATCTAGAAACAAAGCTAGGCTTGTTGCACAAGGTTATAATCAACAAGAAGGAATTGACTATGATGAAACTTATGCACAGGTAGCTAGACTTGAATCTATTAGAATATTACTTGCTTATGCATGTGCTTATGATTTTAAATTATTTCAAATGGATGTTAAAAGTGCTTTCCTTAATGGGTTTATTAACGAAGAAGTGTATGTTGCTCAACCTCCGGTTTTACCGACTTTGAGAAACCACATCATGTCTTCAAACTCAAGAAAGCATTATATACGGCCTTAAACACGCACCTAAAGCTTGGTACGACCGTCTTAAGACTTTTCTTATTGATAACAAATATACTATGGGATTAGTAGATAATACTCTTTTTACTAAGAAAAGGGAATCACAAATTATTATTGTTCAAATATACGTTGATGACATTATATTCGGATCAACTTGTCAAGAACTATGTAATGATTTCTCTAAAATCATGCATGACGAGTTTGAAATGAGTATGATGGGTGAGTTAAACTTCTTTCTAGGACTTCAAATTAAACAACTAGAAGATGGTATTTTCTTTAACCAATCTAAATATATAAAAGACATGCTTAAGAAATTTGGTCTTGAAGATTCCAAACCAACTAAAACACCCATGTCCTCGGACACTAAACTCACCAAGGACGAAGAAGGTGAATCCGTAGATAACACTAAATATAGAGGAATGATTGGTAGCCTACTCTATCTTACGGCTAGTAGACCCGACATTATGTTTAGTGTTTGTCTATGTGCTCGCTTTCAAGAAAACCCAAAGGCATCACACTTAGAAGCATTAAAAGGGATTTTTAGATATATTAAGGGAACAACGTGTTTAGGATTATGGTATCCCAAAGGAACGGTTATAGAAACCATAGTGTATGCCGACTCAGATCATGCCGGTGATTATGTTGATAGAAAAGTACAAGTGGTATTTGCACTTTTGTTGGACATTGTCTCACCTCATGGTTTGCAAAGAAGCAAACGGCTTTAGCCATCTCTACTACTGAAGCCGAATCGTCTCACCGGAAAAGCATGTCAACAAGCTCTTTGGATGAAGCAAGCTCTCGTAGACTACGGAATTCATCTCAACGACATTGTGATACTTTGCGACAACAAAGGAGCCATCGATCTCAGCAAGAATCCCGTTCAACATGCTCGCAAAGCACATTGAAATCCGTCATCACTTTCTTAGCGACAATGTTCAAAAAGGAAACATTTCAATCGAGAAAGTATCCTCCGAAGACAACATTGCCGACATCTTTACTAAACCTCTTAAACGAGAACCTTTTAATCTTCTTAGACTTGGTTTAGGGTTAATGGAACCAAACATGTAGGATAAACATAGCCTAAAACATTAGAATAGTCAAACCAAAACAATTTTGTCTTGTTTCTGCTATCAGTAGCCACGGCACCAAACGACAACACGGACGGAACCAAAAATTTGGTGCCGTCGGTCCGTGGTGCTCACGTACAAAACAACTTTTATACATAACATCTTCTTCCTCACAACCCACTTTACCAAAACGTGCAAAACTTAAACCAAGCTCATTATTGTCATCTTCCCACTCACTAATCACTGAAGATAACATCATTGTAAGTATCCTAACTACATTTCATCTCTTAATTCTGAGTCTAGGATTCTTATTTATGCACAAAACTATCACAAATCATTACATGGGGTTTTATGTATGCTTTTATACCAAATATGAATTCAATTGGCAAATTGCATAACTAGTCATTCAAATTAGGTACTACATTATCATATTGCATAAACAAATCATGTTTCACACTAATTGATAGATAATAAATATAAGGCCTCATTCAAACAACCAAACACCCCATGTCAAAAGTTTTGAAAAGCTTCTCACTTATAGGAAAACATTTTTTCATTGCTAATACAAATAGAAACGTTAGAATTTTCATCACTTGCATGCTCTTGAATACTAAAGGTATTGCATAACTAATATGCACTCTCGTATATTCAAATATAGCCATATTGAATTAGGAGCATTTGGGTTATCTCATGGTATTTGCCAAACACTCCACTAAAACCATTTTGTGCATAAAATGAGTCGAGATAACCGCAACTCCAAATTGTTTTCATATAGGCACACACTAGAATCAAAAACGTTAAAATTTATCTTAATTTTTTTAACATGTTAACTCTTGTCCTTAGGAATAACCATGGTAGCCGCAAGATTCTATGATCACAAAGACACTCTTAACTACATTCCCAAACACCACAAAACCAAAGGACTCACCAAGGAACAAGTAGAAATATTTAGGGTCTAGAATCAAGGTATTTCCATGAGGGTAGAACCATTCACTCATCCTTCCTTGAAGCATACCAATCTTCGTAAAGAACTAGCCGCCATTCAATTCGATTGTCTTCTTGACATTGATGAACCAATTTGTCCTAGGTTTGTGTTAGAATTCTATGCTAGTGTGACCGGTTTTAGTGATGAAGATGATGAGTTTTGTCTTAGCTTTAGAATCAACCAAAATGACTACACCATCACTTTAAGTGAATTTGCTAGAGTACTAGGAATTCCCAACCGAGGAACTTGTGTCTACACGGATAAGTGGTCACTCACCGCCTTTGATGCAATCAATGACCGCTCTCTTCCCTACATAACCCGCTTAGCCGATAAGGATGTCATCCGTGAACACCTTTTAACCCAAAACGGATACAACCCGAGTAACCCGAAGGGAAAAGGGTAGACCGAGATCCATATGGAATGGAGCTAAATGAACTTAAGCCCGAATTTAAGAAATGGGAGGAGTTACTTAGAGCAAACGTCATTAGCACCATAGGGAATAGGGATCACATAAACGCTTGTCTTTGTCACATGCTTTACAACTTGTCCACCAGACAACCATTCAACTTAGCCTACTACATAGCTAGGAGAATGATTGATATTCCAACTCAAGGATCCGTTGCTCTTCCATACGGGATGCTTCTCACCCGTCTCTATAGAAACTTCGCCCCAATTCCACCAACCCCAAAAGGAATGCACCTTCACTATGAACTCATCCCTCACATCTTTGTACCTTTGAGTGATGATCGAGTTGCTAAGACTAAAGGCAAGAGAGCTAAACCTCCAACTCCTTCATCATCATCATCAAATAGCTCAGAGGATGGTCTTCCAAGCTCTCATCTTCCACCTCATGAGTATTACGCATCTCTTCCCGAGATTGAGAATGAATCGTGAATTCAAGCAAACTATGGGAATGTTCAAGTGCCTTGGTAGGATGATGAACAAGATTTACAAGAAATTGGACAAATAAGGGTACTTTAAGGAGTGTTTGGAACAATGCATTATCATTAATGTTTGATACTATTTAGTTGTTTTATTATGTAGGATGATAATATAACTTAAAACAATGGTGTATGCTAACAAACTCATGTGGGGATAGCACAAGTACGCTATCAAATTTTACCCATTTTCACTATATTGTGAAAATCAATAAGCCTTGCTCTTAATCTATGCTCCACTATGTTTACATATGTGTTATTTACTTTTCCTAACTAGAAATGTTTAGTATAACAGTTTTGAGAAAAATTTAGGGTTTCAAAATTTCAGTTTTAAAAACATTCTCGTCCAAATTTCACTCACGGATCGGACGGCACCATTATCTTGGTACCGTCCTTTATGTAATTTGGTACCGCCATATCTGTCTGAGAAGGCAGGACAGACGGCACCCTTTTTTTGGGTTCCGTCCGTGTATGATTTTGGTGCCGTGGATCCTCCAGGTAATTTTCTGAATTTCGACTCTTTCGTGATTCCAAATTATCTTCCATCACTTAAAATCAACCTTAACTAGTTTATACTGTTATTAGAACTAGTATTATTCACTAAGGGATATAAGAAATCCATTTCCCACCAAAATTCAAAAATTTGAAAAATCCACCCAAGGAGCCCTTTGGCATAAAGGAAGGAACCAAATTTTGGTACCTTCAAATCCGTGGGTAATCTGAATATTAGGAAATTCCACTCACTAGAACACATTAATTGCATATCTTTTCTTCTTCACTCCATCTTCTTTGTATGGATTGACTTGGGTGATATGACTAGCATTCAACCCACTTCCAAATCATTAGGAACCTCATCTCTTCAATGGTTCAACATCAAATCAAACCTTTTCTCAACAATTTCTTACCTCTATAAATTGAAAGGTTTTACCATGATCATCCTCACACCTTCTTCATTCTCATTACTATCTAGCAAATCAAAACCCAGGTTAAAAATGACTAAATCATCACCAAAACCTTGCAAGAAAACCGCTAGAATGAGCGTAAGGCCTTGTTGTTTTGTCAATCTTAGCTCATCATCCGAATCTTCACCACTCACAATCTCATCTCCCATTAGAGATGATACACACCTTACCTTAGCTACACCTACTTCATCACACATTGTGATCACCACTCCACCACCAATAAAAACACCTACTTCACCTCCACCGCCACCCATCCAAACATCCAAAACACCCTCACCACCTTCACCAAGGTCTCCCACTCTCACCCCCATGGAGTTATTTTCAACTCCACCAACATCACCAAATCCTTTCCTAGAGGACTTGGAAGACTTGCCTCCTAGGCCAAGTCATCCACCACCATTGCCATCCTTTGGCACCATTGAGCGAATCGCTCATGAATCACCTCGGTCATCCATTGACCCAAACACCCCATTAGGGCCAAGACCTCTCCTTTTCCACCCCATTCACAAGGACATTCATGGTCCTTTATACGGGAATCATCCACTTCCATCATCAATGTCCCCTCATATTGAGGACATTCCGGAGAGCATGTGGGATGACAATCCCACTAGAGAGAGATTCAAACCGAACTCCACAACCTCCACCAATTCAAAGGCATGGTGGATTCTCACTTAAGTGAGACAATGCAAATGCAAAGTGCTTTGCTTGCATCCATCATGACCACTCCAAACATCCCCAACACCACCAACACATCCACCATTCCACCACCACAACCTCCGCAAACTTTCTACCCTCCAAGGCATGGTTGCTCTACTTGTGAGCAAACGGGTCAAACCGTGGATCGGACCCGGATTATGGTCCATGACTTCCAAGAAGAAATGAGGTTCATCCTCAACCACATTCTTGAGCGTCTCAATGCTCTTTCTCATCCACCATCACTTTAGGATGGTTTTAAAATAGTCTTTCTTTTATTTGCTCTTTTAGGATAATTTTCATTTTCTTGTACTAGAAACACATCATTGTGTTCTCTTTTCATGATCTTTACTCATGAAAAATTTTAACTAATGAATGTTGTTTCTTATATTGTTGGTGTCATTACATAGTGTTTGGAAATGCTTGTGAATGATCATTATTACTAACATTTTTTTTGCTTTATTTTCACAATCCATGTATCTTCCCACAAAAGCACCCAATTTAGGGGGAGCTTTGAACAAGGGGGAGATAATAGCTCGGGCTCATTACATTCCGCATAGCCTCTTCTTTTTGTTGAGACAAAAAGGGGGAGAAAATATAGAACTTGGAAATTATTTATATTTGACTTTTCTGAAAAAGTCAAACTGCATACTTAACTTTCTAAAAGTCAACATCATGCATCAACTAGTGAATTCTTTGACTTTCATTAAAAGTCAAATTTCATACACTTGCATTATCATTTTCTTTTCAAGCTCTAAAACTAATATTTTTATAACTCTTGTACAAACTTTGTTTCTTTTATAAAATTAAATTTATATTTTGTCCTCAACAAAAAGGGGGAGATTGTTAATACAAATATCGTCATTAAGCGTTATTTATATTTTTGATCTTTGCCTAAGTTTTGTTAACGACAAAAGTAAATTTAATTTATAAAAGCTTAAAGCTTGTCAAGTTTATTAGATATTAAAACAAGCTTTCTTAAACAATATATTCATCATTCAAGCATTTACATTTATGATTAGTAACATCTTGATATGACTCTAATAATTATGTATGATAATAGTTTGTAGAATGTGTTAGGTTCTTAAAACCAAACACTACTTAAGCATTTGCATATTTCTATTAATAGTAATACAACATTTGACATCATGTATTACATCATGGAGATCATTGGAAGATTCCATTAGATATTTTGTGAAGATTTGTACTCTTCATATCTTGCACAATCTTACTTAGATAGAGTTGACTTTAGACAAGATTTGATATCTTGATGTCGACCGGCGGTACCATTTTGGTACACGGGCGAACCCTTTAGGGGTCCGCGGGCCGTGGACGCTCCTGTCCAATTTGGCTATAAATAGCAATGCCAAGCCAAGTAGTTTCTCATCCCTTTCTAACATACTCTCATACATATCTTCTCTCTAACCCTTCTAACTCGGTTTCATATCATATTAGTGATCTCTTTTGTAGCAAAGAAGATCAAGTCATATTCAAGCTTCAACGAGAAGTTGGAAGTCTTGTTTGTTTAGTGTTGTATGATCTAGTGTTGATTCATACTTCATTGTTGTATCAAACCATCATAATCTTGTGAGTGTGAGTGGTTAGTATTTTAGTCCTCAAAATACATTGTGTGTGGGAGTAGTTGTACCCTTGGAAAGAACTCGACATCTAGCTTAGTGTCGGAAATAGTGTGAGCGAAGTGTAAAGGTTTTCTCCGCCGGTGAAAGGAGCTTGTTGACTAGTGAAGTTAAACTCTCGAGTGTGAGACTCGGGGAGTGGAGTAGGGCAAGGAAAAAGAGTCCTTGTAGGCCGAACCACTATAAACAACTTGTTGTGGTTTGATCATTTCTCTCCTTATTTACTCATTACATATTGCTTGCATATTTCATTAACATACTCAAGATCAATATCAAATGATCTTTCAATAAGTTTCAAAACAAAGTTTTTAATCGGTAAACTATTCAACCCCCCTTCTAGTTTTCTACAGTTTATATACCTATCTATCAACGTCCAACATAAACAACCAAATAGATTGACATAAGTCGATCTAAATAATTAAAAGGAAGTTTTTAATTGGTAAAACTATTCAACCCCCCTTCTAGTTTTCCACAGAGATCCACTCCTTGTTACAACACCACCAAAGATATCACCATCCTTGGAAATAAACTAGTATTATATGTATAACGATGCACCTCATCGATTATACGACCTAGGCATTCTTCCCTAATGCCACTTGATTTTATTCTTAGGCATCTTTTTCTAATGCCTTCGTTTTGACACCTTTAGTATTCTTCACTAATGCTTTTGACATGGACGTTAAGCACCTTTCACTAATGCTTTCGTCTTGACTCTTTCGGCATCCTTCACTAATGCCATCAACACAACATCTACGGAGGAAGAAAGAACTATCAACAAGAGAACCTCAGTTATCTTGATGATGATGAAGCATGGCAACTCATGGACTTGAGCTTGCTGGACTTCAAGAAGTGGTGATCTCGTCTTTAAGAGGAACCTGGAGGATCACACAAAAAAAAAGACAAACTACATAGAAAGATCCCTTAGGATCAGTGGTTAGAGAGGTACAATACTTGGAGAAAGTATGTGTGAAAGTGGTGAGCCAAAAGGAAGAAATGACTCACTATTTATAGAGGAGAAAACTTACTGTTCCCCGGATCCCACGGATCCCTCCCACAAGGGATCCGGCTAGCGTAAAGCTAGGGATCCGTGGGACACTCCTCTTTACCAATGGGTATTTTGGTTATGGGTCATGGGTTATGGGTTGATCCATGGGTTTCTTCTTAGATACAATGTATCTCAAGAGTTCAATGTACCTAGTCAAATGGTTTGGATAAAACCATGGGTTATGGGTCAATACCATTTGTTAGTTTTTACCCATTTTAGTATATACTAGTTAAGTATATATTTACCCAAATATGTAAACACTAGTTGTTGTACATATGTATCATAAAATCACTTATACTTGTTTTAGTGTTTTATGTGAAAGTGTAAGTGTGTTAGAAAACTATTGGCTCAAACAGTTTACGTATTTTATTTGTTTCGTTAAAATGATTTTACGTTTGTTATCGACAAAACATTAGAAGATCGTAAAATATAAATAAACGTTTTTATGGTTTATTTGTATTAACACTTTTGAGCGATTACGGATTATATGCTGTTTTATTGGATGCTTATGCGTATGCTTTGATTACTTTTAGAGTTTATCGTGCCTTGTCGACTTGGCTCGCACAATTACTTCATTAACATTGTATTTTAGTAACCAATCCCACATGTCCTCATGAGGTAAACCATGTGAAGGCTCTTACCCTATAAAAGAAGCCTTCTACCTCATGAGAAGAGTAGTGATTCTAAAGGTGTTTTAGGTTCTTCTCATTGTATCATTCCATCTTTCTAATCTAATCTCTCTTTCTTTCTCTCTCTAGAAGTTACCATCTCCATGTTTCTCTCTTTCTCTAAATCTCTAAGTTTCTCTTTATTGTGTGAAATGATATAGTATTTGGGTTCTTACACAAATGCACTTGGATAATTTTCCACTGTAAAGTAAATCTCATTAGGCAACCCAAACAGAATGAGGTTCATCGTTTGTTTGTCGGCTTTTACTTGTGCAGCTTTTTCAGTAGATAGATCTTTGTCTTATTGAATACAAGTAGTTTTAGCAGTCGGAGGGGTAGCATTAGGATTAACAGGTATGGTGACTTCCCGACGAACATAAGGACCTTCAAGAGTGGAGTTAAGAATCAATTGACCATTTTGTTTTTCATCAATGAATTGGATCATACGACCTTTCCAATGAGTATAACTGCCAAGGGCAAGCATCGGTGAACGATTTTCGAAACTGGAATTGAGTACATCAACTTGAGTAGTCATGATAATAAAGTGTGAATGAAAATGATAAATTTAATCGATCTTGATAGGTAAGGAGTGATTATGTTAAAAACATGTTTGATTAGATCTTATTGTGTTAACGCTATAACTCTAGGTGATTGATGTGTTTGGGTCTTGATAAATGTCCAGGTAACTTGGTAAAAGTTGGTAAAGTAGGTCTACAACAATCTCGGTAAACTAGGGTTAAGTTCGAAATAGGTAAACCTAAGTTTCAAATCTCAATAAACAATGTAGGTACTAATCTTGGTATATTAGGGTTTTCCAAAGTCGGTACTTTAGGTTTTAGATGAATCTCGGTAAACTA
Organism: Chrysanthemum makinoi; assembly: GCA_910596185.1. Taxonomy (NCBI): domain Eukaryota; kingdom Viridiplantae; phylum Streptophyta; class Magnoliopsida; order Asterales; family Asteraceae; genus Chrysanthemum; species Chrysanthemum makinoi. The sequence goes on from OU343222.1 coordinate 280,936,289, forward strand.
GGGTATAAAAGAAATCGATAGATAAGGGTTTAGAAAAACTAGGTATATTAGGTTTAGGGTGAAACTCGGTAAATTAGGTTTAGGGTAGAACTCGGTATATTTTAAGATTGAGAAACTTGGTATATTTGAATATGTAGAAACTCGGTATTTTTGAAGACAAAAACTCGGCATATTCATTGTTTGCAAAACGCACCAAAAATCACATAAAAACTCACTTTTTTACGAATTTGATCTGTTTCTTTTGCATAAATCTCTTCTATAACACTTGCATAATCATAAAAACTACTGCTTTTAGATCATAACACGTTACATATTAAAGATTCGAGTGAAAGTTGACGAAATGCAAAAACACCAAAACACGAACAAAAAATCCGAACTTTCACATTTGCACAAATCTCTTCTATAACACTTGCACAATCATAAAAACTACTGCTTTTGGATCATAACACGTGAAATATTAAAGATTCGAGTGAAAGTTGACGAAATGCAAAAACACCAAAACACGACCAAAAAATCCGAACTTTCACATTTATAAAACACAACTACAACCTTTACAACACCTGCTATGAATATTAAATTGCAAGAACTAGGTGTTTTGACACTAAAAGTACACGTTTTGAGCTCTAGGTCGGTGAACTCGCCAAAAACAAGTAAAAAGTTCAATTTTTTAACAACAAAAACACAATCCTAAGTCATCATGTAGCTCTTGATACCAATTGTAAGGCCTCTTACATCAATACTGTTCACACATAATGGATTTAGAAGAGAGAGAGAGAGAGAGAGAGAGAGAGAGAGAGAGAGAGAGAGAGAGAGAGAGAGAGAGAGTAGAAGAGAGAATGTTTATTAGAGAAAGGAAGAGAGGTGATAAAAGGGAGAAGCACACTAGAGACACACGCACAAAAAAAATAGCACATTTGTGTGTTTATATGCCTAGGAGTGACGTTTAGGGCTTATGAGCCCTTAATGGGTTTGTGTTGGACTCTCAGATGGACCAGGTCCATTTATATGTTTATTTGACATGCTAACTATAATTAAAGCCCACTAATATTAAGACTAACCTACTACAAATCTTAAACATTAATATGGTAACCGCTAATGAGAAACGATTGCAAATTTTTTTGAGGCTAACAGGTTTAGTTTCGGTTTTGATTCAATTATTTGGTTCTTTTGCTCACCCGTATATGATTTCATTGAATAAGGATGCGAGTTCAAATTGTATTTGTGTACGCAGTGGGTCTTTTTGATGTAGCCAAAAAGAGAGAAATCGGTGAAATTTATCCACAACTTTTAATGTTGCTCTCTAATTGAAACCTACATCAAGATATATTAATCCAAATGATTTGATTGGTTGACTAGTTGAGGTTATTTGCTCATTTATGCATCATCAAGTTTCATGTCTTTTGATACGTTTCTTGCATAATTGTATATGTATTTTTTGAAACCCCGTTCTTTGTTAGAATTTTATTGAGGATGTATTTAAATAAACAACATTTGTAAGTTTTTGAGTGCATCCACTAACTTTATATTATAAAGATTTATAATTGATTAACGTCATTAATTTTTTGAATTAATATTATTTACATAGAAAATGTTTTTATTCGTATTTAGGGTGCGTTTGGTTTGTAAAAAGGTTTTGAATTGAATTTGGATTAAAAGAAAATGAAGAGATAAAAAGGTAATGATTATTTTAAAAATAAATTTGTTTATATAATAATTAAAATAAAATATAATATACAAAATAAAAAATGAAAATATAACAGTGTGTTGCAGAAAAACAAACCAATGTCTATTTTTTGTCGGATTGAGCAAGCCTAAGGCTACCCCCAATGATAGCGAATCGCTGTCGATCGTCCATGTGCTCGATCGAGTAAGGTGTCGATCGCCTCACTGCCAAACCCAATCGATCGCCTCCCTTTTTACCAATTAGATCGTGTAGCCGATCGACAATTCCAAAGCTTATCTTGTGTACGTTGCAATCCAAAAAAAAAAAAAAAAAAAAACATTACCCTATAAATACAACTAAAATCTCATCACAAATCTCACAACATTTTACACACTAAAACTCAAAAATCTCACAATCATCTCTATCAAAAATCTCACAATCCTCTTTATAAAAAATGTCTAAGAAAACACCACCAACCAAAGGCCGAAAATCCCGTTTGTCACAAAACGTCCCGCATATTTTAACACCGGATCCGAATTTCCGGTTAACCGGTGTCTCACCAATAATCAATTTCCAACCCCTTGGTTTCGAATATCCATCCCAACAAGCTCCACAACAACACCCTAACAATCCATTTAGTATGAATCGTCCATTTGTTCCACCGCAACAAAACATCCACCACCACCAACAACAACAAAGCTACTCCCGTCGAAGCAACCAATCTATGTATGGGTCACACGAATCTGTGTACCGTCCAACAATGGATTCATCAACGTCTTCATATTCAAATTATCAACAATATTCTCCGGTTAACCGTATCAATCTTGAGGGTTTTGATTTTGATGACCAATTGTACAACAATCCTAATTTTTATGCTGGAACCGGATCGGGTTATCCGGCTCAAGAGTATCACGGTTCGGGTACCGGTTCGGCTCATGGATCGTATCACGATTCGGTCAACCTTGATGACGTAGAAGAAGAAGAATGTCGAGAAGAGACGTCACCGGTCAAACCAAAGAAACGAGCTACTAAGGCGAAGAAGAAAGCTGTTGAGAAAGAAGGCAAGAATGATTCGTTGCCTTGGACCAAAGAAGATGAGATCGCCTTGTGCAACGTTTGGTGTGATGTATCCGAGAATAGTATAACCGGAAACAACCAAAATGCTAGAGGATTTTGGCAGAAATTCATTGCTTACTTTGAGAAGGAGGTTGGTGCAGAAAGAACGTACAACTCTATCGTTACAAAGTGGAAAAATAGGGTTCGTCATAGAGTTGGTCAATTTTGTGCCATTTACAACAATGCTGTCAGGAATTACGGAAGTGGTGAGAATGACCTCACCGTTTTATACACGAGCGTGTGATGAATACCAAGTATTGTGTGGTCATCCGTTTGTTTTGGAGCATTGTTGGAAGATTTTGAGGGACCATTCTGCTTGGAAGGATAATGAGATGCCGGTTTTTTAAAGCCAAGATGAGGGTCGCAAAAAAGCAAGGACTTCAACCGACTCGGATGTGCACTTGGATGTGCCTTCAGTTGTGCCTAATAGACCAACTGGTCGTGATGCCGCAAAGAAGAATAAAAAGAAATCTTTGGAGTCTTCGAAAGATAGGATTATGGAAGGTGTTGCCGAGAAGTGGGGCAAGATCAAGTCCGTGGCATTCGGGCAGAATAAGGAGCTGAGACCGCACTATGGTTTGAAGAAGAAAGAGCTAGAACAACGGCAAATCGAGTTGGAGCTACAGCAACAAAGAGAAGCAAGGGAAGACAAAAAATTGGCACTAGAAGAACGAAAAGTTGAATTAGAGGCTCAAAAGAAATATGATGCAAATCTCATGTTCTATTGCACGCCAATCGACCCATCTTTGCCCGCAATAGAACGCCAAACAATGCTGAAACTCAAAGAGGAGATCAAGGCACGCCACAACCTAGATTTTGAATAAGTGTTGTAATGTTTTAATAAGTTTCGTAATGGTTTAATTTTATTTGAATTATTATGTAACGTTTTAATTATTAATGAAATTTTATTTTGTGTTAAAAATGTTTTTAAAAAAATTGAACTTGGTCGCCACTGGGGCACCTAATGCATGAAGGTCGTAAGAGAAGAGAAAGAGGATTGAATCCCCTCATTGGGGCTAGCCTTAAGTAAAGTCCACCCATCTTGGTCTATTTTGTATTTTTTTTAACCAATTCAGTAATTTGTCAAGTAATGAGGTTACTGAACTTTTTGAGTTTATCTTATAAGAGCTCATATATTTTAACTATTAAATTCACAATTAAAGTTATAGAAATAAAAATATTTTTTTCAACATACTGAAAGTCGTGATATTTAATGTTCGGGCAATCTCCATCCAACATCTGAAGGAAATAGAAAGAAACGAGTGTGGAAACCCGCGCGTTGCAGCGGGATTGGTTTTGTAGCCGTGAATTTGGATAGAGACTATTCTTGCCAAGTTGTGAAACTTTGCATTTAATGCTTGGACTTACTCGTCATTTAAACGAGGGACCATTCTTGCCAACTTACGAAGTTAACTTTGCATTTAATGTTTGGACTTACTTTGCTTGACACTTAAACTGAGGGACCATTTTGCCAAGTTACGAAAATGTTTGCAAACACGTTACTAACTTTTTGCGACCCACACACAAACCTTAGGGACCATTTTTGCCAAGTTGCAAAAGTTAGCAATTAATGTTGAGGACTTAACCTGCAACGCCACACGAACCTCAAGGTGCCAAGTTGTGAAACTTTGCATTTAATGCTTGGACTTACTTTTATTTAAACTGAGGACCATTCTTGCCAACTACGAAAGTTAACTTTGCATTTAATGTTTGGACTTACTTTGCATGACACTTAAACTTGAGGGACCATTTTTGCCAAGTTACGAAAATGTTGCAAACACTGTTGGACTAACTTTGCAACGACACACAAATCTTAGGGACCATTTTTGCCAAGTTGCAAAAGTTAGCAATTAATGTTGAGGACTTAACCGCATACGCCACACGAACCTCAAGGACCATTCTTGCCAACTTCTGAAGTTTGCAATTAATTCTTGACACGTGTGTGGTGGAGATCGATTTTAGTTATATATAGTAATTTGTGTATACATACATAACATTGTGGTTGAAATATTTTGAAAGAATAAACAAAAATATTTGATTTCAAAACCCACTAATTTCGCGGGGCTTAAATTTTAAAAACCATACCCTCTTTAATTCCAAAATATTATAACCAAACATTAGATTTGGTTTTCACTCAACCCAAACCCTTTTAAAACAACCAAACACACCCTTATTTGAAAAATAACATTTCACGATCTACAAAATAACATATAGTAAATAATATGATACACACTAAAGAACATTTATACATAAAAATTTAATTTCAGAAACCGTTTCTCAACATTTATCACTCCACAAGATTAAAAAAAAAAGTAGGTTGTCAGGATCGGGATCCTACCTAGGATCGTTTTTGGCTTTGCAAGATCGTAATCGTAGGATCGGATCGGGATCGTAAGATCCTATGAAAATGTATATATTTTTGCATAGAGGTTGTAGTTTTATATTTCTATATAATATTTCATATGATAAACGAATCTAAATGGATGATAAAAGAAAAAGTTATATGTTCAAGTACCGTAATAGTAGAATATTAGAGATATTGCAATGTATACTTGCACTAAGTTATTATATACGTGCACGGTGCACCTACTTCTTGTTTTAATATTTTTTTATTATAGGTTTTTCATGATAACATTATGCAAAAAGATAATATTAATTTATTAGCATGTGATTCTGCAACTTTTTTGTTACAATATATAGATTAATGCAAAAAGATAAAATGATTGTATCTGAAAATGAAATGACATCATTTATAATAGAGGGCAACACATTTTTATTTTCTTCATGACCAAATAAATCAAATTAGAATATTCATGCTTTTAACATAAAATAAAATATGAACAAAATTGGGTCAAGTATGTAGATAGTTTACATAAAAAACAAGCTTCTGACATTTTACAAAGCACGAAATCGTTTTTCATAATAAACCCAAAAAGACACATCTAAACTATTTCTAAATAGTTCATAAAATATAATGATTTTACACTCATTAATCTTGCAAAAGACAATTAATCAACAACACCAAAATAATAAGTTTTTTGAAAAATTCTTAGTCATTGGGCTTTAAGACATGAGCTTATACTTAATAAGTTAATGTACCAAAAAAATAAAAAAAATAAAAAACACTAATATTAGGCGATCCCATCCGATCCTACGATCTTACACGCGATCCTACGATCCTGCTGCGATCCTACCTGGATTACGATCTTGTTAAGATCCTGATCGGTTTTTGTGTGTAGGATCGTACGATCCAACGAGCAGAATCGCGATTTTGACAACCTTACTTTTTAGTTTTTAAATCTAAACCGACATATAATCAAACTCTTACACTACTTGATAAATACAAAGATTTACCACATATCTTTTTAGTACAACATTCAAAATTCAAAGTTCACAAATATCTATCTTTTATATACCACCTAAAAAAAGCATAAATTTGTAAAAAGAGGTGCTTGGCGTACAAAACCACAAACAAAACACAAACACATCAACACTTTAAAAAACACACACACACACAAATACCACAGATTGTAAGTTTCTGTCTTTCTTTCATTTTACAACAAAAAAAACAAAAAAAAAAAAAAAAAAAAAAAAATTTACATTTCTATCATTGATTCTTATCAATCTTCAAAACCCTTTTGAGTTTTCTTCAAGATTTACAAACCCAATTCATAAAGTTGATTAATTTGTTGGTAAAGATTGTGCTTTCAAATCTTGATCATCATTTTGTTGGTTTTAGATCCATCTGATATAATCTTGGGTATGTTTTTTGTAACTTTTTTGTGATTTCTGACATGGGGTTTTGAATTAGATTGATTTTGAGCAGTTTTTGTTGGATTTTGGTCTGTTTTTTATGGATTAATGTTTGATTGTAATTAGGTGTGATTTATGCAAAAAAAAAGGTGTGAAATTTGAATAAAGTTGTTTGATTTGTGTGTTTTCTTATGTTGATTTTGATTTTAAAGATAAAAGATTAGTACTTTTTGAGTTGAGATTGAGTTAGGTATGAAATTGTTTTTGTGTCTAAGATGTTTGTTTTTAAATGGTTATCAAGAAGTTTACTTGGTCAATAATGATGAATTTGCTATTTTGATGTAATTTTTTTTTATTTTTTTATTTTCGGTTTTGATGTTGAGAAAAAAGTTGTTGTGATGAGTAAATTGATAAATGTGGAGTCTTTTTGTATGGATTGAAGTAATTGTGTTAAGGGTATTTGGCATTGTGTTTTGCAAGTGATTATCAAATCTTATTGTGTACTGTAAATTAGTCAGTTTGTAGAGTTTGGGTATAGTGCTAGTGATGCGAATATTTGTTTTGTGATTATTTAGGGGGTCAAATAATCAGTTTGGGAGTAACTGCAACAAACTGATTCTACCTATATTATTATTTATGTGTTATTCATGTAGATCCTTAACGAATCAGAGTTTTGTCAAAGCTCAAACATTCATATATCTAAATTTACAACCTTTAAGTGCTAAAGCGTGTCCAAACATTAGCTGATTTTCATAACTTTAAAGCGCAAAAGCAAATTCAAACGCTAGAAAAAAACAATGCCAAACACTAGAAGTCATACAAATTTATATGCCAACTCTTCTTTCTTTAAAGGTTACTGGTCTTAAGCTGCATGTTTACTGATCAGAAAGTTATATGTACAGGATGTATAAACATCGTTTTTGTAATGCAGCTGTGACAAATGAATAAAAGGACCATTTTTATGATTTATACATGACTACAATACTTGTTTTCACATTATATGTAACATATTAGTTGGTATTGAGTCGATTATTGATGAATTTCATTTTACAATTTCAGGAATATACAAAGGGTTCCAATGCAAGAGCAAAGGGGTGCTATCGGTTCCTTTTCGGAAACATTCGGTTTTGAGCATGGTTCATCATCGAACGACATTGAACCAAGACAAGACTATATATCTTTAGACTCTCCACCAGACGGGTTATCAGATTATATATCTTTAAACTTAACAAATGAAGAAGATCAGGATTTAAGTATGTGGACTGCAGGTGAAGCAAGTTCAAGTTCTGGTCCGAACCAAATGAACACTTTTGGACCGTCTTCTGACCCGTTTGAATCAGATGACCATCGGATATCTCGTAAACGAAAAGCAGCAGAATTAAGCATTGGTCAGTCGTCGTCTTCTGGGGAAAGTTCAAACATGTTCCAGACACCTGATAGTGGTTCGAGCTCGTGGGTCCCAATAGGTGAAAACACAACTTTCGATCCAACTATCCCAAGACTTGGGTTGGGTCTTGGTGGGGTGTTCTCTCGTCAACAAGACCCGTTACCTGCTGCTAATAATGATAATGTTAATAACAATAGGCAAATGACGCAAATTGATACTAGATCACGATCACCACCGGTTGCAGAAGCAACACCCGATAATTTACCTAATAATCCAAGCCCGCCAGTACGGACCCTGCCTTTGAGAAGGAACATTGAATCAACATCGAGATGGGCTCGGAATTCAGCCTTTAGAGCTACCCGATCTGCAAATCTCGATTCAGTTTCAGATCACCCTATATTTGCACAGTCAAGTAACAACAGTTCAAATGGTGGTGATGGGTCCCCAGCTGGACCAAGTTCAGGGCGCGACGCACTTTATCGTGCCAGAAGACTATCATATCTTCGACGGTCGCTGTTGTCGGCTGCTGCTGCTGATTTGGAGGCTGATGGAGGGCACAGTAGTAATATTATTCCTAGAATCCCTCCGGCTTTAAGTACTTCGTTGTCATCTTCTTCACAAGATATTGGAATCCCGCCTGTAGCTAGTATGCAAGATCAACAACAGCAACAACCTCAATCGAGGTCTTCACTCTTGCTCAGTAGACATCTTGGAGGAAGAGGCAGGCTAACATCTGAGGTTTGCCTTTTTTATATATATATCTCTAGTAAAGGGTATTTTGGAGTTTGGACAGCTAACTAATAGTTTAAAACTTTAACTCAATGATTGAATTTTATGTGATGTAGATACGCAGTGTGTTGGATCTTATGCGAAGGGGTGAACGCGTGCGGTTTGAGGTTAGCTTTCAGCTTTCTAAAAGATTTTTAGTCAAGTTCTCAGCATTTTGTTAATGAGATTAACTTTGAACAATTTAAAATATTGTGGCAGGATCTTATGCTCTTGGATCAGTCAGTTTTCTTTGGGATTGCGGATATTCATGATAGGCATAGGGATATGCGGCTTGATATCGATAATATGTCATATGAGGTATAAATTATTTCTTCGCTTTTGTGATAGTTTGTTGTCTGGAAAAAACGGCTATTCATCATAGATGTGACAGATTTGTCTCAAAATACCTGTTTATCGACTTAGGTTATGTTTTATTTTAGCGGTCAAATGGATCAAAATGAAAATTAAAAAAGGTCAAGCTTAGAGGGTGTTTATGATTGCTAATTCAGCAATTTTAGTGCTTTCCTGCCTGCATATCTTTATTTGTAAATGGATAAGCATCCCGAACAGGCCAAGTTTAATTTTCATAAACGATAGCCCCCAACTCATTTTATTTTGAGAAATTAGATTATTATTGATATGAGATGATTTTTGGTAAACTTTGGCATAATTTATAACAAGATTGAAATTAGTAGACAAAATGTGTTTCAAGCCAACCCGACAAATTTGACCTGTACATACCAATTTTGACCTGTTACTAAACACATATTGTGCCATCTCTTACTATTCTTATCATCTACTCGGATTTTCTAGGAGCTATTGGCATTGGAAGAGCGTATTGGGAATGTGAATACTGGTTTGACCGAAGAAAAAATTACCAAACATCTGATGCTGAAACAGTACGTGGTCGAAACAGGTCGTGTTGTAGAACCTTGCTGCATCTGTCAGGTAACACACTCTTACAGCTTTATGGTTTTCGACTCCAAGTTTGCCTAAACAGATGCATTTGCAGTCAGTATTTATTTATTTATTATAAATGTACTTGCAGCATCAACATTCAAAAGTCTTTGTTACCTATAAACGCATAACGAAAAATTGATTGATAATCGTTTTATATATCACCCATTGCCGCGTTTTTTCAAATCTGAACTTTTTTTCTTTTTCTTGTTTCCAGGAGGAGTACAATGATGGGGACGACCTTGGAGGACTTGAGTGCAAGCATGACTTCCACCGGGATTGCATCAAACAATGGTTGCAACAAAAGAACTCCTGCCCCATTTGTAAGTCGACAGTTGCAGCTAAATAAGATATGGAGATTTAATAATTTACTGGATCACAAGTAAGGTGTTGTCTTTGGGGAAATTGTTGGCAAATAAATTTATTTGCATGTGTTACCATTTAAGATTAGTTATAATTTATTATTTATGATGAACCAAAGGCACAACTTATGTCAATTTTCCAAATATTTATGCATCAAGTTGAAGGTTTTGGTTGTTGGCGTAGTCGTTCTCTTTGAAGTTTTGATTATACCTGTTGTTCCTTCTTAGTTAATTATGCAGTAAAATGGTTTTTGGCGGAAGTTTACGGACGGTGTAAAATTGAGCATATGTGAGTATGCGTTTTTACGCTATAAATAAATCAATATAGTCTATTTAGGGCTTTAAATGAACCGAACGTTCAGTTTTCACTGTTCATGAACCGTCCGGTAAAAAGTTAGTTTATAATCGTGTATTTATTAAATGAACCATATGAACGAGACTTTGTGTTTGTTTAGTTAAATGAACAGACGTGAACACGTCTCTCATTCATATACATCTGTGAAAGTCCGATTATACTCTTGTTAATATTCACTTGTGTATGTTTATATATTTATCATTGAATATTGTTATTTTTATTATATTCTTTTAGTATTAAAAGGAAAAAAAAAAAAAAAAAAAAAAAGAAAAAAAAGAAAAAAAAATGTTATGCATATTTTGAATATTTTATACTTGTTCTTATATGTTCATTTACGTCTATTCGTTTAACACCTTAGGAAATGAACACGAACAACCTCATTTTTTAACAAACTGGCGTGAACACAAAAATTTGTTTGTTTATACGTTCACGTTCGTTTATAACACGAACAAGACTTCGTGTTCGTTTACAACCCTAAGTTTAGTAGAGTATACAATTTTGTAACGTTAGTGGTTTGCGATCGGTCCTTTGGAGTTTGGTCTAGCACTACTTGGAGGATAAAAAAGCGTCTGCCAACGAATTAGTTGTAGATTTTAATCTCAAAAAGTATAAGTTATGTGATGATGCTGCTCAAAAAACAATGCTGGATGATTTTACTCTAGTACTCTAAAACTATATATGATTTGTATTGGGAATTGATTTGCACATTCTCAATATTGATTGACATACTTTAAATTATAGCGTTTTGATATTTATGCTCTTACAAGATGAAATTGTGTAAAAGTGATATGAAGATATAAATATCAAAACACTTTAATTTAAAGTTTGCCAGTCAATTTAAAAACAAATGCATATAAGTCAGTTAACTCAATAACGGCTATTCAATAAAGGTTTATCACTCAATTCAAAGCGGAGCTCTTTGGGAGCAGGGGAGGGTCTCGGCCCCTATAAAATTTACGACACATATTATAAATATTATAGGTTTTAGGGGTAATTTAGTTGGGGTTACACATATCATCTTCCGAGGCGATGAGCCTGATCCGCTGGGTGTTTTGCGTGTGTTTTTGTGCCCGGATCGTAGCCAATATGTCATTGGGCTTAGTGACGTTCCAGTATTTGTAGTTGTTTTACCTTGTTGGGCTTGGGGCCAAAGTATGTATAGCGCGAGCCAGGCCCAATAAGCCTGCTGTACATGCTTACGTCATCCATAGTTATTAAACACAACAATCATTTTTCTTTGTTATAGCCTATAAGCCTAATTCATATGCCTATTTATCTTTTTACACACACAAATATATAATATGTTTTTTTTACTCATTATCTCTCTACATTCAAATCGTCAATTTGGCTACTTGACAGGATCGCATGGGTAAAAAGATTAGTAGGAAAGAATAGGTTGATATATCATTTCTCTTTCTTTATAGCCTAAGTTTATATTTTTTATTTTTTTAGTATTATTATTTTAACCGATCGTTTCAACTACTACAGTTTTAACATACAGTTTTTACGTGTATACTTAAGCCAAAAAAATGAAAAAAGACAAATGTTATAAAAAGTGTCACACTTCCCAAACATTAAGAGTTAAATGCGACATTATTTCGATAGCACCATAACACCCAACACGTCACAGCAAAAATGAAATACGCACGATCTTTAAACTCATTTAAAGCGTGCCAAAACACAATACAATTATATAATCTCCATTTACATTTTGTGCTCAACCTTAAAATTTAAGTTCCATAAAATGTTTCCCCTGTGAAACATCAAACTATCGTGCTCCTTTTAGTTCAACGGGCTTTCAGTATCAACGTTTATCACTGTAAAATTGTTATAGTTTTATCGGTAACTAGTTGAACTGTTAAAACAAATAACTGATAGAATGAAACTGTTTAAATATTTAGCGTAGACAAATTGGGTAGAAAAATATTATGCGTATCAAACAAGTGATTTTTGTTAGAAAAACATTCACACATTTATACGAGTACCATTTAATAAAATTTTAAAAATGTCTTAACCGAGACTTAAAAGCACAATATTTGGCTTAGTATGTCTCTTACATAGCACTAACTCTTTAGTTCAAACAATTAATTCCATTGTAACTCTATTGGTTTGTCTTAATACAATGAATCATATTCGATAATATTGAGATGTATATTGACTTCTATCATGTTCGACTGTTCGGGTTTATAGTTTGACAATTTTTATTTTAGATTCAAACTTCCTGGGTTGTGCCAATGTTGACTTCATTTTAAAAAGTAGATAGTTGTTTTAGCCAAATTAAAGTGGGCTAAGAGCTCGTGTTTGACTTCTAATAATGTTACGAGCATTATTTGTGTTTATATTTTTCTTTTTATAATTTATTCGGATTTTTAATTAGAAAAACAAACCATATCACAAACGTATATTTACCAACTAGTACCTCATAGCGAGAATTTTAACATAAAGCATAACTTTTCTAAAGATAAAAAACAAATATCAACCATTTACTTTTTTTTATATTAAATTAAAAGACCCACTTAAAAATCTCTTTCAAAAAACTAAATATTTTACAACTCGTTAATCATTACGCGAAATTATATTATACCATCTCGATGAGAATTAATAATCTTTGACACTGTTGTATACATTCGAGGAATTTATGTATCGAGTTGTTATGATGTTTGACGTAAATTTTAAATTTTCATCTACAAGTGTTTAATTTGGGTTTAGTGTTTTTAGGCTTTTTAGGGGTTTAGATTTAGGCTTTTTTTTGGATTACTGTTTAGGGTTTTAAGGTTTACGGGGTAGGGTTCGGGAGTTAAGGTCTTTTTAAAGGTTTAGGGATTAGGCTGTTTTTGGGGTTTAAGGTTTCTAGGGGCTATGTTTTTCAGGGTTTAGGGGATAGCGTTTTGTAGTGTTTATGGGTTAGGGTTTTAGGCCTTCAGACGACCAAGTTGCAACAGTAGCGACCGAGTTATTTTTATTTTTTAAATTAATTTTTTTTAAACAACAAACTTAAACTTCATTAATAATAAAACTTAAACATTACAATACTTGGAATAATAATAAAAACATTACAAAGATAGCTAAAAACGTAAACTAATAATATAAGGTATACATTATATTGATTCCTTCCTTCATATCCATAAGTTCACGTTGTTGTCGCGGGGGCAAATTTGGGCCGATTGCTGAATTGTAGAAAATTATGTCTTGGTACCGTTTCGTTTTTTTCCATCAATTCAATTTGCTGACGTTGGAGCTCAATTTTCTGCATTTCCAACTCCTCTTGTTGCCGGATTCTTGCCTTTTCCATCTCCATCTCTTGTTCCTCAACCTTATGTAGTCCTCTATGATCTCCTTCGTTTTTCCTGATTTTTTCGACTTGAAGTTGAAGTACTTCTCGGCTAATGAACTAACAAATGATGGAGTTGGCTCACGATAGGAGGCGAATGATTTCTTCTTGGATGCGTCACGACCAATTGGTCGTGATTCTCGAGTCTCTTCCTCCGTAGAATTATCCACGTTGTGCAAATTCAAACCACCTTTTGTTGACCCCGATGTAGTTTCCGAAGTCTTGGATTTCTTCCGACCCCTTCTGTTTTTGTAGAAAGAAGGCATCTCAATATCCTTCTAAGCAGCATGATTCTTTAAAACTTTCCAACACTCCTCCAATGTAAACTCATGATTGTGATTCAATTGGTATTCTCTAAGAGCTTGTTGGTACTAATCGTGGTCATTTGCACCACTTTTGTGATTCTGCTCGATATTCTCCATAATTGCTCAAAATGAAGCGACCCTACAACGAACCCAATTTTTCCAGTTGGCGACGATTGAGTCGTATGTTCTGTCTGAACCAGTTTCATTTGTAAAGTACGCTATCACGTCCTCCCAAAACCCCGACCTGTTGATAATGTTTCCTCTCTCGGAAGTTTTCGACACATGAGTCTAAACTTTACACAACGCGACCTCTTCCGCCTTTGTCTATGGTTTGGGCTTTGGCTCTTGGGTTGCGACATTCTTGCCTTTGGTTTGGGCCTTCGCTTTTGTAGCACGTCTCGAAGGCTTCTTTGGTTTGAAGGGTGACGTCTCTTCGACATCGTCATCGTCTTCAACCGGAATGGAACCTTGAAACGAACCGTGGTGCGAACCATGACCTGAACCTTGCCCCGTTGAAACATCTTCAATCGAATAATGTTGACTCACATTATGTTGAGTCGGATAGTTTTGACCTAGGTATTGTTGAGTCGGATAGTCTTGCATAAACTCCTCCAAATCCATATCAAGATTAGCACCCCCAAGCTAGGAAAACGCTTGATTCAGTTGGGAAGATGTCGAGAAATCTATGGTAGGATGATATGACGACCCAATTGGTGATTGGTGAAAATCAAGATTAGGACGATACGGTGGGTTGAATGGACGATTAAGGTAAAACGCGTTTTGATTTTGTGGTGGTTGTGGTAGTCATGTTTGATATTCAAAACCGGGTCAACAAAAGTGAATACGTTTATTTAGTGGTGGTGTTACACCGGTTTATTGAAAATTCGGATACGACAAGAAATTCAAATTCGGGACATTTTTTAGTAGTCGGGATCGTGGTGTTTTTGATTTGGGAGTTTTTTTTTGCTTGACAGGATGAATATTGATAAGAAGTTGTTTGAATTGTGTTTGAAATTGGCGTGGTAAATTATTTTTTTGTTTATTCCAAACGGTTGATTTTTTTGTTGTTTCGTGTATTTTGAATCGATCGAGTAAACAACCAAGTCGCCCAATGTTTTGCTGCCCGACCGACGACGACCGAACTACCACAATGGCACGACCGACGCCGACCGATTGGTCGACCGACAAGGACCTCTCCCATTGTGCATAGCCTAAAGCATTTAAGGGTTTGGGATTAGGCTTTTTAGCTTTTAGTGGTTAGGGTTTAGGTTTAACGGTACACAATTAAAATATTTTTTTTGAATGACGATTTTATTAGAAACACTAGTAAGGAGCTAGAAAGAAAAATACAAACTGATAAAACTAGGATTTTGCATCCAAGTTACCTAGTTGAATTTAACTTTACAATGGCTGGAACACCAAGTTAAGCGATAATTGAACTATATCATCAAATAAAACCTCTCTCCTAGGATGACTATAGTGAAATAACAACTGATTTCTGAATCTCCTCAAAAGTCTCCACATCACATAGCAAACACCTTCAAAAACAGCCTTCAAATTCTTTGACATTCGAATGTTATTGAACCACAAAAGCCACTCAACATAAGAGCTAATCTTTGGATCGTCTAGCTCCCACCAACGGATCACCTTACTCCTTACTTAACGAGCCAAAGAACACAAAAATGGAAGATGAGACGTGGACTCTACTGCTACATTACATAAACGGAAAACAATAGAGGCAATTTTCAAACCCCTAAAAGAAATATTCAACTGAGTAGAAAGATTATTCATGCATATACAAACTCTCCAAGCAAACACATTTACCTTAATCAAAATAACTTTCACCTATCTCGTAGCACTTCATCCACTGATAACAAAGGGTCGTTCACAAGATTACGAACCGATTTCACCGAGAATTCTCCCGTAGCCTCCAACGACCAGAACCATTGATCATGCATTTTAGCTATAATTAAATCTGCCAGACGAGACTGTAAATCACGTTGCTTCTCTTCTTCAACCCCACCCCTTGGAGTATGACGATAAGAATAACCGATCAAAACATGTCGCAATTTATCAGCAATTGCAATTTACTTACAAGTGTCCAAGGCATATCACTTCAACGCCTTTTCCCCATCCAAACTTCATCCCAAAAAAGTGTATCTTCCCTGTTCGCCACCTTTTTTCTAACATGAACCATGAGATCAATCCCTTTACTTTTAAGAGAAGCTATCGCCCGAAAAATATCTAACCAAGGGGAATATCTAGACGTAGAACTGGAACAATCAAGAGCACCACGGACACCATGAATTTCTTTAATGAACCTGGACCATAAAGACAAACCTTGAGAGATAAAACACCACACCCATTTGAACATCAACGCTCGGTTTAAAGCAAAGAAGCTAGACACTCCAAGACCACCCTTTCCTCCGAAGCTAAAACTGTATTCTAACAAACCCACGTAGGGATGGCAACGGGGCAGGGAATATTGGGGATAGCATTTACCATCCCCATCCCCATTTTTCACTCCCAACCCATCCCCGCCCCCATCCCCATCTGGGAATCGTTTTGCATCCCCATCCCCATCCCCATCGGGGATCCCCACGGGGATTCGGGGATTTTCGGGTCTTATGAATTAAGTATAAAAATTACAAAAGTAATAAAATATATAAAGAATTGACCTATAAAATCTCTCAAAAAGCGTACATTGTATATAGTTGGATTTTCATTCAACTTTAAAGCATTGTATGTATTGAAATATCACATATAATACAAAAATAGAGTGTATCGAATGAGTGTATTTGGACAAAATATTGGTTGGATAATACATAGTTAGTGCTTAACATTTTGTAAATATTTTATGATTTTGATCCATTAAATGTCACATATACATACATATATACTTCGAGTATAATACTTGTCAATAATCACTACCATATACATATATAAATACATTTAGTATTAATATGCATATTTGTACATTAAAAAGTTCGGGTTCGGGTTCGGGGTCGGGGATTTATGTTATCCCCATCCCCACCCCATCCCCGCTATTATAATTCGGGGATTCCCCGTCCCCATCCCCATCCCCGGTAAACTCGGGGATTTCCCAGTCAACTCGGGTTTGCAGATCGGGTCCCCGTCGGGTACGGATTTTTTTGCCATCCCTAAACCCACGCCATTTTCAATACCCAAAAAAAAAGAAGAAAAAACACGAAAAAAAAGTTTGTCGAAAGTATATAGAAGTGTTTCTTCATAGAAAACTGATTTAATTCTTGTAGCGATGGTATGATTGATTTTGCATAATAATTAACGGTTAGTGAAATATTTAATTTCTTTTAAAAATGGTGAAAATGAGTTTTTTTGTTACGTAAAAGTCATAAAATAACAACGTACTTTTCAAATTTTTCTGACTTGAAACATTTACTTTTTTATCACCTTACTTTACCAACGAACTTTCAAAATTTGTTCCGACTTCACGCATATGACCCGTTTATATTAAAATAATAACTGGAATGACTATATTACCCTCGGCATATGGGTGAAGTTAGAACAAATTTTGAAAGTTCGTTGGTGAAGTCGGAACAAATTTTAAAGAATACAAGTGTGATATAATTATTTCAGTTATTATTTTAATATAAACATGTCATATGGGTGAAGTCGGAACAAATTTTGAAAGTTCGTTGGTGAAGTAAGGTAATAAAAAAGTAAGTGTTTCAAGTCGGAAAATTTTGAATAGTACATTGTTATTTTATGGCTTTTACCTTTTTTTGTTTTAATGAAAAAATGAGTGAAGCAATCTCTTGATCTATAGAGAAATTTTTTATCTATGTTAATCTCACCTCCCGCCCCACATGTGAATTGGATTTAAACACAACCGGGCTTTCACGACATGTAACACACGTTCAAACCAATTGACTTAGCTGAATTGGCTACCTGAGTTTCTTCTGGAGCTTGGGGAGGGGTTTTACCCGGGTTCGAGTCTCGCAAGTGACAAAGAAAATCCGGATTTTCCTCTTAATGCGAAGCCGTGAGTTCTAGAGCTCTTATAGTGGTTCGGGATCTGAAGCCTGTCCGTTTGAATGATTTAACTCGGAGGTCGGATTTCACTACTAGAAAGTGGACTTTCAGTGACGGAATTTCCGACGGACAAGTATCCGTACCGACGAATTTCTGGCACATTACCGACGGATACTGTGGTCAAATTTTTGTAAATTTTTTTTGACAAATTTCTTACGGATTTCAGAGGAATAATATTTTCGTCGGTAATTGGTTGGTATTTTATTTATACTGTGTCGACTTTCCGATGGATTTCTGACGACTCTATATATCCGTCGCTAAGCAGTCGAAAAAATTAAACTGTTATTCATTTTCCTATGAATTTCTGACGGATATATGTGAATTGCTCTTATATATATTTTTGTAAATATTTACAATAGTTGTTACTTCATGGTGGATCTAAAAGGTATTGGTAGACTTAGTGATCATTTTAAATTTTAAAGAGATTTAATGTTTTTTTTTAAGTTTATACAATTGGCCATATTTGGTTATATTATGTTGGATATTTTTTAATAAGTACATATTCTTAGAGCACTGGTTTGATTAAGATGTACTCCGTATGTCATTAGTTAGAGAGAGCATATCGGGTTTTATTGCGTTTTGGTGTACATGCAACATCTTTTTAGTTAAATTTGTTGACTAAAAGCACAAGAAAAAGTGCATCATAAACAAGAAGTTATGTTCTTCATCTTTATTTTCTATCAACATTATGAACAAAAACTTACATTTTTATAAAATGTGCAAATATGTTTATATTTCAAAAATTTAAAGATATAAAGTCTTTAAATATTTTTGATATAATAAAATCCTATATATACCGTTTCAAAAAAAATGCACCATTTCAACTAGGGGTGTTCACGGATTGGGTAATATCCACAGTAACCGAAAACCGAAACCGAACCGAACCGAAAATAACTGAACCGAATTTGTGACCGAACCTAATTGGTCAAAACCGAACCGAACCGAACTAAATATTTGGTTATCGGGTTGGATATGGTTTTGGCAATGAAAACCGAAAACCGAACCAAAAATCGAATTCATATAAAATATATATTTTTTCTATGTATATATATGAAAAAAAATCATTAAAACTCTTTTTTAGTATAAATATAACATGATTTAAGTTTGAAAAAAATATTTTGTGCTAAAAATATATATAATTAAATAAAAAAATAATTAAAATTATGTAATTCGGTTTATTCGGTTCGGTTTTCGGTTATAGGGGTTCGGTTTTCGGTTATTCGGTTCGGTTGAATCAAATATAATTTCGGTTCGGTTCGGTTTTCGGTTATACAAAAAAAAAAAAATTAACCGAACTAACCGAACCGAATAAACCGAATAACCCAATTTCAACACCTAAAATAATGTGATAAGCCTTAAATAATGTATTTAAAAAATTCATAAGTTCAATAAAATAACACCAAGCATTTGGAAAATTAATTTATCAACTCTCTCTCTAAAAAATTTTTCTCCAACCTCTCTCTAAACTTTTTAACCTAACCGAACATCTTTTTCCGGCGGTCGGTTTTGGCCGGCCGCCTGGACCTCCTTCTTCCATCTTTTGTACTTTTCTTTTCTCACAATAAAAGCCTTACTCACAGATCCGTCATCTCTCATCTTCACCGCTGCCGCTGTGTCGCTGCCGCCACCCATTGTCTTCTGCTTCAGATCTGTTACCATCCGGTCTCTTCTGCCAGATCTGTTGGTCCGTCATCGATAAATCGCTGCTGCCTTGGGTTTTGACTTTAGATCTGTTTGGTTTAGGTCTGGCTCCTTTAAGGATGCTTAGTTTTATCTTCTATGTAAGTTTTATGTATTTTATGTACTTTTGTCAAGCTACATCTTCATATGGTTGTGTCTACCAAAAGCTCACTTTGGTGATTCCCCCCACCCTTGTATGGTGTTGCTGTAGTCTGTCACAACTATTATGGTGTATGTCTTGTTTTGGCTTAACTTGTTACCTCGTGTATTTTGTTTGGCAAGTCGGTTTTGATTTTGCCCATTATGTTCGATGTAACTTGTTGTGTTCAAATTTCCTCCATTTGTGAGTTGTGAAATGAAGTCACTGTTCAAAAAAAAAATAATAAATAAAAAAAAAATAAAATAACACCAATCGTTTCATATTCCTCTAAATGCTTCCCTCTCAAATAAAAATTCACCAACACTTACACCAATACCCGTTGATTTCCCCAATGTGAGCTGAGTTTCTTTTCCCCAATCGCGATTCATCGTCTTCGATTTGACCGTTCATCGTCTTCATTTTGACCGTTCATCAGCTTCATTTTGACTGTTCATCAGCTTCGTTGTGGTATATTTGCTTTTCCCCAATTTTACCTAATTTATTTTGGTTAATATTCTCGATTTTGACCTAATTTGTTAACAGCTTTGTTTGGTTAATTTTGACCTAATTTTGTAGGCTAATTTGATTGATTATAAAAATGTTATGATAATTTCGTTATGAGTGTTTGGGTGATGAATTGTTAGTTTTAATTCCAATGTGTTGATTATGTTTGATTATAAGACTGTTGTGAAATTAGTGTTAAGTCGTAATGATTTGTTTCATAGATATTACTAGTTTTAAGTGGTTGAGATATGATATTCTTTACGGACGGGATTTGCGTTTGATTATGATGTGTTTAGCGCTGAGCATCGCAGACCCAAAGCCGACCAAGACCGAGAGGTCCGACTGAACCAAAGGACCAGCGGTCCGGTTTCGGTCCGGATTTTTCCTTATTTTGGTCTCGGTCCAGTCCGGACCGGACCGGTCTTATGTAAAACCCGACTATTAATTAGTGTTAAGTCGTAATGATTTGTTTCATAGATATTACTAGTTTTAAGTGGTTGAGATATGATATTCTTTACGGACGGGATTTGCGTTTGATTATGATGTGTTTAGCGCTGAGCATCGCAGACCCAAAGCCGACCAAGACCGAGAGGTCCGACTGAACCAAAGGACCAGCGGTCCGGTTTCGGTCCGGATTTTTCCTTATTTTGGTCTCGGTCCAGTCCGGACCGGACCGGTCTTATGTAAAACCCGACTATTAATTAGTGTTAAGTCGTAATGATTTGTTTACTAAATATTACTACTAGTTTTAAGTGGTTGAGATATGATATGCTTTACGGACGGGATGTGCGTTTGTTTATGCGGCTTTAGAAGTTTCGTTTAGCATTTGATCGAGGATTAGGATTATCGCATATACAGTCCTGTTTAGGATGACTATGTATGGAATGAATTTATTAGGATTTTCGTTATTTTGAACAAACGTGTAACGAAGCTATTTTGCATAGGCTGAATCAAAGTTCCATCTTGCTGATTATGTGGAGAAGCAAAGTAATTACTTAATATTGCGTAGTAATCACTTAATATTGCATAGTTATAGTTTTAACTATATATCACGGATGAGGGGTCAGGAAACGGGACAGATGAGGCGTTGGGGAGCGGAACATGGGAGTGCATCACACGTAGCTCAAAACGAGTGGCGGTAAATTGTTTTCATCTCCTTTAAAATTACATGATGAATCAAGGACTTGATCATTATATTTTCATTGACACATTTTAATATGAGTCATAGGATGCTGTTGAGCTGCTATGTATGATATAGAATACCTTATCGACAAAAGTCTGATTACAACTAAGTTATGACCAATAACTCTAGAGATATTTTTGCGAACTGGCTAATTAGGAAAACTCAGATGTGATTCTTGTCGTTACTTGTTATAAAATCAAGACAATGAATCCAAGAGATGATATGGACTTATCAAACCGGACGGATATGTTTGGATCCAATGCATATCCTGTGAAAGAAGGACGAAGCTATTTTGATAATGATTTTTCACAAGCTATTAGTATTTTGTTTTCATGTGTATTACTATCATTTGATCACGGGTATGTTAATGATAGACGTTCGTTTGGGAAGCTTTGCAAGATCTAACCCTCATTATATTAATAATAGCTGTCGTGGTATCACTTGTGCCAGGAATAAAGACAGAGGCAAGTTTAAAACTGATAACCTCATTGTCATAATGTGTACATTTAATCTTCTTGTAAACTTGTCATCTTCACTCGACTAATATTGTTACTCTTTACCATAATCTTGCATATCTTGCTTATTCGGTTACTGTTATTGTTACCTCGTGCAGGGTCATGAAGAGGATGGATAGACGGAGGAAGCATTGTATTTGCTGTTCTTCTTGTTATTTTTGTGACCGCTGAGGCAATTGATGCTTTTCATCGTTATACAGATAAGCTAAGCGAACAGTTAATGTTCTTGTAAACTTTTCATCTTCACTCGACTAATAAGCTAAGCCAACTTAATGATTTAATCAGATAACTAGAGGTGGTAGAAGAGAGAAGGTTTCCATATATGAGGTAGTTGTCGGTGATGTAATACCTCTTTATAGCTGATCAGGTAGGTTACTATCTTTTGTATTACTTATAATTTGGTCACACTTTATGGTGACTTACCATCTCGATCTCTTGTTGGTATGCCACGCACAGGTCCTTGCACTATATGTATTGACGAATCTACGGCTAAAGCAAGATTGTAAGCCAGATATTACTTTTTGCTATATTAAAATACAATATCTAAACCTCTTTGTTAAAGATCAAATCACATTTTAGGTAAAACAAGGATCCAAAAGCACCTTTTCTGATCTCCGGATGTCTGGCTGCAAGGTAGCAGATGGTGCTGGAACTATGCTGGTAACTAACCTAGTGTTAACCTCTTTCACTGGTTCAAAATTTACTCTTCATGTTGCAATTGAAATGGGTTACCGGGGCATTTGCTGGTCACGGCAGTTTGTATGAACTATGAAGGATGACCAAGGAGATCTTTGGGTTGGTGAATCAGGTCGCGAGAATGAGAAGGTAAACGGCTTTGCTGATTCAAATATTATACAAATATGATATATACAATTCTTATATTACTTAATGTTCTATTTTATACATAGTTTAAGTAAATTAATAGAAATAGAGACATGTTAAGGATCCAAATGAGGGATGTTTGGATGTGTGCTTTAAAAGTGATTATTGGGATTAAATAACTAGAATCTGATAAGCAGGTGCAGTAAAATTGGTTGCAGAAAATAGTGGTAGGATGTACTTTTGTTGTTTGAGTTTGTAATAATCAGAAGTTTGAGTGTACGACAAGGTTTGATATTTTAACAACTTAATAGATAAAATCCAAATATTCAGTTATGATATTTTATAGATCAATAGATAAAATGATCAAGAGAACTGAACCTTTTCTATGAACATGGTGAAGATGGTTTGTAAAGTTGATATAAAAGGCGCTTTAGTTAGGTTAATAGAAGGGTGACATTTTTGTTACCACTTAGTTATATGACATCTTAGTCGATCATTGTCATAAAATATTTTACTGTTGCGGTAAGTTTGTGTGATCATGCATGTATCTTTGATTCCTCCATCTTTTTTATTTCCTTAATGAAACTAATGGATGAATAATTCAGGCCACAATCATAGTTTTCATGGTTGCTGACGGGCTTCTGTTGGCTGTAACATTGAGGTGAGTATAATGTCGTATTTTGCCTATGTTCATTTTGGCTTGTTTTACCAAATTTATTATTAATGTTCAGGTTAGCATACTCAATGAAGAAAATGATGGTAGACAAGGCTCTGTTGCATACATACTGTTGGAGCTCAAACGCATCACATATTATAGCTAAATAAGGATTATATTGCTAACATCATTTCAAATTCAGGTCCGTAGACTCTCAGCTTGGACTTCACCTTCTACATTGGACTTCCAGCTGCATGATTCTCAAATCCTGAAATTCGTGCCCACTATGTTTATGATTCGTGACAGATGACCGTTGTTGAGGCATGTGTTGGGAAAACAAATTGACCCCCCAGAAGAGAAATTGCGATATCATACAAGCGTGTCCTCTCTGTTACATGAGGGAATTGCACATAACACATCAGGAAGTGTTTTCTTCTCCAGGTACTCTATCGTAACTATTTCCCATCTGATTTTTTTTCTTATTCTATTCTATATAAATTTTGGCATAATATATATATAAATACCGTACTTTATGTATATTAGCATTGCTCTTCTCATACTTGGTCATTGTAAATATTTCTACCAAGTCTTTGATAATTGTATTTCGATATACAAAAGTCATTCTATAAGTTCTCATATTTTAATGGGACTTGATATAATGTAGGTACAATTTTGGAAGAGACCATGTAAAAATTGCGAAAGGACAACATAGAGATGTGATCATGATTGGAACTAGAAATGCAAGTGCAGTGTGCAAGAACATGTGCAACAACAGGAATTCTAGGGTCATGCTCGTGAGGAAGCATGAGAGAGGGAGTCTTAACGAAAGATAAACCGCATTAACTTGATGTTAAATAAGTTTTATTTGAATACTTAGATTGGATACTCTAATTTCTTGAATGTTATGAATGGCTCGATTTAGATTTTGAATTGAATGCAATTTTTTGATGTGAATGATGACTTTCCATTAAAGATATGATTAAATTCTAAATGATCCTTTTTATTAATTGGTTTCTTTTGAGCTATTTTGCATACAGGAATATATAACATGTGCATATATTTGTCGTAACTCGAAGATATTGGGACAACTATTTCCGACAGAAATGTGAGCCTTTACCAACTATAGTTTACTGACAGATTTCCGATGGAACTGTTACTGACGACTTTCCGACAGAAACTTTTCTGACAGATCTCCAACAGAAACTTTACCGACGGAGTTTCCGACACATGTTTTCTGTCGGTAGTTCTGACAGAATTCCGACGGATATCAATTACCGACCAGGAATCACCGACACACTTTTCCCGTCACAAATCCGTCGGAAATTACTAATACCGACGGATTTTCGACAGAAACAGCCGTCGCTAAAGCCCTGTCGTGTAGTAGTGTTTCAAGTGTCGTGCCGTTTAAAAAAAAAATGCAACACACGTTCATGAACGAGACAAATCTTTGTGTCAAGTAGTCACTTCGTTAAAAGACACAATATGGTTTATGTTTGCTTATTTGTTAAATACATAAACGTAAAAAAATATATTCCTCACTTTATTCAGATTCAATGTTGAAGTGTACATTTGCAATTCAAATCTACAACTTTTATTAGCATCATTTGACATTGTTTTAAATGGCTTTCTTTTCATCAACTAGACTCATGAACTCTTCATCACGTTCAAAACGATCCATGTTTTCGGGCAGCATACAAACTTCCAAATCCATACTTCGTCCGCCTTCTCGTCCTTCATACAATGTCACTTTCCCATCGAACTTATTAGCATAACCACTCAAAACCGCCAATCCTTTCCCTAGTCCAAATTCATTTCCATACATATTGAACCTTGGTGAGCTTCCCATTTGTATGCTACTTCCGTTAAAAAACATATTCTTTTTATACACATATGGACTCTTTACCCATGAATCCATATATTCCCTAATCTCTTTATCGCCATGGTTAACCACTTCGTCATGCAAATGCCTTGCAGCCCCCCCGACACTTTGATCAAGCAATTTTCCCGCAGTGGTTAGCTTTTTAATGGCCTGTATGCAATTACCTGAAATTGATTTGGTAAATTCCCGTCATTGTATTTGTATAAAACATGAGTTTAACCATAGTTAAGTTTCTTTTACAGTTAAAGTTACTATAATAATCGCAAGAAATCCTTTAAGTAACTCAAATGCATGTAAGGAAACTTAATATAGTAGCATTTACCAAAGTAATCTTGTGATAAAGGTGGGGATAGTCTGCCTCTATTGTTTATAGCCAATCTGCAAACCGTTTCCTGATCCTTTGAAAAGAGACGCGCATGCGTAATGCACCTCCATACAACGGCCGATACTGACTGCAAACTCGAAATCTTCGTTGTAGTGCACTCAAAATTCACTTTTGCTTTCAGTTTAGCAAGAGAATCTGACGATATATGAAATATTCGCTCTCTCAGCAATTGAGTATACGGCTTGTCAATGTACTCATCCTCACGAGTAAACGGAAGGGTGAGTATCGGGCCGAATCCTGGTGGAGTCCATCTTTCGTTAACAGGAGGACGCGAGATAGGAGCGAAGCCAGAATATTTTCCTAAGCATACAAAAAGAGTCATTTATGAGGTTTATGTATACAGTGTGCTTGGTATAAATAAAAACAAACTGTTATAGTAATTCATCAAAATACATATATTATAAATTAATTGATCTTTTAACATACATATATTATAAATAAAAACATACAGTACTATTTTTATAGTTCAGTTTGGTAGCGTCATGATCCAGATTTGGTGGGTTGGAAGTTTCGTGGTTCAGTTCTGTAGGTGTCGTGATTGAGATTGATAGTGTTGTAGTTCAGATCGGTGTGTTTTGGTTCAGGTTAGTATAGATCGGGCTGTCTTTAGAAAAGTTGGCTGGGTTGTTGATAGACACCAATAGGGATCAATGAAGATCCGTTAAAGGATTCTAATTGGTTTGATCAATCCAGAAATGAGAAAGGATTAATGAAAGTGCAATTAGTTATCAAAGGCGGGAAAATCTGTTATATTGATTCTTGTGAGTGTTATAGAATAGAAAGGAAATTCACATTACAAGCTAAGAATGAAATGAAAAGCTTAACAATTATTTAAAGACTAATTTTCCCGCCAAGTCAGTTATTGGTTGCTGGAGTAGTATCACGTGCACCTCACACTCTTGGTTAACAACCCTTTGTGTGCTCCTCACGTGCCAAGCAACATAGCTAACTCATTTGACTATTTGACCATGGATTAGTAGCTTATCAGTCCACCTCCCTTAAAGAAACAACTTGTCCTCAAGTTGTGCAATCAAATTCAGGAAATCTCTGTTGGAACTAAGTGATTGACTCCCAAGTAGCATCCTCCACTGTACCATTAGCCCATTGCACCAAAACATAAACTTCTGCCACATTGCCTTTCTTGGCCAATCTCCTATCTAGAATTGCTAAGGGCTCCACCATAAACATACCATCATTGTCACAAGGTGGTAAACTGCCACTTGTTTGATTTGGACTAGGATGTCTGCACTTCTTAAGCTGAGAAATGTGAAAAACATTGTGTATCTGAGACTCATTTGGCAGCTCCAATTTATATGCTACTTGCCCCACCCTTTGCACTACTTTGAAAGGACCAAAGTACTTAGGTGAAAACTTGTGCTGCTTTCCCTTCCTTACTGTCAATTTCCTGTAAGGTTGCAGTTTGAGATATACCCAATCACCACATTCAAACTCCTTGTCTGTTCTATGCTTGTCATGGTGAGACTTCATCCTATCTTGAGCCCTTTTTATGTGAAACTTCAAGGTTTCCACAACTGTCTCTCTTTCCCTTAGAGTCTTATCCACTAATTCCACCCTACTTTCTCCCCCAATATATGGAATGTGGATAGGTGGTGGCTTCCCATATACAGCTTCATAAGGAGTAGTATGAATTGCTGTGTGATAATTGGTATTGTACCACCATTCAGCTAGAGGTAGCCATTTGCACCACTGAGTGGGTTGTTCACCAGTCAT
The DNA here is from genome assembly GCA_910596185.1 of Chrysanthemum makinoi. Lineage (NCBI taxonomy): Eukaryota > Viridiplantae > Streptophyta > Magnoliopsida > Asterales > Asteraceae > Chrysanthemum > Chrysanthemum makinoi. Next base: position 280,963,853 of record OU343222.1, read on the forward strand.
ACACCTTAAGTAACATTCTAAACATTTATTCACCACTTCAGTTTGGCCATCTGATTGTGGATGATATGCAGTAGACATACTCAATTCCACTTTCAACATTTTAAACAACTCTTTCCAAAACAGGCTAAGAAAGACCTTATCTCTGTCTGACACCATGTTCTCAGGTAACACATGGAGTTTAAAGATGTTGTCTATGAAAACTTGTGCCACATGTGCAGCAATAAAAGGATGAGAAAGAGCTATGAAATGGGCATACTTACTCAACCTATCAACCACCACCAATATAACCTCTTTACCTTGTGACACTGGCAAACCTTCAATAAAGTCCATTGAAATGCTTGTCCAGATACTGTTTGGAATGGGTAAAGGTTGTAGTAAACCCGGATATGCTTCTAAATTTAGCTTACACCTCTGGCACACATCACAATTTCTGACCCAATTCTTGACATTTTTCCTCGTTCTTTTTCAATAAAACAGTGAACACAACTTTTGAGTTATCACTTTGACTCCTGAATGTCCTCCCAATGAACCATCATGGATTGCAGCTAACAACTCTTGTCTCAAATTCTCATCATTCCCAACCATCAACTTATTTTTCCTCCTTAATTGATTGTTTGACCAAGTATAATGACCCTTCACATTTGCATTGCCCTGTAACTCAATGATAAAATCTTTCAAAGTTTGGTTTTGTTCCCAGCTAGCCATTATCTTGTCATATATTTCTGTAGTGATGCTTGAAGTACTAATAATGCTCAACAGCTCAGCAGGGTTCTGTATTCTTGACAAGGCATCGGCAGTCACATTGTCGACTCCTTTCTTGTATACTATCTCATAGTCAAACCCATAAGTTTTGGCAACCATTTCAGCTGAGCAGGTGTTGATATCCTTTGGTCTGTCAAGTATTTCAAACTGATATGATATGTTTTAATTTTGAAATGTTTGTCCAAAAGATAACCTCTCCATTTCTCTAAGGCTTGAACCACAGCTAGAAACTCCTTCTCATAAGTAGACATTAATTGGTGTTTAGTAGATAAAGCTTTACTTAAGAAGGCTATAGGATGACCTTCTTGAAGTAACACTGCACCTATTCCTACACCAGATGCATCTGTTTCTATAGTAAATTCCTTTGCAAAATCAGGCAGTCTCAACACTGGAGCACTAATCATAGCTTGTTTTAAGGCTGCAAAGGTTGTTTTTGCTTCACTACTCCACACAAATCTTCCTTTTTTCAAAATTTGGGTCAATGGTCTGCTTATCAAAGCATACCCTTTAATGAATCTCCTATAATACCCCGTCAAGCCCAAAAAACCTCTTAACTGTTTAATGTTTCCTGGGACGGGCCAATCTGCCATAGCTTGTACTTTAGATGGATCTGTGGACACTCCTTCTTAAGATATAACATGACCCAAGTATTCCACATGAGTTGTACCAAACACACACTTACTCAACTTTGCAAAAAGTTTATGTGATCTCATGGTTTCCAAAATGAGTTGCAAATGTTGTAAATGATCTTCTACGCATTACTGTAGACAAGTATGTCATCAAAAAAGACTAAGACAAACTTTCTGAGAAAAGGTTTGAATACCTCATTCATTAATGATTGGAATGTAGAAGGAGCATTTGTTAAACCAAATGGCATGACCAAAAATTCATAGTGCCCCTCATTTGTTCTGAATGCTGTTTTTGGTACATCTTTTGTATGCATCCTGATATGGTGGTATCTTGATCTTAGATCCAGTTTAGTGAAAAATTTAGCTCCATGTAACTCATCAATCAGTTCTTCAATGATGGGTATAGGAAACTTGTCTTTTATGGTTTGCTTATCTAGTTGCCTGAAATCCACACACATCCTCCAAGTATTATCCTTCTTCCTAACCATAACAATTGGTGAAGCAAAAGGACTTTGGCTTTTCCTAATCACTCCAGCTTCCAACAATTCCTGTACCATACTTTCAATAGCATCCTTCTGGTTTGGTGGATGCCTATAAGGTCTAATTTTTACAGGAATAACACCTTCTACCAATGGAATTCTGTGATCATGTGATCTATTTGGTGGTAATTCAACAGGAACCTCAAACACATCTTCATAAGTTTCCAAAAGTGACTGAATCTGACTGTCCACTTCAGCTGACACTCCAGTCAATTTCATACAAGCAACTTCATAATCAGGAACTACACAAAGAGACATGGACTTCAATTCTGCTTGTGCTAGTTGCTTAACAGTTTTGTCAGTACCTTTGTTACTCAACCATTCCACATTTGACTTATTAGTACCTCTTAATAATACTTTCTTGCCCTTATACTTGAATCCCATTTTCAAATTCTTAAAATCACACATCATGATTCCCAATGTGGACAACCATTGAATACCCAACACCATTTCACAAACCCCAATGGTAACAACATCACATCAGTATTGAATATAGTATTACCAAACTGCCACTGAAAGTTTTTACACTCAGAGGTTGTCAAAATCTTATTTCAATTAGCCACTGTAACTGCCAAAGGTCCTGTAGGTCTAATTGAACATCCTAACCTTTGAGCTACTTGTTTGTCCAAAAAATTATGAGTTGAGCCACAATCTATCAAAATGTGTATCATGTGCTTACCTATAGTTCCCACCACCCTCATAGTTCAAAAATTGATAGTACTAGTCAAAGTATGCAAAGAGATTTGAGGTTGTACATCATCCTCAATACTCTCAACTCTGGTTTCCTCTGCTTCTTCCCAGTCCTCCTTATCAGAACCATCCTCATCAGGCAACACTTCCAATGAAAACAACTGACCTTCACACTTATGACCAGGTACATATTTCTTATCACAATAGAAACACTGGTTTAATGCCCTCTTTTCTGCATATTCTTTCTGAGTCAACTGCTTTCTTCCTTGTAAAGTGTTTGGTTTTGCCTGCAGCCCTCCAGACCCATTGTTGGATAAACCCAAAGGAGTATTTGGTTTAGCATTCACAGCACCACTTCTAAACCCATAAGCATACTTATCATTAAATCTAGAAGTAGGAGTGGATAACACATGACTATACCTTGATTTCAATGCAATCAGGGTTTGTTCTTGCATCTTGGCCATGTAAAACACATCAGTCAAGATACTCAGGGTGAAAATTCTTATTTGCATGCTGATTTCATCTTTCAACCCACCCAAGAACAGGCTTATTGAATGTTTTTCTTCCAAATCCACCATATTCAACAAGTACTCAAACCTTTCTTGGTAATCTTTCACAGTTCCAACTTGTTTCAACTTCTTCAACTCCATTAATGGATCTTCAATAACCGTGTTAAATATTTTCAAGACCTCTTTCTCATAATCTTCCCCAGAACAATCTTCACCAAACCTCCTACAAAATTGTTGGTGCCATATTAAGGCCTTATCATAAACATGCATAGAAACCAACTCAATTTTGTCTCCTTCTTCCACACCTTCAATCTTAAAGAATTGTCTACATCTATACACCCAACCTTTCACATCATCACCATTGAGTTTGGGAAAGTCAATCTTTGACATTCTGCCATACCCTCTACCACCATTCCTTCCATTGTGACTACCACCACCATTATTATACTGACCATTCCCAGTACTGGTTCCTTCTCCATTCTTCAACCTATTGATTTCTTGATTAATAACATTCTGACTGACCAAGTAACCCTACATTCCATCTTTAATTTCCTGTATAGCATTCTTTAACTCATTGACTGCTTCTTGTAAAGAATCCAAATTTGGAACAGCTGTCATTGCATTACTTCTTGTGCCCACCATTGTAATTGGTATTAGTTATTACACATCAACTTATGGAATAATGACTACCAAAACTGTTCTTGATTACTCAAATCAAATGCGACAAATATTGTTCAAGACTAGAGAATTTAACCACTTATGGGCTAGTCTTGTGATTGTGCAAATATTTGACACTAATCTAATGTAAAAAGAACAGTGGAGATCAGTGGTGGCTGATCTTGCCGGAATAGTAACTGAATCTTGCCGGAATTTGACCGGAGAAGATGAACAGAACTGAAATTTCAAGAGCCAAGAAAGTGCTATGATACCACTTGATAGACACCAATAGGGATCAATGAAGATCCGTTAAAGGATTCTAATTGGTTTGATCAATACAGAAATGAGAAAGGATTAATGAAAGTGCAATTAGTTATCAAAGGCGGGAAAATCTGTTATATTGATTCTTGTGAGTGTTTACAGAATAGAGAGAAAGGAAATTCACATTACAAGCTAAGAATGAAATGAAAAGCTTAACAACTATTTAAAGACTAATTTTCCCGCCAAGTCAGTTATTAGTTGCTGGAGTAGTATCACGTGCACCTCACACTATTGGTTAATAACCCTTTGTGTGCTCCTCACGTGCCAAGCAACATAGCTAACTCATTTGACTATTTGACCATGGATTAGTAGCTTATCAGTTGTTGAGGTAAAGGTTTTGGTTGAGGTAATTAGAATTGGTGAAGGGTTCATGTTAGGTCGGTGATGCAGGTTTTACTGACCAGGTTTTAATATTTATAAAATCTCGTTATAGCTATGGTCTACCCTAATGCACTAACAAGCAGTGTACCCGGTCGCGTGTAGTATAGTATTCGGTAAAGCCGAGGTCGTCCCAAGAGCTATGTGTGTTGGATTATTACTAAGTCTAGGTGTCACAAAATTTAAATATGATTTCGATAAGGAATTAATTATTTAACTACTAAAGCAGAAAATAGCAAATAAAGGCAAAGGATAAATCAATAGAGGAGAGTGGTGCTAACCTAGTCATTCCTCCTAGCTAGTTAAGTTTACGTCTACTTACTTCCAATTACTTCAGGTGGGGTCAAAGTCGAGAGGACAACATTTGGTCAATTCGCCCTAACCTATCAGCAAAGATGCCACCACAGGAGAAGTCAGGTGTCCCCTCATAAGTCCTGTTGTTCCTGGTCCCCTAAGCCAAGTCATTAAGTACCGCTACATGCTAGATTTATAATAGTGAGTGTCCGGGCGTTAGCAACTTAAACACTCACCCTCTAATTCTTAAGTTCATCCAAACGGTAGGTGATCAGTTGGTCAAATCGCACAAGTAGAAAGGGTCGTCAGTTGGTCATATCTTAACCTTCCCGTCTCAGTCCGCTCACCTAGGGTCAGTTGGTCATATCTCCTAGGCAATTGGCCTCTACCGCCCTTCAAAACTACCGAAACAAGGGTAGCTACCAATAAACTATGCATGCATACACTTAGAAATAATTATACGGAAGTAATGTAAAAGCAAACAAAACAATTAAGGAATCATAACTAGGCCAGCACCAAGAGGTGCTTAGCCGCTCATGTTAACCATACAAATCAATTCAATATTCAAAGGTACGAAATACATGAATCGAAAGTAAAGAAAAGATAAAATGCTAATGCTTATCGTAGGGGAGTGATTTATCCCTTGGAGATAGCTCCGTATGCTCCTCTAGACCTGCCTTTGGCTTTTTCCCACGTTCTCTGGTTGTTGTGTGTGGAATGGGATGATTAGAAATGCTGAAATTCATGGGGTATTTATAGGCCAGATTTGGGTTACGACGTAACTATAACAAGAGTTACGCCGTAACCTTCAATTCCTTCGTATTTTGCACTAGATCTACTAGTTACGGCGTAACCTTCTTAGTGGTTACGCCGTAGTCTTCGATATACTTGGTTACGCCGTAGTTGATGAAATAGTTACGACATAGTTATCAGCGGCGTGGAACCTCATTTGACCTAATATAGTTACGTCGTAGCCTTTGGGGAGAGTTACGCCGTAACCTTCTGATGAGTTGGTATTCTGAGTCACGCTTTAGTTACGACGTAATGTGAGAGATGAGTTACGCCGTAACTTCTTCAAAGTCAGCATACTATGATAAATCTTTTGATATTTCTCCAGTTCCGCGTCTCTTTAGCTCCAATGCTCGTAATTTACCTGAAAGTGGAAAATAATGGAAAACAAGCGTAAATCAATATAAATGATATAAATTACAAGCATTATCGGGGAAAATTGACACTTAATCTTTAGGACTATTTGATGTTATCAGTCGGATGGCTATGGTGGTGTTTGGTGCTTTTGAAAGGGTTGTGGAGTTTCGTGTGGGGTTATATTGCAAGGTCATGAGGAGGCTGAGTGTGTCTGGAGTTTTTTTTGTAAGGGTTATGGGTGTTGGAATGTGAAAATATTTTATTAAACATATGACCGGAATATACTTGAGCCTATAGGATTGCACACGTTACGTTTGAGATCCAATTTATATAATGTAATTAATATATATAAAGTATTATATTAATTATCATTTATTATCATTTAAACAATAAGCATAATGGTCGTTAGACGAAAGAAGAAGGACTCAGTTGTAATATTGGGAGAAGAAAAGTTTCCATAACTTCCCCCTTCCCATAATCGGCCGAATAAGGAATCCCAAAGAAGGTGGGATTTCTTTGCTTGCACTCCAAGTTTCTTGTGCCTATATAATGAACCTCTTGGTTCATTATTTGACATCTCTTGAAACGCTAAACAATAGTTTTTCTTCTTCTTCTTCCTCTATCTAGAACAGATCGACACCCCTAAATGAAGGGCTAGTTTTACTCTAGATACTAGACATTGATTATTGCTTAATGTTTTACGAGAACTAGCATTCTAATTGAATCGTTAGTAAAACGTGTGTGTGAGAATGTAGAGGAATCAATCTTTGATTCTTGGTGGTTTAATCTAATCGATCCAAACACAAACCCAGGGTCCTTGGTCTATTTCCTATTTGGAGAAATCGGTACCCGGTTCTTGATCTGATCCGACATACAATTAAAGATAATCAAAGTAATTTAATTAGGTTACTTACTTGCACTATTTGATCCCTAATTTGCTATGTACTTATAATTAATTATGTTTATATTAAAGTGTTATGATGCTTAAACTCCAACAATGGGTGTGTCGTATGAAAATGTTACACAAGAGTCGGGGGTATGTCATTTGGAGATGTTTTGCAAGGTCATGGTTGTTTCGTATGGAGTTTTTCCACAGGGGTCAGAGGTTATTTTGCAAGGGTCATGGGTGTGTCGTATGGAGTTGCTTTGCAAGGGCATGAGTGTGTCGTATGGAGTTGTTTTGCAAGAGTCAGGTGCGTGTCATATGAAGTTGTTTTGCAAGGTTCAGTGGTGTGGCATGTCATATGGAGTTGTTTTGCAAGGGTTAGTGGAGTGTCATTTGGAGTTGTCTTGCATGGGTTGAGTCGTTTGGAGTTGTTTTGCAAGGGTCAGGGGTACGTCGTTTGGAGTTGTTTTGCAAGGCCAGAGATTTTGGTCGTTTCAAGGTGATATTCCTAACCTAGGGGGTTTCTCAGTCAACCATAGTTGCATCTTACTTTGCCACCATTCGTTCTAATTATGTGACAGAAACTGGTTAGTTTGAAGTTTCAGTTGTGTTTCGTTTTCTGGGTCATGGTCGGTTTACATCCTTTCCTACGCTATCTATCGGGTGATTGCCTTTATGTGGCTATGCATTTGTCGGTTTACATCCTTTCCTACGCTATCTATCGGGTCATGGGTTTTCCTTTGTCAATAAGATTGTCGGAGTTGAAATTTCTAAAGTAGTTCTAGTTTTTAAGATTATAAAACATATGGTTAGTTTATAGTTTGTGGGGTATCATGTCAAATAAAGGATCGCCGGCTTTTATCATTTTCATCATTTTAACATAGTGTTTTTTTAGTGCTATTTTTAATGGAAGAATGTGTTATTAGTAATTTGGTTTGGGATTTTTTAATGTTCAAAATTAACATGATGAGTAATGTTAAGTTTGTTGTGAGTAAAAATTTGATATAAAATAAAGCAAAGGTCTCAAAATAATGACCGACTTTTTTCTTTCCTTCTCACAACAACCTCAACATGACTCAACATATTCATTTTGAACATATGAAAATCTTAATCCAATTAGTTATATTAAATATCGTAAGTGTTAATATATATAGTTGTGCATAAATTACTTGTACATAAGGCTTCAATAAATGTATTTACTTACAATGTATATTCAAAAATCTTATAATTGTTTAAAAGAGAAGGTGTAATCTCTATTATAAAATGATCCTTTAATACAATGTCACAGGGATATGTGTATCTAGCAAAATAGCAATAAACTTCAGTCTTTTTCAGGAATATACTTTTTTTACCACTTATTTCTATACAAAGTACTCAAAAACTAGATCAGAAAAAAGCACTTCAAAAATGGCATAAAAGAAAATGTTTTTCTTAAAAATAAAAAGTCAACACCGCAAACCCCAGATTAATATCTAATAAAAGAAATCAGTATGTGAAAGGTAAATTACCATTTTGGAATTTGGAGTTGAAAACTTCAGACCAGGAGTTAAAGAAATGCCAAAACGAAGTTCCATCAACAACTATATGATTAATCGAACAACCTATAAAAACACCATCTTTTAACTACTACTAGAAAATGGACTTTCAGCGACAGATTTTCCGACGGACAAAAATCCGTCGCTAAATTACCGACTATATTCTGACGAAACAGTGACAACTGTGCTTTTCCGAGTAACTTCCGACGGATTTCCAAGAGATTTGAATGTCGTTGGAAATCCGTCACTAATCACATAACTTACCATTGAATTTCCGACGCCATTCCGACATCTATTTTTGTTCGTTGCTAATCCATTGGAAATGTTTTAATTTTTAATGATTTTTTATTTTTTTATATTTCCGTCGGAAATCCGTCAGAAATATTACTTATTTCCGACGGATTCCGGATTCCGAAATATTAAAATTTATTATGTGCACGTATATAATATGTTAAACTATGTCGACTCGTGTTTCAACTTAACTATTTTTGGGATTACACTATTCGGTGTAAATTCTTTTCGTTTTAGGCTTTTATTGTGTGTGCGCCCTCAACTCATGTTTCAAGTTAGCCAAGTGGTTGTTACATTAATTACTCGTATTTGGCTCATGACTTGACGAGCCGGTCAAGTGGTTATGTAGTTTGATGAAATCTATAACATATAGTCAAATACACTTTTTGATGGTGCTTAAAGAAATGAATTAGTATTTTTATTAAATTTAGAATAATATACAAAACTAGACATGATGTAATATAAAATTTGTGAAGACAAGCCTATTTTGTATGATGTTGTATTGTTTTTTTTAAAACGGAAGTGTTTTATATGTTTTTTTTACGAGCTTTTCAAATTTGGTAATTTTTTCATTTGTCATAATACCGGCTTAACCCAGCGGTTTAACCGGTTGAACACGTAACCCGGTGAATCGTTGACTCAACCGGGTCAAATAAAAACCCGAATTTTAAAACATTGATTATCAATACAACATGTGATGTTCTCTACTTATCATAAGCTCTTTTTCTATTGCTATTTTAGTTACTTAATTACTTTTTCTATGTTTGTTAATGCTGACTCGTGTATTAATTTTCTCGCCTTCTATGACCCAAATTTATAGTTCCACCATTACATGTTGATATAATTTTGTTTCGAATTACAAATACACAAAAAAAATAATAAAACAAATGTTAAATGACACAATATACTATCTAAACATTCATATCCCAATCTCATTTATTATAAACTAACAAAATTCTCAATTTTTTTTTTAAACTTATTAAAATCTTCAAAAAACTTTCAATCTTCCCTCTTTTAACTTTCAATCTTCCCTCTTTCACAAAAAAATAATAAAACAAGTGTTACTATGCTGATCCGCCACCGCCGTCCGCCATCGACCTAACTCCGCCACCGTCATCCGCCGTCCGTCATTCACTTTCAATCCCATTCCATTCGCTGTTTCATTAAGGTTTAACTCTTCCTTTTGCTTATTTGACCTAACTTTTGCTTACCAGTTGATGTTATCACTTGATTGTTACTAGTTTGTTTGAGCTTATCAGTTGATTTCTTGAATGATTGGTTGAATGTTTGAGCTTATCAGTTGATTTGTTGAATGATTGTATGTGTAGACCAAGTGATTGACGAAATGCCTGTTTTAGAATTTTAAGAGTTGTTTTGTTAGGTCACGGAATTTTAGTCGCCTTTGATCGATCATTGGTTGAATGTTGTGGATTGCTAGTTTTAAGAGTTGTTTTGTTAGTTTTAAAAGTTGAAGAATGACGTGTACACAGCAACAGTGGGCCGCGTTGAACAATCGTGTCGATGCGGCTCAATATATCCTCGAGGTTGTCATAATTATCAATTATAGTGTCGGTTTCGCACTTTCGCTTATTATGTTAGTATGATGTAGTGTACCTTTACTAGATGAGCTGATCAACGTTATCTCAGAAGCTATTTTCATGATATATTAGTTTCGGTTATTGTATGATGACGTAGGCTGTGTTAACTGGACGAGCCGAACGCTTTTTTCGTTAGTTATAATGTTAGTTACATGATAATGAATATAATGTGATTAATGTGTGACGGATATGTAGCGGCTTTGAATTTGTGAAGTAGTAAGATCACAGGTTATTAAGGCCATGGCACATGGCTTGGTGCGTTTTGGTGAAAGTAATCGATACATACAGAGTAATCAGTAGCTTATGTTTACTGGATAGAGCAAACCATTAGGCTTTTTCATAGGAGGCTATAATGTTAGTTGTGTGATCGATTTTTATGATATTAGTTGTCGATTGCTGTTAGTATGAATCAGTGAATTGATTACTCGGTTTATAAGAGGATAGGCAATTAGATCTTAAATGTGAAATGGTGGTTAACTATTTTTTTATTATATGGATTTCAATGTTACATAGTAAGTTAAGAACGCTAGAACTTGGTAGTTAATAAGATCAGGATAATCAAAATTTTAATGCATTGCACATCCTGTGTTGCGTAATGTGATAATGCATTAATGGAAATTTGCAAAGTATTAATTTCAAAAGCTATACTATTAGTCACATACTCACATAGCATGAAGGGTTTATTTACATAAAGCTTTTATGACATTTTACCAATGGAAGTTTAGATCGGAAAATAAACTTTATATTTTATTCATTTCAAATAAACTCAATCGTTGTTTCCTTGCTCTTTTGGCATGCCATTTATCTTGTTTTATGTGGAGCCCTTAGCTCTATTATATTGGATTTTCTGTTAAAAGGACATACTAGCAAATCTACTTTATTCAAGAGTGAATGTTATTATAGTTAATTCTTTAGTTTGATGGTTTATTATCATTATTATATTTATCAATATCTTCTGTTAGGTCACTAGATTTACAACACAAGCTTCAATGAAAGAGATATAGAGGCGGATGAACAATACACACACAAACACACACACGTATATGCTATGAATGGTTAGGCGTAGAGTATGTGAAAGAAATGCATTGAACAATCAACCCTCAAGTGAGGGTTATACAAGAGTATTTATAGGCAAGGAGCTAGGGCAACACTCCCACTCCTTCCCTTTTCCTTAATGGACATGGGCCTAAGCTTATGGGCCTTCTACATAAGCTAGACCTTAAACAAACATAAAGGCCATAATAAGCTACCTATTACATATGAGTAACTAACATTTGAATAAAGGTTTAGGAGTGATTCCAACAATCTCCCCCTCAAGTGTTGGTGATGAAAAACGGTGAAGGCATTGATGTAATAGTAGCTTTGACGTCTTCAGACATTCTTCTTTCTTGTGAGAAGAATTTCCTTGATTCGAACCATCTCCCCAGTGTAGCGAGATAGTTTTCTTGAACAGTTATGCTTTGACGTCATCTTTAACTTTGTTCTTTGATCATTGTTCTTTGTGATGAAAGTGATAGTATGTCGTTATCGTGATCAAGTCTGCCTCGTGTCTGCTTCGCTGCTACAATGTCTCCACGTCATTCTTCAACATGCTCACACGCTCTTTGACGTTGGAATTCAACTCGATGAAGTTCTTTAAATCTTTAACTTTATAGATTCTTTGATTTGATGAAGAATCATTCGATACTGTTGTGTTGATTTTGGATAGAACTTCCATTAGTGATGAGGTTGGCGTGAGCATGAGAAGAATCACACATCATTCCGGGCCCGAGCTTCCATAAGAAGTAAACATAAAAACGGTTAGTAATAAGCGGATTCCGCACTTACAAGTTTGAACTTCGAGAGTGTGACAAAGATAGGTGAAAAACACAACTCTAATTTTACAAAGGCCGTTCTGAACCGGAGTCCCACAAGTGAGATAACACGATGTACCGAAGTACACCTACGATTCGATGAGTCGCCGAGGTACAACGAAGCATCACCACCATCGTGAGACCGTTTGAGACCACTACTAATCCACGGGAGTTGCCGGGCGACCCGCCGTCAGTGGTTTGATGTTGACCCCGGCAGAGTTTCCATTCAATCACCGAGGATCACAAATGTGAACCTCTCATAAATGTTCTCATGATTGCTAAGATCTCGTGAAGGACTCGATAATGTACCACCGAAATTCTTATTGTTGAATGTCAAGTGATGAAATGTCAAGTGTACCTAAGAGATCTTTGATGAATCTCATGGCTCTAGACTCAATAGTGCATTTTGGTTTTCCTAAGCGGAGACTAGGAGAGGGTCTCCTTCTTCAATACCAGCAATCTCTAAGAGAAAGCCGATAGTTTACGTAGGTTTCCCAGTGAGAATGAAACAAGCTTCTGTTGAGAGAAACTTGAGTGGCTAAGAAGGTTTAGTGCATGCGCCACTGGGTCCATGACGACTTTTAATCTTCAATACCGGTGTCATCTAGTGACAACCAAGAGCATATGAATTGAACCCTGGTTCCGCCTCTAAGTTGAATAACTTGGAGGGCTATTTCTTTTCACCCTTTTCTTTGCATTTCTTTTTAATTCTTCAACTCCTTCTTTCTCCGATTCTCATTTTCTCCTTTTAGAATCATACCTAAGGACTTCTAAATTCTAACTATTGGTAGTGTCCTTGGTAGATCCTCCGCTCTAGCGGATCATAAGACGGTTATTCCTAACCTTAATCTCCTTATAACTCCATTGCCATAAAACCATTTCAAGAAAATCTCTCAAAGGGTTTGTAAATGAAAACATGTTTGAACCACTGTGAGAGTTTTATCTTTTAGCAGAAATACTACCCCTCCACATGTGCTTTAGAGTTTAGACGTAAATGCACAGTGAGGAAAGAGCCGCACTTTTGAATTGATCGACTCAAGATAGACATTCCCCGGACACGGAAGCACGTGGCATAGTTAAAAAGTTGCATTGTCAGCTTTTAGGTGACAACTAACTCTAATAACTATCTTGAAGGTGTGGACAACCTCGAAAGGTTGTCAAACCCGTCAAGGTTCATGTCTACCAAGAGTTTCTCGAATGGTACATTCTACTCGGACAAGTCCTTTATGAGACACGTTTACATCACTAGCGAACTAGCTTGAAATTATTATCCGTCCCGGACAAGTCTTTTCGAGTTACTAACAGCTAAGATCTCGTCAATTCATGGGTTAAAGTCTTTTCACACGAGAGTTCATATAGCAAAACACACCATATTTCTTATCACGTATTTTCTCCCCCTCAAAATGGCATATAAAATGTTATTTTTGAAAAGTTGAGAATAAATATGACCATTTCGAAAGTGTTGCGAAGAATGACCACTGTGAACAATTTGTGAACAAAGTTTTAAGTCAAGTACCCCCCTCAACAAGTGATATAAACGGTTGAGGTTTTGAAAATCATAAGGAAAGTACTTGTTCTTTTGAGCAAAACCTTGAAAAGTGAAAGGTTTGATAGGTTTTACTAAAAGTAAGAAGTTTCGTCTTTTTATAAGGATTGTGGCAATCAAGCGCACCATGGTCCTTTATTTACATGTACGGTTGTACACCGTAATATGTGCACAAGCCATCGACATAATAAATCATACATCCAAATTTATAATGAAAGAAGCAGTTTAAGGTACCGTGTAGTCCAGAGATGTCGCCAGAGTGTGAATCGCGCTGAAAGCTTGATGTTAATCCCGGTTGACCACCAACATAGCTTTCCAATCTTCTGAATCGATCCCTTCTATACAACCGTTCATCAATCATCGTGATGATCCTCTTCACATCCCTTCGATCCGGAGAATTCCATCGCTTAGGAGACACGATCTTTTGTGTATATCCTTCAACCTAAGTAAGCCAATCCATCCCTAGCCATCTTCAAAGTGTGATCTCCAAACTTGTGAAGATCTCTACACGCCATCAAGCAATTTTTTGAAGTTCATCGGTAAACGGCGCCGAATGGTTTGCTGATGAGTGTAAGTTGTGAGAGCTGGTTGATGTCGGGAAGATCAAGCCGCGGTGGAGTGAAGTTGACACCGGGTTTGATAAGATTCAACCGCCACCGGAGATCTTCTACACGTTCTTTGATAACTATGCTTCTAATGAAGATGAGCACTGACTTGATGAATTCACGTTGTACTTCAGTGGAGAATTGTCTCATACCACTGCACTTTGGCAAGGTACATGTCTCGGTGTCGTTGATAGACAAATTCTCAAAGTCAGCTCCAGAGAATGCATAATCCCTTTCGTCTTGTCTCTTGACCACAATATTCTTGAGATATGTGTAGTCCCATTTGGACGAAAGATCAACGTGTTTGATGGCAACAATGTTTTTAGTACTGAACACCGCATGTTGAGACTTCGTACTGCAGCTTCAGTAGTAGATTCTTTGGCGCTCCGCCAATGATGAATCCATACATTGCATCTCTGGTCGATGCTTCCACTTTGTTAGAGAACAAGCGATTAGCTCTTTCCTCGATAGCTATGCAGTTTGAGTATATTCGCTGCGGGAATGGAAGTGTCGGGATGTAGCATATTTCCTTGAACCATCGCCACCGAAGAAGAAGAAATTCCAAGTCTTTTTGAAGAAGTATCCGAATGGGATCCTAGGTCATCCGTTGGCCGATCGTTGGTAGTGGTCTAGACCAGTGGTGTAATAAGGAGGGTTGTCCCGCCAGAAGTCGATGTTTGCTTTCGGGTTAAGCCAATCCATGTTATTAGACATAGCTCGAGCAATGTTATCAAGGTGATATTCGACCATGGCACTTTCTCGAGCTATCTTTCCGCAATTGAAAAGCTTCATTCTTGATTCGCCGCAACTCGTGATTTCATCTTCTTTACTTTGAACTTTCTTGCAGAATTTATCATGCTCCAAAGTATTACCGCTCACGGATCTTGACCTTCAAGCAGGTAGGAGTGGGAATTGACAAGTGTATAAAACCATTCAAATTCCTCTGTTGTATCTTCATCTAGCCATGATATGACGTCGGTCTGGGCGTCTTCTTCTTCTTTTTCTTAGGCCTAGATGAAGATTCGTTTTTGTACTTTGTCGAGAGGCTTGTTGTTGGGGCTCATGGTATTCTTCATCGTACCCACCGTATACTCAAAGTGATCACCGGTTTTCGAGTCAGGGTGGTTCCTAATCTCGAGGTTTATCTGAAGAAGAGCTGGGAGGAGATCTTTTTTGAGCTGGAGTCCTTGTGGTGGAGGCTTATGAGTACCTGAATCAAGATGATTCACCACTTCTTTGTGCTTAGGCTCCTTATCCTTATCTTGATCTTTGTCTTCATCATCTCTTGAATGCTTAGGCCTTATAGCCTCTTCTCTGAATGATGACTTGAGTTGGTATTCCGGCAATGCTTCAAACAACTTAGCTTCATGGGAGGCAACGCTAGTGTATACGTTGTTGACATTTGCGCTTCTAAACGGTTTACTAATTCATCATCTGAGAAGATTGTAGTTTCAACTCGATTGATGCTCAAATTCATCGGAGTTGATTTCATGGCTTGCTTGGCTAAATGTAAGAGATTCTGATAAAGTTGTTCGCATACATCTCCTTTGTCGCTTTGAATGACCTCCATTATGAACTTGTGAGTGTATCCTTTTATCATCTCGTCCATGCTCCCTTGAAGATCATCCTTCATAAGTCGACATACCCTTTCAACTTGCATCTTGTCATTCTCATCATGAAGGC
>OU343222.1:280979874-281084270 GCA_910596185.1 Chrysanthemum makinoi
CTTTCCCATGAACTTATTAGCAAAACCACTCAAAACCGCCAATCCTTTCCCTATTCCGAATTCATTTCCATACATATTGAACCTCGGTGAGCTTCCCATTTGTATGCTATTTCCATCAAAAAACAGATTCATTTTATACACATATGGACTCTTTACCCATGAATCCACATATTCCCTAATCTCTTTATCGCCATGGTTAACCACTGCTTCATGCAAACACCTTGCAACCCACCCGACACTTTGATCAAGCAATTCTCCCGCAGTGGTTAGCTTTTTAATTGCACATGCAATTACCTGAAATTGATTTGGTAAATTCCCGTCATTGTATTTGTATAAAACATAAGTTTAACCATAGATATTAGTCTTAACCAGAGTTAAGTTTCTTTCAAATGCATGTAAGGAAATTTAAAATAGTAGCATTTACCAAAGTAATCTTGTGATAAAGGTGGGGATAGTCTGCCTCTATTGTTTGTAGCCAATCTGCAACCCGTTTCCTGATCCTTTGAAAAGAGACGTGCACGTGTAACGCACCTCCACACAACGGCCGATAGTGACTGCAAACTCGAAATCTTCGTTGTATTGCACTCAGAATTCACTTTTGCTTTCAGTTTAACAAGAGAATCTGCCGATATATGAAATATTCGTTCTCTCAGCAATGGAGTATACGGCCTGTCAATGTACTCATCCTCACGAGTAAACGGAAGGGTGAGTATTGGGCCGCATCCTGGTGGAGTCCATCTTTCGATAACAGGAGGTCGCGAAATAGGAGCGAAGCCAGAATATTTTCCTAAGCATATAAAAAGAGTCATTTATGAAGTTTATGCATAAAGTGTTCTTGGTATAAAAATAAAAAATAAAAAAAATAAAATAATAAAAAATTCTATTTTTATAGTAATTCATTAAAATACATACTATTATAAATTAATTGATCCATTTGGTGGGTTTGTAGTGTCGTGGTTCAGTTCCATAGGTGTCGTGATTGAGATTGATAGTGTTGTAGTTCAGAGTGGTGTGTTTTGGTTCAGGTTAGTATAGATCCGGTTGTCGCTTAGAACCATTGGCTGGGTTGTTGAGATGACGCTTTTGGTTGAGGTTCGTGGTCAGGTCGTTAGAATTGGTGAAAGGTTCATGTTAGGTCGGATGGCTATGGTGGTGTTTGTTGCTTTAGGAAGGGTCGTGGAGTTTCGTTGTGGGGTTATTTGCTAGGTCATGTGGAGGCTGAGTGTTGTTTGGAGTTTGTTTTTGCAAGGGTTATGGTTGTGTCGTATAAAAATGTTTTACAAGAGTCAGGGGCATGTCATTGGAGTTGTTTTGCAAGGTCATGGTTGTGTCGTATGGAGTTGTTTCACAAAGGTTGGAGGTTGTTTGTTATGGGGGTGTGTCGTGTGGAATTGCTTTGCAAGGGTCATGGGTGTGCCGTATGGAGTTGTTTTGCAAGAGTCAGGGGTGTGTCATATGGAGTTGGTTTGCAAGGTTGGTGTGGCATGTCATACGGAGTTTTTTTTTGCAAGGGTTAGTGGAGTGTCGTTTGGAGTTGTTTAGGAAGGGTCACTGTGTGATGTTTGGAGTTGTTTTGCAAGGTCAGATATTTTGGTCGTTTAAACTTGCGGTGGTATTACGAACCTAGGGGTTTCTCAGTCAACCATACATTCGGCTAAAACTTCAATAGATACATTTGCTTAAAATCTTTATTAAAAATCTTAAAAGCATTTAGAAGAGGGTCTAATATTTATTATAAAACGATCCTTTAACAATGTCCATAAGAATATCTGTATCCACCAAAATAGCAATTTAAGGAATATACTTTTGTACCACTTATTTAAGGAATACAAAAGTACTCAAAAACTCGATCAGAAAAAAGTACTCCAAAAATGGCATAAAAGGAAATAATTTTCTCAGAATAAAAGTCAACACCGCAAATTAAAAAACCCCAGAGAAATATCTAATAAAAAGAAATCATTATGTGGAAGGTATATTTACCATTTTGCCCTTTGGAGTTGAAAACTTCAGACCAAGAGTTAAAGAAATGCCAAAACGAAGATCCATCAACAACCATATGATTAATCGAACAACCTATAAAAATACCATCTTTTAACTCAGTCACTTGAACCGACAACAAGGACATTTCATGACCATCATAATCTATAGCTTTATCATGGTCAAAAAATGATTGCACGATCACAGGAACATCCTTAGGTGTTAGAACATCATCTATAGTTACATTCACCTTTGCATGAATAAACCTAGCACCAGGGCTGTTTTCATGGCTCATAAGGAGGGTTTTCTTTTTTTACTGTGGTTAAACGTGCAGCTAGTGGGTGAAAATGAGTAAGTGTTATGGAGAGTGAGTCTTTTAGGTCTTGTAAAAAAGTGTTCATGTTGAAATCTTGGTGTTTTGGTAAGGGGAAAAGAAGACCCTTTTGAATGTAGTTTACTGAGATCATTAAGAGATCCCATGGAGAGAAGTATATTGGTTTTTCGGATTGTTCGGCTATGGATATTGGTTTGATAAAACAATCTGAGATGATTTCAACACTTGAAGATTCCATTGAAGTGAATGGTGATGTAGTTTTAGCGTTTTCAGTTGTCAACTTTTTGCTAAAGATGTCAAGATTAAATTGGTTTTTAGATAAGTTTGTGGGAGATGGTGTTGGTTTTTATATTTGGGCATTAATAGTCGTTGAGAGTTAGTAATGCATTGCTTAATTGTAAAGTGGAATATAAGTTATAGTCAACTAAAAGACCGACCTACCACCTCTCTTTTGCAAGAAACTAAATAAATACGGAGTAAACATATATTGATATACTATCTAACGTCAAAAGTTCAAGTGAGTCATAGAAGATAGATAGCAACTAAACTTAACCAACAAATTAAGATAATAAACACAACATAACATTATTATATGGTAAAGCTATAACTTATTAGAATCCTTCGATGTTCAACAAAATAACTTTGCAATGTGTTTTGAAACTTGGACGTTGTAACCACACAATTCGTGTAATCTCATAGTGTTAAACAAATAGAGTTACATTCAGATTAAATGTTGGTAATTGCTGGTTAGTTTTGTATATATGATTATCAATGAATTCATAGAAGATGATATCCTGGTTGATAATTTTGAATAAATCTACATCAGTTGGTGGTTGGTAATGCATTGCTTGATTGTACAATAGAATACAGCACATTAGTCAAGTTTAGAGAAAGATAAAAAGGTGAAAGAAAAGAAAGTGCGGAGAAATTGCCTAAAATAATTGTTTAACAGTTTCTTTTCCTGTCTAACTAGAGATTAGTAGTAGACGTGCTGTTTGTTTATTAAGAGGCTTTGAATATGAATTTGAGACGTAAATATCTGAATTTGAATGAAATAATATTGTTTGTTTTTTGTAAAAAAAATGCTTGAATGATATAAATATAATGCAATTTTATTCTACATAAACCTTTAAAATATTAAATAAAACGACTGAGTCATAAAACAAGCACAATTTAGCAACACGGAATTAAAATATGTTAAAACAAACGTTCAAGGATATTGTGTCACCGTTTGATCTCGTAAAGTAGTCATATATTGTTGATATGCTACATTCTGGTGTTGCTAAATATTTTCACCAGTTTGCAAACTATCACTATCAAATAATTTATGATGAGAAAAAGTAAATTATTTCTATAATTTTCTTAACATTTTCATTCAACAATTAAAAATATTTTCAAAGAAAAAGAAATCGAGGTTCTTGCTCAAAATATGCATGCCACAATTTGATATCACAAACCAGTTATAAATTTTTGTTGTTTGAAAGACTCTTGTGTTTGAGTACTTTCGTCGTCATCGTATTATCATCTTTTATTGAGCAAAATAAAATAACGATGTAATTCTCATTAAATGTATTATCAATACTAAAAGAAAATTCGTGAAAATATATAATACAAAATGAAAAAAAATAAAAATAATAAAAAATAAATAAAGAAAAGAAAAACTAAAGTTAAAAAAATAAATAATAATAATAATAATAATAATAAATCACACTTTTATTAAAAACTCATAGGATTACAAAAGTTAAAAAAATAAATAATAATAATAATAATAATAATAATAAAGTGATGTTATTATAATAATAAAAAATAAATAAATAAATAATAATAATAATAATAATAATAATAATAAAAGACATTAAGAGGCAACAAGACATCCCCTCCACATCTTGTTGGTTAAGAGGTTTGAGCTTCTAACTGCCTCTGAACGAGAAGAAAAAAACAAACGCACTTAATGACTCAAATATCTGACCGCTTCTGAACGAGTCAGATTAAGAGGTTGTTAAGAGGTAGGTTTTAAAAAAACAAACACCACCTTAATTTACAATTAAACCCGTATACCAATTTGCCAATTTGCTTAGTTATTCTCTGTTAATTGCTTTGCAAAGCTTTGTTGAAAAAGGAAAGAAAAAAAAAATGCAAACATGCAAAGAGCTTTTTGGTCATAGTAACAGAATCTTTTGACATATAGCACAACTCTTGTTTTTTGTATCCTTTTTTAACAAACCACCAACAAACAAACGAATACCGCTTATAGAAGACTACAAACCATTTGACTAGACGTAGAAAATAATGTTACACTTTTTTTTAATACTTTCTAAACCTTTACCAAATTCCAATTTTTGAGGCGCTCACTAAACAGGTAGAAGTGTTATACTGTGGATAAATTGTCGTATTTATTTGTGTATTTTAATAAAAAGATGTATTCTATATATATACTAAACATGGGGAGGAAAGTTGCTGATACAGTAACTTCCTCCCCATTAATTGCTAAGTTTACCAAAATGGCAAAAATGATCCCTCATCATTAATTGTTATGTTTATCAAAATGGCAAAAATAGTCCCTCAAGTTTAGTTATCATGCAAACTATGTCCTTTGTAAAATTCACGTCTACAAAAGTAATCCCGCTGCATCGCGCGGGTTTCCCCACTCGTTGTAAACATATTTGAGATTTTGAACATTTTGGTGTGTACCTATTTATATTTGCGCACCATATATTAAAAAAAGATTAATAATCCTTTAGAACACCATAATTAATTTATAGACTAATGAGAAGAGGTCACCTATACTTTGATGCCCAAGGGAATCATTTTGCGCACTACATATTATAAAAAAGTTGATGGATCATCTAGAGCACCATAATTAATTTATAAACCATTGAAAAAGTGTCACTTATACTTTGGTGTTCTAGGGGAACATTTTGCGTACCATATGTTAAATGTGTTATAAAAACAAGTGTTAGAGCACCAAATTTAATTTTTAGACGAATGATAGTTGAGCACGTCATATTTGATGCCTAAGATGAGCATTTTGCAGAGTAAATTAGACGGTTTTGTAAAGGGCAAATGATTGAAAAAAGTGTCATACTTGCCACAATTTTCTTTTGTGGGTAGCGAACAAATTTTTTTGCTTTTGTGGGTACTTTTCTTTCAACTTTATCCTTTTTAGGGTATTTTGCAAAAATTTTGAACATTTTTGCCCCTCTTAGCTAATAGAAAAAAAAAATTCCCGAAGGGCAAAAATGTCAGATAGTACCCTAAAAATGATGAATTTGAAAGAAGAGTACCCACAAAAGCAAAAAAATTTGTTCACTACCCACAAAAGAAAATGGTAGCAAGTATAATATTTTTTTCAATCATTTGCCATTTTGTAAATGATGAGGGTTTTGAGTAACAATTGGTAAAGTAGCATTGTATTTGGCACATATTGGTAATTATTTTTACATTTTTAGGTAATTGGGTATGAACTAAAAGGGTTGGCAAATAGGGCTGTGCAAAATAATCCAAAACTGCCATAACATAGAAAACTTAAGGCATGCTTGGTTGGAGATATTCGAGGGCGAGGAATAAAAAAAGATAATTATTAATTATGCTTGATTTACTATTATATAATGAACCATTACCCTAAACAAGATAATAGAGCATTATCCTACAAATTGAGTGTTATAAAATTACCTATGTAACTGCTAACTCTACCGCTCTTAATCTATTTTTTCTTTAAAATTGGTTTCTATCAATTTTTTTGTTCCAACATTTTTTTTCTTCCATATATTATGTCGTTATATATTCATCTAAGTTTGTGATTGCCACAAAATTAAATAAGAGTTAGAAGACTATAGAAGATGAAAATATACACTGGAATTAAAATATATAGGTAATTAGCAGTTTTGATTACAAAATATACTTTTTTTATTGTTTGTACATATTCTTGTTAAGCAAAGATTTAGCTAGTACGGGTATAATTTTGTAAAATAACAAAAAATAATATTTCCAATTAATTAATTGGTACCAATGTTTTTTATATTATCAGTTGTTTCTTGTGGATGTGTCAAGATGTTTTTTCTGCATGTAGTAAAACTAAGCGAAATCAATGACTAATATAATACTCATTACATTTCTTAGTATTCCTTTTACCTTTTCTATTTCTATTCCTTAGGCTCGCTTCTGCCTTGGCTCATGAAATGAGAAAATTTTGGTTCTCACTTGGCCCGGTTCTGTTTTGGTCGAGAGCTGTCCTTTTTTTAACGGAACGATTTCGCTTAGCCATTAAACTATGCTTGAAATAATTGAGAGACCGTATGATTTCAAGACCATTTTCGAACCATTACTATAAACTACAGAGTATAGAAAAAGGCCAATTCTCGGTGCCAACATTTTTAGATTTTGGTTTTGTTTCGGTTTTGGTTTACAATGTAATTTTAGTTGGACTGCAATCATCAGATTCAAAAATTGGTCAAACCGTTTAAGTTAAGTTCACGTCAATTTATAAAAGCACCCGGTGTCGGGCTTGCTAGCGGAGCTAGAGATGATTCTTCAAGAGTTTGAGTTCGAGCAATCGTTGCAACAACAACAAGCCGGCCCTTCATTACACCGTAGATACGTCCCCCGTGAACGTGAAATTGCTGAAGCACGTCTACTTGCTGACTATTTTGGTGACATCCCAAAATATACGGAAGAAATTTTTAGGCGTCGCTTTCGTATGACCCGTAAACTATTTTTAGAAATAGTACAAGGTATTGAAACATATATTCAAACTCATGATCCTCTTCCCAAGCATTTTAATCTCTTTAGAGTCCGACCCGATGGTAGGGGTGTAATGAGTTTTAGTGTGATTATGAAATGCACATGTGCCTGATGCGCGTACGAAGCGCGTTCGGGGTCAAAGAAACTTCCTTTTCGTCGAGCAAGTTTTTCAACACCCTAGGCAGTGAACCTAATCGTTGTAGTGTAGTATTGGGTAAGCCTCGAGGATTGATATCATTCTCTAGGGGAATAGGAATGCTAGTAAGAAGTGTACTACGCTAAGGTTGAGGTTGAGGAATATTCTTTTTTATCTTTTTATATTTTTTAGAAAGCTAAGGGTAAAATCTCGGGGCTTGGATTTGGGGGGTGGTACTTCTACCGATTACTCTACTATCTAATTATATAATTATACGGGTAGTCTTATGTCTATTGATGTATGCTCGTATGATGATTAAAAATGTGTTTACCTAGATACTATTACTCCCTAGTTATCTTTTATTGTAGGTTGAATTGTCACGTCCTCATTCTTAATGCGTTGTGTTTCCTAAAGTTGTAGGGTGTGCCTATGCCCTAACTCTTTGAATTCACCCTTGAGTGTAGTAAACGAAATCCACTAAGTCAATCATAACTATCAAAGATTCATCAAGCATTAAACACAATGATAGCCTAGTCGCACTCCTAAGCCAATTACAATTAAGATAAGAGACAACCTAACAATAATTAACAACTAGGTTTCATAGATCTAAGCAAGCACACAAGAAATTTAGCCGGACATGTTAAACAAGCAAGCATACACACATTCAATGGAAGACATAATGAAATTAATGAAGTAAAACACTTATCTTGATGTGTAAAATAGGGTTTGGGACCCTAAGATACTGTCCAAGTCGGACTACAAACGTTTAGGGTTTTTAATCCAAAAGTCTACCTCCCAAAATTTTGAAAATTCGATTTCTATATATAATGTTACACTTGAGACGGCGTCGCCTTATAGGTGGGACGCCGTCAGATCGCTTTCATTAGGGTTTTCGTCGTGGCCAAGTTATCGTTGGGACGGCGTCACGTTGTAGTTGGGACGGCGTCTGGCAGAGGGGACGTCGTCGATTCGGATCTGGGTCATCGAGATGAAAATTCTTAGCGACGCCCTTCCTCTTCAAAGCCTGACGCTATCAGTTGTATTTGAGCAAAAATTCTACTGAGCCGTCAGGTGTATTTTAATTAAATCCGTAGAGAGGGACGACATCGCCCTTTAGTTGGGACGCCGTCAACTTCAGTTTCAGCAGCTTGAGTGTCTTTGATCTTAACTTAGCCATTTTCTTCATATATTCACTCCTTTTCGTCCAAATAAGCATCATTCCAGCATTTTGCTTCCAAGAGATCTAAAAAATGAAAAGGAACGAAATTAAGCAGTAACGGATATAAAAGTGATCGATTAAGGGCTTAAATGACTCTTGAAAAGTGTACGTTTTAAATCCTTATCAAATATCCCTACACTTGGTATTTTCTTGTCCTCAAACAAATGTGCTTTTGGCCAATCAATTTATAAGTTATGGGGCATGAAGCATTAGTTTAGCATAATTTACAACAAGTAAAAGCACTGCAATAGTCATAACAAGCACATAAATTATATACTAGCACCTCACAAGGGGTGTTTGGATTCTCTCATCTCTCGGGTGTATATGAAATATAGTAAATGGAAATGGAAGATAAACACTCATTACCTGGTCATAGTACATAGATTACCATAGGCTTGAGACTAGATCAAACCTCCACCGCTTTGGCGTTAGCACCTAGGAACAACTATCTAAGGTCTCTTAAAGGGTTGTAATGTTAGGCTTACGGTAGGGAAACAAAGGGTTTGGTTGGTGATGAGTGTGTAAATACTCATCATTTTTGTACAAAATAAACTGCAAAATCATCTGAAAACACTCAGAAACACATCAAAATGATCAAAATATCACAAATCAGTGTTTTATGTGTTTCAAATGCAAAATTATCAAAATCAGATGAAAAACATATCAAATTTGCAAAAATTGCAGAGTTAGTCCCCAAGTATCAAAAGTTGTCAAAAACAGTCCCTGAGCATATAATTTCAAAAGTAAAGTCACCAAAGGTCCTTTTTTAAATCAAAAGTTGTCAAATTTAGTCCTTTGGTGAAAAATATAAAAAGTTTGAGAAAATTACAAAAATGGTCCTCCAAGTTTGAAATTTGGCAGAATTGGTCCCTGGAAAATGTGAAAATGGCAACTTTGGTCCCTGTATTATTAACACTTGGCAATTTCAGCCCCTGAAGCATCTTTGCATACTTGGCAGAAGTGGCCCTTCCATTTTCAGAAATTGCAACTAAGACCCTTGAGTATTAAAAACCTTTTGCACCTTGGTCCCTTGTCAAAACCAATTTTGGACCCCTGCCCTATCTTTGGACCCCTGTCAAAACTGAATTGTGAACCCCCCTTTTTAATAATCTTCAACCCGCCAAAGTCCTCCTCTCTCAACTGCTGCTTGCACCAAACCAGAAAACCCATCCCCCCTCCTCTCCAATCACTCCACCATGTTCCCCACTCCACAACTACCCTCCAAGACTCATTAATTGCACCCCCTCTCACTCCAACCCCATTTGGCAGATATCCAATTTGGCGCCAAAACACCATTTAAACGGCCATGATCATTTTGAAGCTATCCAAGGGCTAGGATTGGTGGGATTTCATCAGAGAAGAGAGAGATTGAGATTGGGTATAAAAGAAAAGCAAAAGAAGAAGTGAGGAGTAGTGTTTAGTTTTATAAAATTTAGTTAAATGTCGTTTGTAGTTTAAAAGTTTTATTTAAGTTGTAACATTGTTATCTTTTGTTAAACTGTACTTTATTAAGTTGCTTTATCAATATTAATCAATTTCAAGTTCTAATTTTCAGTTATAATATCATTTCATTTTGTTCAGTCCACTGTTACAAATTTTATTCTCAAAGTCTTGTATCCCAGCTTCATAAAGCTTCTTTTCAAGTTTAAATAAGCTTATACAAGCTCCTTATAGCTTGCTATAAGCTCAAGTTTAAGTTTTAGACACTTTTGAAATTTGGTCAACCAAAGTCAACTGGAGGGCTAAAATTGGAAATGGAGCTAGAAATGGGTTGATGCAGAGTTGGATTGGGTTGATTTTTAGTTGATAGGTTGATAATTAGGTTAGTGGTTCTTGGGTTACAGTTGGCAAGCCATTGTGGCTATTGGACGATTTGTAAGTCAATTTTCTAGATTCTAAGCAACTGCTTTTGTGATTAATATTAGTTAAAATCTGTTCAAAAAGTTGCATTTAAGTTGTATTAACTTAGTTTAATCATTAATGTCAGTTGGATAATTGTTGGGATTAATTTTGAGTCATAACAGTTAGCAATAGGGGTGTTTGGCACTACTGTTTAATCTGCTGTAGGGGTTAGTTCATTGATCAAGTTCTGTTAGTTCATGTTAATTAAGTATATTTAAGCTCAATTGAGTCAACAACTTGGGCCTGCTACTTAAAAAGTCAACATTTAACTTAAATCTGTCTCTTATGCTCACTGTTGGAACTTTTGATTAGCAAATCCTTATTTTGTGTTTAAAAGTCTCAAACAAAGCTTGCATTACACTTATTACATCATATAACACCTATCTCAGTGATAAAATTGGATCCAAAGTTCACCAAAGTCAAACTTGCTCATTTGCTTTAAAAGTCAAAAACAGAAAATCAGGTTTTGAGCCAAAATAAAAGATTTTTCTTGGATTCAATTTTAAGCCTCAATCAGTGAAACTTGTTGATTTGAAAACTTCAACTGGTCCTCTTTCTTATGATCATTTTTGTATAATTTTACCAAATCTTTAAAAGCTCTAAACAAGCTTGTGAACTGAGGCCTAGTTGCCCTGCTCCACTGAGCTCAACATACTAAGCTTTTCTCGGTTTGTGCGGCTTTGTGCACAGGGCTCAAAAGAGCTTTTCATGGTTTGCTTTTTGGTACAATTAATCTCAGTCAGGTCTACTTTAGGTTGCAAGTGGTAGTTTTCATTTTGAGCTTAATTTGAAGCTTGTGCTTGTATCAACAGTTGGTACCCAAACACTGTTTTAAGCAAAAATCTCAAAACATCAAATCTGATCTAGCTTGTGATTCAGAGGGTTTAGCTTGTTGAAACTCATTGCATTTTAGTTAAATTAGCTTATTTAGGCTTGTGTATCAGTTTGGTAGCTTTTGGTGAGCTTTTGGCTTATCAAGTGCTTATTTCAATAAGCACTTCATTAGCAGTTTCATATTTCTCCACATAAGGACCTGTTTTTCCATTTTTCTCATATTCCTAATATTATTTTAAAGTTTTCCTGAATTTTTCAGATTTTTCCTAGCTTGTTTGGTATTTTTCTTGATTTAAAATAGTTTTTAAGCATTTTTAATTAGTATTTAATACAAAAAATAAAAAAAGGTTCAAAAAAATAAGTTTTCATTTTTCTTAGGCTTAGAAAAATATAAAAAGTAGAAAAGTAATTTTCCAGATTTTTCATAGTTTATTTGGTAATTTTTAGTAATTTAATTAGTTTTAAATAGTTTAAAATTCATAGAAAATAGAAAAATAATCAGAAAAAATACAAAAATAGTTTTGAAAATTCTAATTTGATATTTTAGACTTTTCCATTTCATAATTTTATTTTTCTAGCTTTATTTCCTATTTTCTTGTATTTTAGGTAATTATTAATTAGTTAAAAAATAGTTTTTAATTAGATAATTAGTTTTAAAATTAATTTTCTTTTTCCATAAATTTTCTCTTATCATTAGGATTGTAAAAACATCATTTTCATATTTTTAGGGTTAATATTGCTTTAGTTTCATTTTTTTTTAATTTGTACGTCAGTAGATTTTAATTGAGTTTATAAAAACATAAAACAAAATCATCACTTTAAATATAGTGATAGCGTTTATTTAATAGATTTTATCTTTTTAATTTCCTCTCATTTTCATTTTAGCCTTTGTGTTTGTTGGCTTATTCGTAGTTATAATCATAATCTGATCCTTTTTCCGTTCAAACTCCTCGATCACTATACGTTTGATAATTCATGTACGGCTCATTTGGACATAACGACCGGGGAGACCCTATACTCTCTGGATTTCATTGTATTGGCTTTTGAGCAGTTTTAAGTCTGTTATACGGTCAGTCATTCACAAGTGGCAGACTTGCGTGATTAGACTTGGATTTGTTTGGAACCAATCAAATTTTTTTTGTACGGTGCCATTTGTGCTAATTGTCCTACGTTTAGCAGATTAGTTGTTTGAATCCTCACTCATTTGTTCATATCATCCATCCATCTATATATATATCCATATTTTTATTTAAAAAAAAAATCCAAAAACCCAAAAACAACCAAAAACGTATAAAACACAAAAATATTTTTCCTTTTGTTTCTATATATGTATCAAAAATAAAAATACAAAAAGATTCGTCGTTTTCTTAATAATAAACAACTTAAAAGATTACCACCGAAACCAAGGCGTGCACTACCTAGCGGGGTGCGACCATAATAAGTTCACGAACTAAAGATTTAAAACTTGCCTTTGTGTCCTTGTGATTGGTGTACCTTTTCAAAAAGCCATTCATCTTGGATTATTGGTTAAGTTCCTTTGTTGTTTTGCCTCGATTTTGTGTTAATTGATTTTGTTGTGATATCGACGTTTCAGAACCAGAAAATCCATAAAGATTCTTCACTTTGAGTTTTTATAAAACGTCTTCATAATTCTCATTCTCATCTGAAATATCTTCATAATTCCATTTCTCTTCTTAGCTCTGAGATCCCTTAGAGTTAACTCTAGTGCATGCGCTTTTCGTTCTTCTAGATCATTGAGTCCTTTGCGTGATCTAGCAGAAATTCCTAAACGACGTTCTCGTAGGCGTCGCCCAAATAATTGAACCCGAGATTCGTACTATTTCAAGCAACACCATGGCGACGAGCGTACTATGGCGAAATGCTCCGGCACCCACCGAGGGTTATGGAGATGCCATCGTTTTACCAGTTATCGAGTTACGATCACTTCGAGTTGAAGACACATTTGATCACACTTGTGTCTACGAATCAATTCAGCGAGAATCGTCGAGAAGACCCGTATGCACACATCCGTTGGTTTAACAAGTTGACTTCAACTATCAATTTCAAGGATGTTCCTCAAAAAGTCATCAAGTTGATGCTTTTTCCATTCTCTCTTGAGGACTGAGCCGGATTTGGTGGAAAAGAACCCCCTCGATCTATCGAAACTTGGGAGGATCTTGTTCAAAAGTTTGTGAATTATTTCTTTCCTCCATCAAAGGCGACTAATCTTAAAAATGAAATTTCTGGATTTCGTCAAAATTTCGATGAAAATTTTGGAGAGGCATGGGAGAGATTCAAAGATCTTCTCAGGAAATGCCCCCATCATGAATTCACGGAGCTTCAACAAGTCAATATCTTTTATAATGGGTTGAGCTGTAACGATCAAGATTCTTTGAACGCATCCGCGGGTGGCAATATCTTGAATCGTAGACCTAAAGATGTGCTTGAAATTTGCGAGAGTAAATCAAAAGTTCATTTTCTCAACAAAGTCAATGTTCGAACACTCGCTTCTTCATCCGGTAACTCTTCCGAGTTAGCGCTCCGTTAGCAGCTCTAACGGATATGATCCATTGTATGATAAAAGAGGTAAAGGAAATCAAAAGCGAAATTCAAAAGCGGAACCAATCAAAGCCATAAACAAGGTGTGTGAAATTTGTAGTGGTCCACATGCGTATTATGATTGTCAAGCAAACGATGCTTCCTTTTACCAAGCTCCCGTAGCTTCGGTAAACCACAATCAATACCGACCACAGGTTGATCCTCACTACCGTGCACCTAGCGGATGACACCACTGGTTTTCCTCCGTGCAAAACCATGGCAATCAAAATCGCTTTGTTTCGAATCAAGGACAAAATTTCAATAACTCTCAAAATTTCAATCAAAACCGGAACAATTTCAACCAACCTTATCAAGCTCCAAATCAGCAAGGTTATCAACAACCTTATCAAGCTCCAAATCATCAAAGTTATCAACCACCTCCTCAAGCTCCCATGCCAAATGACTTCATGAAAATGACTGAGTCAAACATGCGTTCAATGCAAACTCAGATCAATAACATGAGAGGTGAGTGAAAGGGAAATTGATACCACATTGTCTCGGCAGACAAATGAGTTAAAGAATATGATGAGCGGTTTCATGAACATGAATATGAACAAAGCTTCGCCATCTTCTGGAGGACTCCCAAGCAATACTATTCCCAATCCTAATGCCGAGTTGAAAGCCGTCACCACTCGTAGTGGTAAGACGCACAATGGACCTTCGTCTCCAATGCCCCCTCTCCGTGGCATTTAGTCAAGTTACCAAGGAGACAACGGACAAGGTGCATTATTCATGCCCACGAAGTACCGCACGTCCCACCGGTAGTCCAACCTTTAAGTCCGAACCCGATGTTCGAAGAAAATATTGAGCCAGAAAACACTTCCATCCCGGCTCAAAAGTCTAGTCAGCTTCCATACCCATCAAGAATGAATGATGAGAAGCTCAAAGACAAAAACAAAGAGCAAATGGAAAAAATTTTCCAGATCTTCAATGAGCTTCACTTGATATAAGCTTCGTTGATGCTCTCGTTCTAATGCCTAAATTTGCATCCACGCTTAAAGGCTTACTCACCAACAAAGACAAGCTATCTGAGATGGCTAAAACTCCTCTAAATGAGCAATGCTCAGTGACCATTCTTAATAAGCTTCGAAAAGCTTGAAGACCTGGCCCGGTTCTTAATCCGTGTGATTTCTTGGGGATGTTTCAATGCTCCGCCTTGGCTGATCTTGGCGCTAGCATTAACCTCATGCCACTCTCGATATGGAAGAAACTGTCTCTTCCTGAACTTTCATCCACTTGTATGACACTCGAGCTAGCGGACCGTACCATAACTCGTCCACTTGGGATAGCCGAGGATGTTGTGCTAAAAGTGGGAAAATTCCACTTTCATGCTGACTTTGTTGTTGTAGACCGATGCGAGATCCTAAAGTTCCCCTCATCTTAGGAGAGCTTTCTTAGAGAACGAGTCGTGCTCGATTGATGTGTTTTGTGAAGAGTTGACCATACGGGTTGACAACGAAGAGCTCACATTGAATATCAACAGAACTCAAACCTCTATACAAAAAGAGTGTTGCCACAATTGATCAAAAATCCGAAAGAATCAATGCAACACTCTCAAATTTCACGGTTAAGAGTGTTCGCCAAAAAGCGTCTTTGAGCTCAAAGCTTTAAAATCACCCTGGTTCAAACAAATGGTTTGAAAGCTGTACCAAGGAAGTCAAGAGTGTTCTTGATGATGATGATGATGATCTAGAATCGGAGACTTCATCTGAAGTGGTGGAAACTGCTAGCTCTAAGAGCACACCACTTGTCCCACCTCCGCATCGGTTTGTCGCGCCGAGATTGTTAAGTCTATGGATGAAACCAAAATCTCTTGGTTTCATCGAGTTGGATGATGATGTTTGTGATCCAATGGGAGACATTCTTCCGTTGATGAATTGCTCAAAATGATCCATCATCTTCTAGTCTTATTCCCGACTCTTCCATCCCTTCTCTCACTCCCGATGAGGAAGATGACAACTTTTGGAATGAAGTCGATGCATTTCTTAGTGATGAGTCAATTCCAACGGGAATTGATAACACTTACCTCGATCCGGAGGGAGACATCCTTTTTCTGGAAAGTCTGTTGATTGAAGAACCATTTCCCACCCTCCCTTCCGGACATCTTCTTGACAATCACCATCTAAGCTTCAAGTTTAAGCTTAAAGATGTCAAACCTGGTGATTTGCTTCTCTCTGCTGAGGAATGGACTTGCATTCTCATGTACGTCTTTATTCCATTCTTCCCAGATGGTGTGGTTGCTCTTTCCCTTTTCTCTTTCGGGAATGAGGACACCATCTTTGACCCCGGTATCATCCCTTATAGTTTCTACTATTAACAATACCGCGGTTATATCTCGTCGGTGTGGAACTTTCTGATGTTCATATGTTTATTAACATTGTGAACGAAAGTCCAATCGAGATTGGTTTTCCACGTTACTTTCCCCAAGAACAAATGAATCGGTGAGTCAAGCTAGCGACTCGGGAATCAAAAACAATAGCACCTTGTATGGGTTTTCACCCATATTTCTGACTTCTTTCTATTTTCTACCACCCTAGTGTGGGGGAGTTGCCCACATGTTTTGTACATAAGTCTTCAAAAATCTTCTTTCTAAATAATGGCGTAGTATTTCCTTTTCCGTTCTTTGTTTGGCATAACCGCGGTACTTTGAATATTGAGGGCAATATTCATTTCTAAGTGTGGGGGGGAATTCTCACGAATTTCATATATTATCTACCCAATTCCCCGTTTTTGGCCAAAATTTTTTTTGGAGTAAGTGTTCTACACTTACTCGGCAGTTATCAGTCCGCCATGTATGCGTAAGACAAAAGGATTGGCTAATCCAGAGCAAGCGGCTCTTGGTAAAGATGTCTCAAATCCGTTTATATGGCTTGCAATTTGCCCAAAATTGTATGGTTCCTCAACTCCCCATCATCCTCAAAAGATAATGAGTTGGCTAGCCCGCAAGATTATGGCTTGTGGTAAAGGCAAGTGGAAAATCCATAATGGTATTCACTCACCAAAGATAATTCGATAATTTATCTAAGAGTTGGCTAGTCCGGAAGGTGCGGCTTACGGTAAAGACACATCAAATCCGTTATATGGTTTATGATTTGCCAATAAATCAGATGGTTATCGGTGTACCATGGTTCTTACTTGAACTGAAACATTTGGCTACTCGAAGTAATGGCTTCGGTAAAGAGATCAAAACCATTAAGTTTTCTCAAAAGATTGCTAGGGACTAGCAATAGTTTAGTGTGGGGATTGATGAGTGTGTAAATACTCATCATTTTTGTACAAAATAAACTGCAAAATCATCTGAAAACACTCCGAAACACATCAAAATGATCAAAATATCACAAATCAGTGTTTTATGTGTTTCAAATGCAAAATTATCAAAATCAGATGAAAAACATATCAAATTTGCAAAATTGCGGTTTGATCCCCAGTATCAAAAGTTGTCAAAAACAGTCCCTGAGCACATAATTTCAAAAGTAAAGTCACCAAAGGTCCTTTTTAAATCAAAAGTTGTCAAAATTAGTC
The DNA here is from genome assembly GCA_910596185.1 of Chrysanthemum makinoi. Taxonomy (NCBI): domain Eukaryota; kingdom Viridiplantae; phylum Streptophyta; class Magnoliopsida; order Asterales; family Asteraceae; genus Chrysanthemum; species Chrysanthemum makinoi. The sequence goes on from OU343222.1 coordinate 280,997,137, forward strand.
CTTTGGTGAAAAATATAAAAAGTTTGAGAAAATTACAAAAATGGTCCTCCAAGTTTGAAATTTGGCAGAATTGGTCCCTGGAAAATGTGAAAATGGCAACTTTGGTCCCTGTATTATTAACACTTGGCAATTTCAGCCCCTGAAGCATCTTTGCATACTTGGCAGAAGTGGCCCTTCCATTTTCAGAAATTGCAACTAAGACCCTTGAGTATTAAAAACCTTTTGCACCTTGGTCCCTTGTCAAAACCAATTTTGGACCCCTGCCCTATCTTTGGACCCCTGTCAAAGCTGAATTGTGAACCCCCCCTTTTTAATAATCTTCAACCCGCCAAAGTCCTCCTCTCTCAACTGCTTTGCCTGCAAACCAGGAAAACCCATCCCCCCTCCTCTCCAATCACTCCACCATGTTCCCCACTCCACAACTACCCTCCAAGACTCATTAATTGCACCCCCCTCTCCTCAACCCCCATTTGGCAGATATAGCCAATTTGGCCAAAACACCATTTAAACGGCCATGATCATTTTGAAGCTATCCAAGGGCTAGGATTGGTGGGATTTCATCAGGAGAGAGAGATTGAGATTGGGTATAAAAGAAAAGCAAAAGAAGAAGTGAGGAGTAGTGTTTAGTTTTATAAAATTTAGTTAAATGTCGTTTGTAGTTTAAAAGTTTTATTTAAGTTGTAACATTGTTATCTTTTGTTAAACTGTACTTTATTAAGTTGCTTTATCAATATTAATCAATTTCAAGTTCTAATTTTCAGTTATAATATCATTTCATTTTGTTCAATCCATCTTTGTTACAAATTTTATTCTCAAAGTCTTGTATCCCAGCTTCATAAAGCTTCTTTTCAAGTTTAAATAAGCTTATACAAGCTCCTTATAGCTTGCTATAAGCTCAAGTTTAAGTTTTAGACACTTTTGAAATTTGGTCAACCAAAGTCAACTGGAGGGCTAAAATTGGAAATGGAGCTAGAAATGGGTTGATGCAGAGTTGGATTGGGTTGATTTTTAGTTGATAGGTTGATAATTAGGTTAGTGGTTCTTGGGTTACAGTTGGCAAGCCATTGTGGCTATTGGACAGTTTGTAAGTCAATTTTCTAGATTCTAAGCACAATCTGTTTTTGTGATTAATATTAGTTAAAATCTGTTCAAAAAGTTGCATTTAAGTTGTATTAACTTAGTTTAATCATTAATGTCAGTTGGATAATTGTTGGGATTAATTTTGAGTCATAACAGTTAGCAATAGGGGTGTTTGGCACTCTTGTTTAATCTGCGTCAGAGGGGTTAGTTCATTGATCAAGTTCTGTTAGTTCATGTTAATTAAGTATATTTAAGCTCAATTGAGTCAACAACTTGGGCCTGCTACTTAAAAAGTCAACATTTAACTTAAATCTGTCTCTTATGCTCACTGTTGGAACTTTTGATTAGCAAATCCTTATTCTGTGTTTAAAAGTCTCAAACAAAGCTTGCATTACACTTATTACATCATATAACACCTATCTCAGTGATAAAATTGGATCCAAAGTTCACCAAAGTCAAACTTGCTCATTTGCTTTAAAAGTCAAAAACAGAAAATCAGGTTTTGAGCCAAAATAAAAGATTTTTCTTGGATTCAATTTTAAGCCTCAATCAGTGAAACTTGTTGATTTGAAAACTTCAACTGGTCCTCTTTCTTATGATCATTTTTGTATAATTTTACCAAATCTTTAAAAGCTTCAAACAAGCTTGTGAACTGAGGCCTAGTTGCCCTGCTCCACTGAGCTCAGCATACTAAGCTTTTTCTCAGTTTTGTGCAGCTTGTGCACAGGGCTCAAAAGAGCTTTTCATGGTTTGCTTTTTGGTACAATTAATCTCAGTCAGGTCTACTTTAGGTTGCAAGTGGTAGTTTTCATTTTGAGCTTAATTTGAAGCTTGTGCTTGTATCAACAGTTGGTACCCAAACCTGTGTTTTAAGCAAAAATCTCAAAACATCAAATCTGATCTAGCTTGTGATTCAGAGGGTTTAGCTTGTTGAAACTCATTGCATTTTAGTTAAATTAGCTTATTTAGGCTTGTGTATCAGTTTGGTAGCTTTTGGTGAGCTTTTGGCTTATCAAGTGCTTATTTCAATAAGCACTTCATTAGCAGTTTCATATTTCTCCACATAAGGACCTGTTTTTCCATTTTTCTCATATTCCTAATATTATTTTAAAGTTTTCCTGAATTTTTCAGATTTTTCCTAGCTTGTTTGGTATTTTTCTTGATTTAAAATAGTTTTTAAGCATTTTTAATTAGTATTTAATACAAAAATTAAAAAGGTTCAAAAAATAAGTTTTCATTTTCTTAGGCTTAGATAAATATAAAAAGTAGAAAAAGTAATTTTCCAGATTTTTCATAGTTTATTTGGTAATTTTTAGTAATTTAATTAGTTTTAAATAGTTTAAAATTCATAAAAATAGAAAAATAATCAGAAAAATACAAAAATAGTTTTGAAAATTCTAATTTGATATTTTAGACTTTTCCATTTCATAATTTTATTTTTCTAGCTTTATTTCCTATTTTCTTGTATTTTAGGTAATTATTAATTAGTTAAAAATAGTTTTTAATTAGATAATTAGTTTTAAAATTAATTTTCTTTTTCCATAAATTTTCTCTTATCATTAGGATTGTAAAAACATCATTTTCATATTTTTAGGGTTAATATTGCTTTAGTTTCACTTTTTAATTTGTACGTCGCGTAGATTTTTAATTCAGTTTTATAAAAACATAAAAACAAAATCATCATTTTAATTATAGTGATAGCGTTTATTTAATAGATTTTATCTTTTTAATTTTCCTTTAATTTGCATTTAAGCCGTTTTTATTTGTTGGCTTATTCGTAGTTATAATCATAATCTGATCCTTCTTCCGTTCAAACTCCTCGATCACTATTCGTTTGATAATTCATCGCACAGCTCGCTGGGACATAACGACCCGGGGAGACCCTATACTCTCCTGGATTTCATTGTATTGGCTTTTGAGCAGTTTTAAGTCTGTTACAGTCTGTCATTCACAAGTGGCAGACTTGCGTGATTAGACTTGACTGTTTGGAACCAATCAGTTGGATAGGCGATTTAGTGGTGGCAAGTCAAAAATCTTATGTTACAAGCATGAAAAGAATGGCGTTGCTAAGCCAAGACTCGACTCACTAAACTCTAAATAACTTGAAACAAACATACATAAATTTAAAAACATAAACATAAAGATAGATGTAGGATGGTAGCCCGTATGTTTTTCTTTCTTTCTTTCTTTTCTTTTTCACTTTTTTTTTTTTTTTTTTTTTTTTGCATACACTTTTACTCTACCATCCTCTACGATAACATCAAAATATCAGGGATTTATAGGAGCATCCCTACACTTGAGTTTTTATTACTCTAACACTAATTTGATCCAATTTGAAAAGATCAAAACACTTGGAGTATTTAATTACGTAAATAAAGGGAATTTGAATTTAACGTTCCTTCCCATTACTCCATAAAATATTACTTTTACCCATGAGTCCCAATAATCCTAAAACTGTGTACAAAAGATATGACTCGACTTAGCAACCAGGCAAGTAACTAGATAATTGAACTAAGGGTTTAGTAAGGTACCAATAATGCACTAAAGGTGAGTGCATACAAGGTAGGCTAAAGCGATTTGGGTGTACATTTGGGGGTGAATTGTTAACAATGCTCTTCATTGATATTCCGGAAAACCGAAACATTACGAGAACCGCGAAAAGGATAGGCTCTAAGGGGTTAACTAGGGGTATCGTGTACTAAAGATGAGTACATCGCAAGGGTGTGGGGTAATTACTCAACCGATGTGGAAGAAGTAATTATAATACGGGTTTCAAACAAGGGTTATCCTAATGCCACTTATCATTTAGTTATTCCTAACTACACAAGTGTAGTCTCACTAGCGATCTCGGAATGCATCACAAAACAAGTTCTAGAATCTATTATAATACCGGTACACTCTCTAAGCATTAAAGGTGAATGCTTTAATTCCTATAGATCTAGGGGCTAACCTCACATTTTTGGGGTGGAATTTGAGTGGTAAACGGTTTTTGTGCTAGTCATATAACTCCTATCCATAAGACGCTTTATTAAGACTAAAGTCCCACTCGTACATGTCATAAAAAAATTTAAATTTGGCGCTGAAATTACCCTAACAAATGTTTCTCATAACTTATTACACAAATGAACTAGGACAAGACAAATAATCAAGGATAATCATTGTTTCAAAGTTCCCGTTTTATTCTCCCTCCCTACACTTAAACTGAACATTGTCCCCAATGTTCCCCGAAAGTATCAAAGTTATGATAAAGGAAGGTAATTAAAAGAGAAGAAAACTAGTACTCCCCTGATTAGCTCGGTAGGATCCGTGTGAAGTAGTGGTTAAATTCTTTTCCAAGAAGAATGTATGCGTGATAAGCTTCATCCAATGTTATGTTTCTTCTTCTTGCTAAATATAACCTGCACACTTTAAGAAAATAGACGAAACCTTCACGTAAAATCGGTGGTAAAACTATATATGACACAACTAAACTAGGATATAATGCTTGTGGAATGGATGTTTGCAGATTTTCTGGAAAATTAAGACCTGAGAATTTCCAAAAATATATGAGTAGCACAGAAAACGTGAAAATTTTGATAAGCTGTTTCTGCTCTACCTGACGTGGTCAGGCTTTAATCCTGACAGAAACTGGTTTGCTGCGTTTTCCTAGAAAAATTCTGGAAAAATTACATCTTTAGAATCTGGAAAAATTAATGCAAATCATCCATTATTACTCGATACAAGCATTTGACTCTACAAACACACATATATATTAATTTCATTAGTTTTAATTCTCATGTTGACGTTCTTTTAAAAACGTATGTAATCCTCTCTACACTTATCCTTTTGTAAAATACTTTTATATGTAATTAAGACGAAGTTAAAGACAAAATAAAGCATTTTCACAAAATCAAACATGAGAATAAACAACAATGAAAAAGATTTATGACACACAAACAAGCAAACAATTAAGCATGAGTTGCCTCCCACGAAGCGCTTTTCTTTATTTATGAGTCTTGTAGCTAGACTTGAAGTCGTGCTCCTACGTTGTCTCGTGTACGCTTACATGCCCATATCTAAGCCATTCCAATGTTCTCTCACTTTTCTTGTACTCATCTCCTAACTCTAGGCATTTTTTATAGTACATTTCATTTTTTTCATAAGTATGCTTAAGTCCCCGTTGTTTGTCTCTTTCACTAAGTATCGGAATGGGAGCCATCCGATTACATGCCTCTATATCTTTGTGCTTAAACCTAGGGTGCGTACGGGGCATTTGATTGACAAAATCCTCAACTTCATTAGAGAATGTGACTAAACCATCAATCATCCGTTCATTCAACTTAGTCATTCTCTTAAAGGATGTTCCAAATATTACTTGAGTGAGGCTTTCATCAATGAATTCTCCTAAATCTTCTAAGAGCATGAATTCAACCACATAGGCAAAACTTCCAACTAATTCATTGACCTTAATTTTATTATATAGATTCATTGAGATTAAGTTTAAAGGTGTTAGGAATTGGAAATTCCATATTAAAGTGTCGGTCACCCCAATTATGGTCTAGTATATGTTAGCTCGTAGACGTGTCGTTATTTACGGTATTTAGTAGTTAATTAGTTAGTTTGTAGCGTAGTTTAGTTTAGTGTAACACCGTGGAGGAAGGACGGGTCTTTACCTACTGTATGCCTGATCTGATCCGATAGGAGGACGTTGTATTTGTAACTATAAATACCCCTTCCATCCTTGGAAGGGGTGGTTCTTCTAATCTAACCTTTCATATTTTTGTACATAAAGTCTCTACCAAGAACACCCTCTCTTATCCTTTCTCTCTCTAAAATGGCTATCATGTATTTCCATCATCCAAGACCACCCGAATCATCAACACACTAAATATTACGATACTACAAATGGTACCAGAGCCAAGGTTATGGTGTTTTGTTGATTTGTGTGGTTTCGAATCTTGTTTTAGGTTGTTTTTGTACTAATTTTATTGGCTGGAAAAGTTGTTTTCCTATCTTTGTGGCAAAACAGTTTCTACATTTTAGTTGTATCCTTGTTTTGGTCAAGAAAGTCTTATGGTCTTGTTATCTTGTCATATCTGTGTTATGTCATATGTTGTCCAAACAGATTCATGTCAACAATATTATCATTTACAGATTTTTCTTGTTCCAAACCGTGTGTTACATGTGGTCAAACTTGTTAGATTTCTTGTGGTTAAACGGGGTCATATATGTAGTCCACATGCTGTTTTATGGGTTGTTTTTTGTAACTGGTCAAATTCTGGGTCTAACTGGGCAAAATGTAACATATCTTTATCCTGTTTTTCTGGGTTTTGTATGAAGATGGTCGTAAAATGGTTGGAATAACACGCCGGAAAAAGTCTAATAAAACTAATAGCGACTTGTGCTGAAAATGTGGTAGCGATTTGTATTTTTCATGAGTCTTGACTCATGAAGCGAGTTGTCATGTTAAAAAGGAGGTGGCAGTTTGTCTGTTTGAAGTAGCGACTTATTGAAGTAGCGACTTGTATAATGAAGTAGCGACTTGTTGAAGTAGCTACTTGACACAATACTCGCTAGCGACTTGGCACAAAACTCAGCTAGCGACTTAGACCTAGCAACTTAGACCTAGCGACTTGGCCTAATGACCCATAAGCTACTTGACAGAAATGATGAAGAAGAATTGACTGCTAAGACAAGACCAACAGCGACATCATACCATATACCAAATATCATTCAACATCGACCTCAGTTTAGATACATCATCAGTCAAGGATTTTTAAGTTAAGCACGAGCAATATAAACAAATCAGTTTCAAATCATACCAACAACCACATCCTAACCTAGACTCAACAATGGACCCTCACATCTCTCCCCAACTCTCTCCAATCTAACATAATACGAAATCAAAAAAAAAAAAAAAAAACTCATATTATCTCAGACTTGGTTCCATTTTTTATAATCTTTTAAAGATTTTTAATTAGAACCTCTTCCTCATAGATCATTTTCAAAGACCAAACTTCTTGCTTTAATATCCGAACTATTTTGAGAAAGAACAATACGTGTCGCATCATTCTTTCTCTTTGTTCGTTTTCAGAAAACACAAGGACGACATCAACTTGAAAGAATAAAAGAGATACCTACCCGTGACCCGGAAGGATCATGAAGCCGTGCTTGATATGCAATTGAAATGGTGTTATCTCGTTTACATGTGTTGGGTTCCTAAATTGATAAGGTTAATTTGTTTGGTGTTACATCTTGACGTTAATTGGACGGCAAATGTGAAAAGTTTGTGATTCATTTCCTTCTTTGATGTGCTATAATCTGAGATTGTGAGAGTTGTGTGATGTTTAATGAGAAAAGTTTGGATGGGGGCGGTGATTACTAATGAGATGAGAAGCTTTTCTCCTCAGATCTGCTTTTGGGGAGAGAGATGTTTATGTGGTAGGCGAATTTTTGTGATTAGGTTTTGAGTTGATGTGAGATAAATTAGGGTATCTAATCTCTTATAACCGAATAACTCAGTTGGTTAGTGGGCTTCAGTTAACTAATGTGGATCAAATGGATCTATGAACCAAATATTTCTCTTACCTGCTGAATTGGTTTTTTGGATTGGATCCGTGGAATGGGCCCTTGGTTTTATTCTTTATTGGACTAGTCTTGGCATGGCACCCTTTAGTTGCATGACACATATGGATTAAACGTAATGGGTGTAATATGGTTGTGTCATCCGAATTGTATCATTCTAGGAATTTTTGATACAATTAAATCTTAAATTTTAAGAGTACTTATTTTTGGATGGGCTTTTACTATAGGATGTGCTAATCTTAAGTGTGCTTGAGTTGGATCGATCGTGATATAGAGTTAAACCGGATATTATACTAAGACTCTTGGATCGAGTATTATTATCTTGTTCATGGAATGCGCGTTGTTATTAGACTATATGATTTGATAACGAGATATCAGACGTGCAATTTGATGATACGATTTGTGAATTGATTAGATTTGATTGGATGATGCGGTTTGAGGTCTTATGAAGTTGGATACTTTTGGGCTATACATTGTCACGGAAGACACTATTTCACGGCTTGAGTTGATGGTTGAACAGAGTTGACTTCGGGGTTGTTTGTACGATATTTCTTATTTGGATATGAAGTGAGGTTTTCCGGGCGCGTTTACTTACTTTCATCTTCTTTCTTACTACCCTTTCGCGAAGATGACTTGTTTGGGCATTTATAGAGGGTGAAAAAGACTTGGCTATTTAGTTACGTTTGTGATTCTTTCTCGCTTAACCCATAACGTAGCTATCACTTCGATGTCTCACTCAGTTGAGAATGTCAATAGGTTTTGTACATTGGGTACACCATTTCTTCTTCACAAGGATTAGTACAAGTTTAAGTAACAAATCTGGGGAATTTTACTTCATGATCAAGTTTGGTATATCGGGTTTACTTCACCAGGTGGTCACAGCAATTGCCGACTGAACTCGTGAATGATGTGTTTACCAATGTGTGAATTGAATGCTTGATGATGGTGTTGATGTTGGATAATGAACCGTTGATGAACCGCTGCATGTTCCCCTGAAACACACATTCTCTGAAACCAAAGTTGTCATTACACGTTCAAACTAACATTGTTTACGGTTTAGTCTTGATTTTGTAAAATCCCGCGAAAGAATTTATTTCTCGGTTTAAATCATAGACTTGTAAAATCTCGTGACAATAAAAACATCCCGGTTAAAGTAATGTGCATTTACGGATCTATCTTGCGGTTTGTTCTTGGTTTTGTAAAATCCCACGAAAGAAATTATTTCTCGGTTTAAACCATAGAATTGTAAAATCCCGTATTGATGGAACCATCCTGGAGAAAGGAAAGTGTATTTCAGGATCTCATCTGATGCTTGTGCTACGGTTTCTACTTCGAAGAAAGGATAAGAGAGGGTGTTCTTTGTAGAGACTTGATGTACAAAAATATTAAAGGTTAGATTAGAAGCACCACCCCTTCCTAGGATGGAAGGGGTATTTATAGTTACACATACAATGTCCTCCTATCGGACTGTGGATCAGGCATACAGTGGGTAAAGACCCGTCCTTCCTCCACGGTGTTACACTAAACTAAACTACGCTACACACTAACTATTTAACTACTAAATACCGTAAATAATGACACGTCTACGAGCTAACATATGCTAGACCATAATTGGGGTGACCGACACTTTAATATGGAATTTCCAATTCCTAACAATCTCCCCCTAAGGGAGGTCACCCCATGAAATACATTTTGCATCCTAGCCTTCTATCTTTGTCTTTAGTTCCAAGCTCGTAGACTTCAATTCTTCAAATTCTGCATTCTTTGTGCTTGTGTAGCGATTCTTCAAAGTCCGCATTCATTTGTACTTTTAGTGGAGGCCTTTAACTGATCCACATCTTTGATGATCTTTGAGCTTTCTTTGAGATCATCAGCCACAGTAAATCTCTGGATCACCCTTTATTGTGTTGCCATCATGTGTTTGGTTATTCATGAATTGGATGTGTGTTTGGTTATTCGTCATGGCAGTTTGGTTATTTCATGGTTTTACGGGGTTATGTGCTTTTCACCATGGTCAGGATGGAAACCATTATCAGATTTCACTTAAAACGTCAAAGGAGGCTAGAGTTGAGCTTTTAAACAGAAGATGTGACAACGGGGTTAATTCACTATTATTTATTTGAGGTTGAAGTGGAATATCACGGGCAAGTGTACTTAGTATCTGAAGGTATCGGGGATGGTCGGATGAAGATTCTTCAAGATCCTTGTTCGAGCTTATTATCAAAAACGAAGACTTGGAAATCTAGTTATTGTTGGGTGTCTTTTACCTTTTCTTTTACCACTTGGGGGAATTGGGCTCTTACCACCACAAAATAACTATCACTTTAAGGAGTTACGTTGTAGTGCTCAGTGCCACATTCAATTGTGGATTTTCAAGAGGTGATGTATGTCTTATACTTGATGGTTGGTTGGATGAAGAGTATAAAGTACTTAGAGATTCAATGGAGGATGAAGTCTCGGCACCACTCTTTGTTACTTATGTGCAAGTTTAAGTCACGAGTTAGGGTTGTTTTACTTCAGGTTCAAATTCATCATATTGGGTTTTCTCCATCAGTTGTTACAACAAAGAGCCTACTGAATGATAATGGGGGTGGATTACATGTTTTGCCAAAAGATGATGAAAAGAGAGAGATTATGACGTTTGAAAACTTCAGTTCATGCATCGTACTCTAAATAAAAGAAAAGTGTACGTGTCAGTGCGCTTTATCTTCGGAAGAAGAGAAATCTTCTTATTATGACCATTCTCATCAACATGCTTCATGCTTTTTCCATGCGCTTCAGTCATCAAGTGATCCGGACTACTGATAATTACTTTTATTCCACTTGCTCAATATAATGAAGATGGCGACATCATGTGCTAATTTTACGGGGGAGAAGTGTGAATAGAATATATTTGGATGATAATCACTTGTTTAATCAAGAATGGCATCTCCGTATGCAATTCTTGAGGGGGAGAAGAAGTGTGATAATTCTGCATGTTGAGTTATATCTGAGAATATATGGCCATACGGCTCCTAACTCATGTAAGAACCGAGCTTCTTCTTATCGGGTCATCTTCACATGTAGTTTCTTCTTAAGAGCCATTGGTTGACATCTTCATACGGACTGATGATTATTAATGACAAAGTGCTTCTAGTTGCTGGGCTGATTTCTTTAATGAACATCTTTCTATTCTTGTTTGATTGGGAGGGATCTTATTTAAGGAAATTTGGTATATATAAGTTAATTGGAACGCATTTGGTGAGTTGAAGATGTTAACTATTTATTCCCCAACTGAACAATCTTGAAGAAGGTCGAGTCTACAGTCTGTTCTACATTTTATGCTACATGTTAGAAGACTAAAGACAAGTTGCATTTAATGATCTAAAGACTTCTTCTTAATTCAAGCATTCATCAAACAGATTGTCAGTTTAGGGGAGAGCACTAATTGGGGGAGAGTGAAAAGTCAGATTTAATCCCCAATTAGACTTGCTCACATTCTTCAGCAAGTTGATTCTTAGAAACACTTCTAAGGTTCTTCTCAAATGATTTCGAGTATACGGGCGTATAATGTGTTGCTGATTCTGAAGCATCAATACCAGCAAGGGGGAAGGAGACACGTATCTAAACGCGAGTAATCTTGATGAGCTTAATACTTCTAAGTGATTGAAGAAATCCCAGGAAGACGAAGGTCATTACCGCAGAGAAACTCAATGTTTATCTCATGGTGTTTAGTGTTCTTATTCCAACTATGTGGGGGAAGAGATGGAAGAGTTAGTTTCTGGTGATAAAGGAGGTACACAAGTGTGTGATGATTTTGATGCTATCGCAATCATCAGGGGAGGGAGATTGTGTACATTGGGGGCCTTCATTTGTTTCACTTGAGTGCTTAATCAGTGATTCAGAGATATAATCACTTATTCCGGAGTTGAAATCCGCAGAGATAGTCCTCCGCAGAGATAATCAGTGATTCGGCCTGTTGGGATATGAAAGTGCTGAAGATATGAAAGTACTGTAAGCTTCAAAGTACTGGAAAAAGTCAAAGAGTCAAAGTACTGCTAAAGATAAAGTCAAAGTACTGCACAACGAAGTCAAAGTACTGCAAGAACAAAGAATTGTTATAATCGTTTATGGAAAGTATTGTAACTCTAGAATATTCTATATTAGATTACTTGTCGTACAAGGATACAATTTGTAAACCGACTAGGATATCCTTGAGCCTATAAAAGGACTCCTAGATTGGTATTAGAGGAAGGAAAGTCTACGAGTTTTAGAGTTTTAGAGAGAAGTTCGATAATCTTAGAGTTGTTTAGTGTATCTGCATAATAAGCGATTTAGAGTTAATAATAAAAGTTATTCTTCTTAGCTTTGTTAAGTAAATTCCGCGTACTTGATAAAGATTGCTCGGTGTTTCTTTGTTAATAACTTAGGATTTATCCGAGGTTGTTAAACCTTAACAAGCTAGTTAAGTTAGTTTGATTAAAGTATATCGATCCAACAAGTGGTATTAGAGCTTGTGTGGAAACTCTGACTAGGAAGAAACCCTACTACAACAATATTCAAGATGTCGATGAAGGCTGTTCCACCACCCTCAATCACCTCACTCAGAATTCCAATTATCAAGAAGGGAGAATATGATCTCTGGTGCATGAAGATGAGGCAATATATTGCCATTACAGACCATGCTTTATGGAATGTAATTGTTAATGGGAATGAAGTTGATCCGAACCCATTGATGTTCCTGGACAACCCAAAGCACCAAAACCAGTCTTACAAGCAGCAACCTTAAGGAATCAAGAGAAGGCACTAAACATTCTATTATCTGCCATTCCAGATGGTCATCTTCTCAAATTTCATGATGCTAAAGATGCTAAGCACTCTGGGGCTCTCAAGACCAGATTTGGAGGGAATGAAGCTTCTAAGAAGATGCACAGAAATTTTCTGAAGCAACAGTTTGAAACTTTCACAGTTGGTGAAAGAGAGAGTCTTGATGCCGCATATGATAGGTTTCAAAATCTCCTCAACATGTTGGAGTTATACAAGGCAGAAGTGTCAGTTGAGGATGCTAATTTGAAGTTTCTAAGGAGTTTTCCATCTACATGGCATGTGATTGCTACAATGATCAGAGGACAACAAGGTTTGGATGTCATGGACTTTGATGATCTCTATCATCAACTGAAGGTGTATGAGCATGAGATGAGTGGTCAAACAAATTCCAAGTCTCACAGTATTGCTTTTCTATCATCTGAAAAGAAAGGCAGTACTTCCATCAAAAGTACTGCTTCTCCTCAAAGTACTGTTTCTCAAAGTACTGCTATTTACACCCCCCTCATATGCTCAGCAGGCCCCACCAACTACCACTATGCCCTCAGATGAAGTTATGTGCTCCTTCTTTGCACAACAAGCTAGTTTACCTGTCACTTATGAAGAAGACCTAGCACAGATTGAAGAAGATGCACTTGAAGAAATTGATATCAGGTGGCAAGTTGCTATGATCACTGCAAGGATCAAAAAGTACATGAAGAAGACAGGCAAAAGCATTGATTTCAAACCAAAACAGGGAATAACTTTTGACAAATCCAAAATTGAATGCTTCAATTGTCAAAAGACTGGTCACTTTGCAAGGGAGTGTCGGTTTTCTAAGTATCAAGCAAACAGAACATCTGAGAAGCCAAAACTTGAGCTCAAAGAAATTCCAATTACTGAAACAAAGGCTTTGGTTGCTCAAGAGAAGTTATCAGAAGTTGAGTGGAGTGAAGAGTTTGATGATGAACCAGTGACTTATCTGTATGGTAGCATGGAAGAAGTAGTTGAAGAATCAGTGGAAGCATTGGACTAGAGCACTGCTTTTGATGAGGAACTGAACATGCCGCTTTGGAATCGATGATGGCTTTGGAGGATTTGATTGGAGCAAGGAAAGTGAAGATGATCCTGTTCTTCTTGCAATGGTGGCTACTTCACCAACTCAGTCTCCTATCTCTGAGGTATGCTCAAACTGTTATGATTTTTATCAAAAATTACTTAACAGTTATGTGATTGAAAGAGATAATTATGTTAGGGCTAGGTCTGAGGTAGCTGGTTATCAAATAACCTTAGAATCTATGGAAGCCAAGATCTTAGCACATGAAACTAATGAAGTAGCTTGGGCTGAAAAATATGAACAACAGGATTACCAATTAAAACTAAGTGAATGGAAATTAAACTGTAAAATTGCTGAAATTGAGAAACTAACTAAGGAAAGAGATGATTTGTTAGCTAAGTTTGCCGCTTGGGGTGAGTCTGGTCTGTCACATGTTACCTATGTTCAAAAACAGAGAAGAGCTTACATTAAAACTGGATTAGGTTTTGGAATGGATTTTAGTAACATAGATGAAAACCAACCTAGTGATCAGGATGAAGGTGAGTATGAGGATATAACCACTAGTGATGATGAACTCATTAATTATGTAGATACATCTAGTAATGAGGGCTCAATAAGTGAATCACCTCCTGAGTATAAGAAAGATAATGGTTATCATGCTGTTCCCCATCCCACTGGCATTCATCAACCCCTAGGCCTGATGTTTCTCATTTTGGAGTAGACAGTCTAGAGTTTAGGAAAAAGCTTGTAGCTCAATCTAGGTCTGAAAAACCCAAAGAAGCTGTTGAAAACAATGTTCAAAGTCAAGCAGTACCTTCAAATCAAAGTACTGCTCCCCAAGCAGTACCTTCTGCAAAACCTTTTCAAAATTGTACTGCTAAACCTTTTTGGGATAAATTTGGTCAACACAGGTTTAATCATTCACCAAGAAGGAAAAATAATTTTGGGCATAGACATAGAAGAAGTCACTTAGGAAGTATAGGTCAAAAACTGTGTTTTGTGTGTTTTAGTCCTACTTATTTAATCAAGGATTGTGAACATCACTACTCTATGATGCTGAAACAGAGGCTTATAAGAAGGATGTTGCAGGAATCAAAGATTTTAGAGAAGAAGCTTATTGGACTGAAGAAGAAAGGAAGAAGAGTTTAAAAAGAAAAAGGAAAACTGAAGTTACAGATAGACAGTTCTCAAAGAAAGAAAGAGTCGAATTAAGATCTGAGACTAGAGATGCATTAAGAAATTATCTCAGAACAGTTGATTTTGAATATTCCAAAGAAGATGCTGATATGAAGATGAACAGATCTCAGATTAGTGCTTTTGAAGTTGTGAAATCTAAAGATGGAGATTATATGATTTTTCATAAAGAAGATGAAAGCTTCAAAGTTTTCAATAGGTTATGGGATTTATTGCATATTATAGATAGAGTAGATCTATTCTATCTATATCATGTGGTTAAAGCTTAATTTGAACATAATCCATTAGAATGGATTGGTTTAGTTTTACTTGGAGATCTCACAACTGCATGGGAAACTGAAGAAGAGAGCACTAATGATATTTGGAAGAATCAAGAAAATTGGGAAATTGTTTGCTGGAGATTCTTTGAAGAGTCTGGTGTTCATGTTTTAGAGCTAGAAAATGGTACGATGATTCACATGTTTGTAAACAGAAGATACCCTCTTACTGTCGAGCTTATGAGAAGAATGATAGAGCACGGATTGGAAGTAGAAGAGGATAATGAAACTACATGCATGGTCATCAACTTGTTTATCAACTGGACTACCATTGCTGAAGATGATGAATAAACTGGTATGAATTTCATTGAATAAATTATTTTGATAAATCAAGTACTTTATTCAAAGTACTGCTGATCAAACAGTACTTTCATCAAAGTACTGCTTGCAGCTTTTACACCAGTTAAGTGATTTTTGAAAGAAACATTTTTGTTAAGTAACAAATATTTTGAAACAAAGGTTAAATGAAATAAATGGTTTTTGTGATGGCAACATCAATAGGTCATCAATCCACCATGGCTACAAAAGGATTGGCTAATCCATGAGCAAACGGCTCTGGTAAAGATATTTAAAATTCGTTTTTATGATGGTCATCTTCTCAAATTTCATGATGGTCATCTTCTCAAAAGAAGGTACTGCATCTCCAAAAGGATCTGTTCCTGCTTCTCAATCAGAGGAACATTCACCAATTCAAGGAGAGGATTCATATACCATACCTCCTGAAGAAATAACATTGGATAATTATGTTTTGACAAGGGAGTTGGTTAAGTTGAAAAAGACTACTGAGGCTCAAGCCAAGCAGATAAAGAAATTGAAACTGAAGTTTAGAAGGCTAAAGACTTTTGTGTGGCCATTAGTTCAAGAATTTCGTATCTGGGCCAAATCAAAGAAGAAGGAGCAAAGAAAGTCTCGAAAACACAAACGCCAAAAGGTTTACCAACAATCTTCTGTCCAATTGGGGAGGAATTTAGAAGAAGAAAATTTGAAAGAAGATGTTGAGAAGGAGAAAGAACCTGAAGGTACTGAAGAACATGAAAAGTCTGAAGAACAGATCATTCAAGATACTGAAGAGCAAGTTCAAGTTCAAGGTACTGAAGATCAAGGTACTGAACAACAAAGTACTGCTTTTCAACAACAAGGATCCTACAGGAAAACATTGTTAACACCAAGGTTGTTGGATTTTGAAGAGGAAGTTGGTCCTTCAACAACTGTACATGAAGAAGTTGTTGGTCCCTCTACTGTTTTACAAGAGGAGGAAGCTACACTCAAACCCATCCATTCTGCAAGTGATGATGAGTTCATTGCTACAATTTTAGAAGATTTATCACAACCAAGAGGTGGTGTTACTATTCGAGAAGTGAAAGAAGAAGAACAACAAAGAACTTCTCAACCTGCAATTGATCCTAAAGATAAAGGAAAGGGTGTTCTGGTTGAAACTAAGAAGAAAAAGCTAACTTTGGCAGAACTTAGAGCAATTGAAGTTGCTAGGAATGAAGCTGCAACTAGAAAGTTTCAAGAGGAGTTAAATGCTAAAGATAAAGAAGTTCAGGAAGCTGAAGAAGCTCAAAGTAGAGAAGCAGCTAAGAAGTTACAAGATGAATTAGATTCTGAAGCTGCTGAACCATTACAGTCACCTACTCATGTTAGATATATGCCAAGAAGACCTAATTTAGCTAAAGACAGAAATGCTATGATGGCTTATTTGAAAGGTCGAGGATATAAAGGATTACAGAAGCTGAATTATGTTGATATGAAAAGACTCTATGATCTTTGAAACAGAGGCTTATAAGAAGGATGTTGCAGGCATCAAAGATTTTAGAGAAGAAGCTTATTGGACTGAAGAAGAAAGGAAGAAGAGTTTAAAAATAAAAAGGAAAACTGAAGTTCTGAGATAGACAGTTTTCAAAGAAAGAAAGAGTTGAATTAAGATCTGAGACTAGAGATGCATTAAGAAATTATCTCAGAACAGTTGATTTTGAATATTCCAAAGAAGATGCTGATATGAAGATGAACAGATCTCAGATTAGTGCTTTTGAAGTTGTGAAATCTAAAGATGGAGATTATATGATTTTTCATAAAGAAGATGAAAGCTTCAAAGTTTTCAATAGGTTATGGGATTTATTGCATATTATAGATAGAGTAGATCTATTCTATCTATATCATGTGATTAAAGCTTACTTTGAACATAATCCATTAGAAGGGATTGGTTTAGTTTTACTTGGAGATCTCACAACTGCATGGGAAACTGAAGAAGAGAGCACTAATGATATTTTGAAGAATCAAGAAAATTGGGAAATTGTTTGCTGGAGATTCTTTGAAGAGTCTGGTGTTCATGTTTTAGAGCTAGAAAATGGTACGATGATTCACATGTTTGTAAATAGAATATACCCTTTTACTGTCGAGCTTATGAGAAGAATGATAGAGCACGGATTGGAAGTAGAAGAGGATAATGAAACTGCATGCATGGTCATCAACTTGTTTATCAACTGGACTACTATTGCTGAAGATGATGAATAAACTGGTATGAATTTCATTGAATAAATTATTTTTGATAAATCAGTACTTTATTCAAAGTACTGGCGATCAAACAAGTACTTTCATCAAAGTACTGCTTGCAGCTTTTACACCAGTTAAGTGATTTTTGAAAGAAACCTTTTGTTAAGTAACAAATATTTTGAAAAAAAGGTTAAATGAAATAAATGGTTTTTGTGATGGCAACATCAATAGGTCATCAATCCACCATGGCTACAAAAGGATTGGCTAATCCATGAGCAAACGGCTCTGGTAAAGATATTTCAAATCCGTTTTAGTTGACAACTTGCTAATAAGTTGTATGGTAATCAACTCACCATATCAGTTTATGTGAAGAGTTGGCTAGCCCACAAGAAAATGGCTTGTGGTAAAGGCAGTGGAAAAACCATTATTGGTAATTAGTTCACCATTAGATAGAAGAACTAACTAGTCTAGAAGGGTACAGCTTTTGGTAAAGACAACTCAAATCTGTTGATAGCTGATGATTTGCTAAAAATCATATGGTTATCAATGTACCATGGTCTTACACACCAAAATATTTGGCTACTCCAGAGATAATGGCTTTGGTAAAGAGATTTAAATCCATTAAATTTTCAATGATTCACCTCTCACAGGAGTTAACACACCTGGAAGTGATGAGAATAGTATGCAACTTAAACTGAATTAATGTATAAATTGTCATATGTTGTTGTGTTGCTGAAAAGATGGAGCTTGCTGGATGCTGCTGTGAAAGAATAATTCTAGAGATACTTTGACAAAGCACAGAAACTACCGAGATACAATTCAAAGACTAAGAAACAATCTGTCCTTAAAGATGAAGCTGTTAAAGATACATTCACAAAGGAACTTGAAGTCAAGCAAGTAGAATTCAAGTTAGGGGAGGATTGTTGGGATATGAAAGTGCTGAAGATATGAAAGTACTGAAGATATGAAAGTACTGTAAGCTGCAAAGTACTGGAAAAAGACAAAGAGTCAAAGTAATCGCTAAAGATAAAGTCAAAGTACTGCACAACGAAGTCAAAGTACTGCAAGAACAAAGAATTGTTATATTCGTTTATGGAAAGTATTGTAACTCTAGAATATTCTATATTAGATTACTTGTCGTACAAGGATACAATTTGTAAACCGACTAGGATATCCTTGAGCCTATAAAAGGACTCCTAGATTGGTATTAGAGGAAGGAAAGTCTACGAGTTTTAGAGTTTTAGAGTTTTAGAGAGAAGTTCGATAATCTTAGAGTTGTTTAGTGTATCTGCATAATAAGCAGATTTAGAGTTAATAATAAAAGTTATTCTTCTTAGCTTTGTTAAGTAAATTCCGCGTACTTGATAAAGATTGCTCAGTGTTTCTTTGTTAATAACTTAGGATTTATCCGAGGTTGTTAAACCTTAACAAGCTAGTTAAGTTAGTTTGATTAAAGTATATCGATCCAACACGGCCTGCTTCTTCAATGTTATCGGTTATTCTCTCTTTAGGCATTCGGGTACTTCAGGTTCTTGAGCTTCATACACTTTCTTCAGGGGGAGAGAAAAGTATACATCGGGGTCATTCTTTAGCTATTGGACTTAATCTGCTATGTCGATGGTGTAAGTTTGTTTGTCTTCGGGTATGTGTATTCGGGTTCGTGAGCTCTAGTCTAAGAGACTGACTGCATCAATTCATCTACTTGGGGGAAGTGGTCTCTTGACAACTCGTTAGGGATGCATAGCTTTAGACTTCAGTGGTAATGAAATTTGAGATGAGTTATTTATGTGTAGGATGATACGTTGCTATTCTATTGGATGATATAACCTCGAAAGAAGAATCACGGTGATTATTCCTAAAAGGAGCAGCAAGATCGATGATAATGGTGTGCTTCTTTGTGCACCTGGCTAATGGAAGCTTGAAAGAATGCTTTGAATCTGCTTAGCTAAAGGATTTTCGGTTTGGGGGGAAGCTGCCAAAGTCTCACTTTCAGATGGTTCAATTTCTTTCTTCTATGCAAGAGCCTCGGAAGCTTTGGTGGTGAAAGTTTTAGGGATGATGACTTCTATCTTCTACAACGGGGCTGCTCGATATCCTTATCTCGGTACTCGTATCTTCATCCTCTTAAACTATATCATCTATTCTATCTTTGTAAACATTTATCAAAAACATAATAGAAAAATATAAAACCTACAAAAACCCATAAAAATCAGAAAATTTGAAAAAGACCAAAAATATTGTTTTTCTAAGACATGTCTTCTGGTATCGATAACATCTACGGTCTTAGAAATGTCATTCAATAATGTCACGTGACCATAGATGAAGTTCGAGCAGGAGGTGTAAATATTTCTTTTTCAAAACATGTCACAAAATATGGCTTACAGTTATTTCTGTAACCCGCGCTTCAAAAATGGCTTGCAGTTACTTCAGACTGTGACCCGTGCTTAAAACTATGGCTTGCTATTATTTCCGATTGCAATCCGTTCTTCAAGAAAGGAAAGTGCTGCGCTAAACCAATTTTCAAATATTTCGTGCACTTATCCTAAAACTAATTGAGGAAAGTATGTCGAAGGACTGCTGTTCCTACACAAATGTTTTTCCGTCTAAAATTCTTTAGAAAAATATTTGTTGTTTTTCAAAAGTGGTGGTAAATGAGTTGCTTGAAAATCAATCAGTTTCAGAGTTCTCGAGAAAAAAAAATTGAAAACTCAATCAATGACTTCATCGCTTTTAAACTTTTCATAAAATGAGTCATTGATTGAGGGGGAGAATGTTTTCAAATTTACATCATCTAACGGGCTTTCTTAATTATCCTATATGCTTAATTAAAAATGATGTTAAACTGCGTTGAAGGACTAGGTGCCCAGGATTTGATTGTTAGGATTAGATGAGTAGAGTTTGATAAACACATTATTCCCATATTTTATATGAACTGATTGATATGTTGAATTGACTTTTATTAGTCGATTGCTGTTTGGTGATGTCGACCACCATATATCTGTATGTATGTTCACTAACGTATGCAGATATCATGGTATAAAAGAATGTTCCCGATCCGGATCCCACAATTGAAGATGATTGGATGCCGAAAGGAAAGGGTAACTATATATTGGGTTGACAAATGAAGAAACGAAGCTTAATTGGACTTCTATGGAGAGTTGGCATGGAAAAATGCAACGTAAGAGGTCTCACTACATCAGCAGATGGTTTTCTTCATCAGCAAATGAAGAAACAGAGCTTAATTTGACCTCAGTTGGCATTAAAATGCAACGTATGAAGTCTCACTGCATCAGCAGACGGTTTTTCTTCCAAGCCCTACAGCAACAATATAAGCTTCTCAACCACCTAACATATCTTTGTGCAGGAAATTTGATACCATTTTTTAAACAATTTTCAAATAATATTGTTTTGAAAAATGGAAAAATATTAGTTTTGAAAATAAATTGAACTTAATTTTGAAAATCACCGGACTTCATTTTATCAAAACTATAAGTCACTCAATCATCGACTTCGGTCATCGATTGAGGGGGAGAGTGATTTAAAATAAATTATTTTCAAACAATATTTCTTCATAAAAGTCCGGATTGTACAAAATAAGTGGAGATCTAAATATTTAATGTTATGTCATGGTATGATTTTTCTTTAAGAATCAAGATCTTTCAAAATGAAATTTTTTCTGTTCTTGTTTGATTGTGAAATTGTTTTATTTTACTTAAAGATCTCCAAAAAACTATCATACCTGACACTAACAATCTTTAATGTCTGTTATTGGTCCTCATCTATAACAACCCGTAAAATTTCGGATTATTATAATAATATTTATTACGTCAGAAAATTCAAATCAGTTATTTTCTGACATTTGTCAATAATTAAATTTAAAAACAAGAGGTCACCTCATTTCCTTAAAAACCCGACACCGCACACACGATACTTGTCCACTAAATATCTGTGAAATTCATTATTTGTCCAAGTTAAAATTTAAGCATACGTAAGCTTAATCCATTAGTTATTCCGCATACTGCAGCGCAGTAGCATACAAGACTAAAAATAAATAATGAGATAAGTGAAATATACAATTTTATCATTCATTGATAATCTACGAAAGAAAACAAGAAGTTATCTCGTGAAGTTAGAAAGTCACGGCACCGCACGCATACCGACACCAAATTAATAACGGAAAACATTTATAATCAAAATCTTACGTAATAATAACAATATATTATTATACTTACAAAAACGCTCATAAAAATATAACTTTTATATTTTTCGGGTACCGAAAAGATACATTTACACATAGACTCGACAAAACACGGAGTACAGTTACTACCTTAAGGAATAATAAAACAAAATAATAATATTATCTACTCCCACTCTATCCACGCCCCTTCCCTATTCATATTTCCTAGTTTCTATTTCTGCTCCCACCCTCCTTCACAGTACCCAACAAACACCAACATGGAAATTTTCTCCTCTTTTAAATTTGAAAGGCAAAGTCAAACCACCTTCTTTGTCCTCCTTATTGCAAATCGATGAGACCACAAAGTCAGATGATAACTTTGAAATGTCACTTTTATTAAAGACTTTTGTTTTTAACCCATTTAATTAAAGCTACTTTAATCACATGCTCAAAAATGCAAGTCAAAAGTTCCCTCTTTGGTCCCTTGAAAGGCTGTCGAGACCACCAGGCAAACATCACACATCTCATCTTTTCCCTTTGCGTGTGGGATTGAGCATGACAGAGAAGCATGCAACCACATATTTGACTTGCCCTTTTGGTTTTCCCTTTTGTTTTGCAACACGACCAAACGCCACCCCTATATAATTTTTCTAAGGCTAACGAATCCTAGGAAAATAAATTAATAATACTTCCCATGCCTAGTTCAAATATATAAGAAACCTTGTAGCTTTTTCATTTCAACTTAAAGCAAAACTCAACTTGCACGCCTGGAACATGAACCTAACGCCACCCTAAAATTTTATTTTACTAACCTACATGTACAGATCATTAAACAAATCCTAAAGCCATACTATGACTTGGCTATATAAGCCCCTTCTACATGACTACACAACTCTTAAGTCTAAAACTCACAAACATCTTTCACTTCCCTTGCCCACTGCCAATCGACCATAACAAGTTCCTCAACTCCTTGCTTGCGTTAGTAGCTTAGTACAAGTTCATTAAATGGAGCAATAATATAGCAAGCATCATTTTTCTTGTTCCTCCTTATGTAACGAGGCCTTGTGCCCTTAACTCTTCACATTTCACTCAACGCTCACTCAAAATACAAACATTCTCACTGCCACTCATTCTCATCTCTAGCGAACCAAAAACAAAAGAAGAAAAGGTACAAAAGACTAGTGTGAGGTTTGTTTTAGTTACGGGATACACATAGTCTCGAACATAAATATGTTACGGGTAAAGTCCTGGGGAAGCTAAGTCGAGTCTCGGTTCCTTGGTTAGTTATTTCTTCCACTCGTGCATCTCTCACTCTCACTTTCAAAAACATGTCGTCTACTGTGGGATCAAAGGAATGAACCAAACGAAAAGGGCATTAGTCTTAGCTTGGGTATAGGATCGAAAGGGTATAACCGTGGAGGTTTGATCACGTTCTCACACCATCGTCTCATCACCACCCTCAAAGGTGTTGTAAGTGCTCTTCGACTCCTTTCTATTGCATGTTTCTCGCTCTAATATCTCCCATACACATGTCCAATGTATAAAACGTACCTTAAACTAACGAGCCTCTAAAATATTGGAAAATAATATAGACACGTTAACATCAAGTTTATAATGTTAATTATAAGCTAGAACTAAGCTTTTGAAAAGTTTGATAAGCTAACTTAAGTCAAAATATATTTTCGGGACTAAACTTGCAAAATATTTGGTTTTCGGGTAGAAAGTGAACATTATGGAAAATTAAGAGTTGTTTTGTACATTGTACGTATGCATGTAAAAGCCTAGGGTAGAGATGGTAATTATGGAAAACTTACTTTAAAAGGGTAATTAAAAGTTTTGGTAAAAAGTGTAAACTTTGAAACTTGGGGACCAAAAGTGTAAAAATGACTTTTTGAAATACTTTTATAAAACAGTTTTATAGAGGGACCAAAACTGTCATTTCTGGAAATTTTGAGTACGAAATACTTTTGGGTACAAAGTGTCACTTTCTAAAAGGTTAAGGGCCAAATTCGTATATTTTCAAACTTGAGGATAAAAAGTGTAAATTTAAAAACAAATGTTTAGAAAACTTGTAAACTTATAACAACTTTATAAAAACAAGTATTTTGACAACCTATTATTCATAACGAGAATTATCACATCGATATCTAATTAAACTTATATATATATATATATAAGAAAATAAATATATGAAAACGTTATAAAATATCAACATGTCATAAAGTAAATAAATTAAACTGTCGGTAACATCGTCATATTTATAAATTAACGCTAATAACGCTCTATTGAATTTTATATTCAATACTCTATCCTTTCGGTCGTAAACTAAACAGAATATATTATCTAAGACTTGCCATATTATATCTAGGTTTCGTGTTGAAGCCGTTGTCATATCGTACTTGCTATTGTTGTGCATTTCCTACCGTATTACTAAGGTGAGTTCATAGCCCCACTTTTACTCTATTAACTGTTTTATAAACTCCTTGGGGGAGAATACATGCTACTACTGCTTTTATGCATAATTGCTTGAAAACTTTCCTGTTCACTTGATATTATGACTCTGCCTAAGTTGTTTGCCAAAAGTCCCCTACATCATGAACCATTAATCACTTGCGAGTGAACGCAAATATCGTGGATAGTACTATGGGAACTGACGACCCCGACTCGGTTATCGTAAATAACCGGGGCGCACTATATTTGGTATCTCTATGTAATTGGCTATTACATCTTAGAGGAGCAATTTTATTTACTTACACCAGTAATTAGGTGTATGTAGTTAGTTTGGTGTCATGAGCTTAGTGCAATAATATCAACTATCTTTTATGGGCGTATAACAACGTAGCCCATAGCTCCTTTTAAACTTGAAAATCTTGTGATCAACTGCTTTATTACTAAACCTATGAATTCACTCAACCATTGTGTTGACTTTTTAGCGTGTATTTTTAGGATGAAAACGCGATAGCTAACTCTGGAGGCGCTTGGGCATTGGCATGGCACGGTCATAGATGACTCTGATTTACGTATGGGGACCACATTTTATTAATGGTCCATTTTTCCGCAACAAATCAACCTTTGTAAACTCTATTTTACTTAAATAAATGAAATCTTTTAAGAAAAATCTTTATTTTTCACTTTGTGTTATGATCCAATTGAGTAGCATCCCAAAAACCTTTTCTTCCGCTGCAAACCATTTTTGGGGGTGTTACAGATTGGTATCAGAGCCTTGGTTATAGAGAACTAGGCATTTTTCAAACCTAAACTATAACCACTTTTACAAAAACTTAATCCTATGACCAACACATGCCTGCCTGCCAAGCTAATTGCCTCACTTATGACTCATTGAAGTCATCTTTGATAATATAGTTGTTTATTACTGCCAACTAAGTCTCACTATTAGCTAGGGTTGCCTTACTTATACGTATGTTTACGTACCACTTCGCTACGCCTTCTCCCCCACATAAATTAAATAATTGTTCAGCCTTTCATAATAAACTTTAAAGGCATTAGGACATGTTACTAGTATAACTAAGCTAAGCATTGCAAGATTCATTGAACCTCGGGTGAATATAGCCTGATCACCTATATTCAACCAGGGACAGTGGGACATAGCCTGATCACATATGTCCGACTCAGAGGTGAATGTTGCAATACTGAAAGTAGTTATAATAGTGGTATGTCCACTTGACCTCCTGATTGACTTCTAAAAATGGTAAATTTTTATGTGTGTTCACCATAAGAGTAAAATTTTCATCATAAGAGTTATAAAGGTTTACTCCAATACATCACACACTGACGTCGCAATATTCTCTCACTACGATACTTTTTCTCCTAAGTGGAACGCCTTTCTCATTACTACACCCTCTAAACCGACCATTTTACACTACTACCTTACGCCTCTGTGTCTACATCTTACTAGCAACGTGCATGGAGATTTGCATGGCAGATGATGCACACCACCACTTCGCGCAAGAACACCACAACGAACTATGTTAAAACGAACCACTTTACGCCACCACTTCGCGCCCTCTGTGCCTACGTTATGTATGAGATTTGCTGAGCAGATAATACATAACTGACGAAATGTTGCATGATGCGAGTTAGTGATTGTATTTACCATTTAGATTTGCTTAGCAGTTTACGCGCGACTAACTAAATTTTAATTAACGCAAGACACTACTCTAGGTTTAGATTATATTTTCGGGTTGCTACAATACCATGTCTGCTGTTTTCCCGTCCCATCGACTCATCGTCTTCGTTACTGGATCATTAAACCTTTATTACTGGATCATTGCAACCCACGTCTTCATAACCCCACCCTATCATTATTCTCTCGTACGTTGAGATTGAAGTCATCTCGTCATCCATTGCGATAACAGTGTCACCGCTACCCCAAAACTCGTACTCAAGCGATGAACCGGATTACATCTCTAGCCATTCTAGGAACGACACACCTCGACATCTACAAAGGGAACTCTCGCTAAACATAAATAATAAACGAATGACTAAAAGATCTAAAAACATACCAAGAGTCAACTTACAACTCAAGTCACTTTTCTAGGAACGTATCCCTAACCTTTCACTCATTTCTTTGAAATATCAACGGTCCGTCTTACTACCCTCTTATGAAATAGTAAACTTTGTCACAAACCACTTTCAACTATTTTTCCGATCACTTCACGGTCATTTTCCCAAAAAGTCTTACTACTGTCCCATTAAACCAAAATTTTATGATTTCACTAACACTTTATAAACAATGACCTTACTGATACTTTGCAAACTATTTTCTTATAGAGTGATAAACCGATTAATTACCTTACTACTATTTTAAGAAACAACTTTTGAATTCACGTGAAAACCTCCAACTTGGAACCGATTCCATGTTGTCGCCTAAAACCTTATTTAACGAGTTTTCATTTCAAAAACTTAAACTTAGCAACCTTCCTTACATACATCAAGTTCTCCCTTAAAATTTTAAAGAATTTATATTTTCATATATACCATTCACATTCGAAAAGCATAACCTTAACAACTGAATTTTACCCATACCTTACCAAAATAAAGTGTTCCTTAATACCTTGAAAAGTATCCCAAAACCACTCTATTGGTTACTTATTTCCTTGAAATGTGTTTTAAGTTACTACCCCATAAACAGAAATAATCAATGTCCTCCTTGATAGTTAAGCCTGGCCTTAGGATGTATCCTACACCTGTGCCTAAAACCATAGATAACCATGAGGTTCATCAACTATTAAACCTCCAATCCTACCCAACTTGGACAACTAAACCCTACCTGTGGCTATAGGTAAATGTTATATCCTGCTACATATCCTTGCTACAATATATTTTCCAAATTTGAGAATTCCCCTTTTTAAATCCAACGATAATATTTTACAAATCCCTCATTAAAATGAGACAAAATGCTGAAACACTAAAAGTTTTGCAAAATTTCCTTATGCATCCCATAATTAATAACCGGTTTTACAACATTTTAAAAATGTGTCATTTTTACATATTATTGATTTTTAAATCTGGTCTTAGTCAAACTTGAGCAAATATTTATTCGAGAGAAAAATTCAAAAACAAATGTTCTTCACCCTTTAAAGAAGAAAATACACAAACCCGTAGCAAACCTTAAGAATTAACCACTATACCTTAGAACCATTAAACACCAGAAATGAGTACGTCTCGTTAAAACTATTAGAAGTTAGAAGTGCCCACACTAACAAAACAATGAAACCTTATAACATCAAGAATTAGAACTTTCACCCAATGAACCTACCCCAGAAAAATCATAACTCCTCAAATAGAGGATGTGCTCCTGGCACAACACCATAAGTAACCATACCCAAAGAGGAAACCCTAGAAACAACCTAGGGACAATTCAAAACTTGTTCCAAATACCATCACCTCGTTCCCGACACCCTATCGGATAACGTAAACTGAGATCCGGGACGGATCTCCTGTAAGGTGGGTAGACTATAACAACCCGTAAAATTTCGGATTATTATAATAATATTTATTACGTCAGAAAATTCAAATCTGTTATTTTCTGACATTTGTCAATAATTAAATTTAAAAACAAGAGGTCACCTCATTTCCTTAAAAACCCGACACCGCACACACGATACTTGTCCACTAAATATCTGTGAAATTCATTATTTGTCCAAGTTAAAATTTAAGCATACGTAAGCTTAATCCATTAGTTATTCCGCATACTGCAGCGCAGTAGCATACAAGACTAAAAATAAATAATGAGATAAGTGAAATATACAATTTTATCATTCATTGATAATCTACGAAAGAAAACAAGAAGTTATCTCGTGAAGTTAGAAAGTCACGGCACCGCACGCATACCGACACCAAATTAATAACGGAAAACATTTATAATCAAAATCTTACGTAATAATAACAATATATTATTATACTTACAAAAACGCTCATAAAAATATAACTTTTATATTTTTCGGGTACCGAAAAGATACATTTACACATAGACTCGACAAAACACGGAGTACAGTTACTACCTTAAGGAATAATAAAACAAAATAATAATATTATCTACTCCCACTCTATCCACGCCCCTTCCCTATTCATATCTCCTAGTTTCTATTTCTGCTCCCACCCTCCTTCACAGTACCCAACAAACACCAACATGGAAATTTTCTCCTCTTTTAAATTTGAAAGGCAAAGTCAAACCACCTTCTTTGTCCTCCTTATTGCAAATCGATGAGACCACAAAGTCAGATGATAACTTTGAAATGTCACTTTTATTAAAGACTTTTGTTTTTAACCCATTTAATTAAAGCTACTTTAATCACATGCTCAAAAATGCAAGTCAAAAGTTCCCTCTTTGGTCCCTTGAAAGGCTGTCGAGACCACCAGGCAAACATCACACATCTCATCTTTTCCCTTTGCGTGTGGGATTGAGCATGACAGAGAAGCATGCAACCACATATTTGACTTGCCCTTTTGGTTTTCCCTTTTGTTCCGCTGCAACACGACCAAACGCCACCCCTATATAATTTTTCTAAGGCTAACGAATCCTAGGAAAATAAATTAATAATACTTCCCATGCCTAGTTCAAATATATAAGAAACCTTGTAGCTTTTTCATTTCAACTTAAAGCAAAACTCAACTTGCACGCCTGGAACATGAACCTAACGCCACCCTAAAATTTTATTTTACTAACCTACAAGTACAGATCATTAAACAAATCCTAAAGCCATACTATGACTTGGCTATATAAGCCCCTTCTACATGACTACACAACTCTTAAGTCTAAAACTCACAAACATCTTTCACTTCCCTTGCCCACTGCCAATCGACCATAACAAGTTCCTCAACTCCTTGCTTGCGTTAGTAGCTTAGTACAAGTTCATTAAATGGAGCAATAATATAGCAAGCATCATTTTTCTTGTTCCTCCTTATGTAACGAGGCCTTGTGCCCTTAACTCTTCACATTTCACTCAACGCTCACTCAAAATACAAACATTCCCACTGCCACTCATTCTCATCTCTAGCGAACCAAAAACAAAAGAAGAAAAGGTACAAAAGACTAGTGTGAGGTTTGTTTTAGTTACGGGATACACATAGTCTCGAACATAAATATGTTACGGGTAAAGTCCTGGGGAAGCTAAGTCGAGTCTCGGTTCCTTGGTTAGTTATTTCTTCCACTCGTGCATCTCTCACTCTCACTTTCAAAAACATGTCGTCTACTGTGGGATCAAAGGAATGAACCAAACGAAAAGGGCATTAGTCTTAGCTTGGGTATAGGATCGAAAGGGTATAACCGTGGAGGTTTGATCACGTTCTCACACCATCGTCTCATCACCACCCTCAAAGGTGTTGTAAGTGCTCTTCGACTCCTTTCTATTGCATGTTTCTCGCTCTAATATCTCCCGTACACATGTCCAATGTATAAAACGTACCTTAAACTAACGAGCCTCTAAAATATTGGAAAATAATATAGACACGTTAACATCAAGTTTATAATGTTAATTATAAGCTAGAACTAAGCTTTTGAAAAGTTTGATAAGCTAACTTAAGTCAAAATATATTTTCGGGACTAAACTTGCAAAATATTTGGTTTTCGGGTAGAAAGTGAACATTATGGAAAATTAAGAGTTGTTTTGTACATTGTACGTATGCATGTAAAAGCCTAGGGTAGAGATGGTAATTATGGAAAGCTTACTTTAAAAGGGTAATTAAAAGTTTTGGTAAAAAGTGTAAACTTTGAAACTTGGGGACCAAAAGTGTAAAAATGACTTTTTGAAATACTTTTATAAAACAGTTTTATAGAGGGACCAAAACTGTCATTTCTGGAAATTTTGAGTACGAAATACTTTTGGGTACAAAGTGTCACTTTCTAAAAGGTTAAGGGCCAAATTCGTATATTTTCAAACTTGAGGATAAAAAGTGTAAATTTAAAAACAAATGTTTAGAAAACTTGTAAACTTATAACAACTTTATAAAAACAAGTATTTTGACAACCTATTATTCATAACGAGAATTATCACATCGATATCTAATTAAACTTATATATATATAAGAAAATAAATATATGAAAACGTTATAAAATATCAACATGTCATAAAGTAAATAAATTAAACTGTCGGTAACATCGTCATATTTATAAATTAACGCTAATAACGCTCTATTGAATTTTATATTCAATACTCTATCCTTTCGGTCGTAAACTAAACAGAATATATTATCTAAGACTTGCCATATTATATCTAGGTTTCGTGTTGAAGCCGTTGTCATATCGTACTTGCTATTGTTGTGCATTTCCTACCGTATTACTAAGGTGAGTTTATAGCCCCACTTTTACTCTATTAACTGTTTTATAAACTCCTTGGGGGAGAATACATGCTACTACTGCTTTTATGATCACAATTGCTTGAAAACTGTTTGCTGTTCACTTGATATTATGACTCTGCCTAAGTTGTTTGCCAAAAGTCCCCTACATCATGAACCATTAATCACTTGCGAGTGAACGCAAATATCGTGGATAGTACTATGGGAACTGACGACCCCGACTCGGTTATCGGAAATAACCGGGGCGCACTATATTTGGTATCTCTATGTAATTGGCTATTACATCTTAGAGGGGCAATTTTATTTACTTACACCAGTAATTAGGTGTATGCAGTTAGTTTGGTGTCATGATCTAAGTGCAATAATATCAACTATCTTTTATGGGCGTATAACAACGTAGCCCATAGCTCCTTTTAAACTTGAAAATCTTGTGATCAACTGCTTTATTACTAAACCTATGAATTCACTCAACCATTGTGTTGACTTTTTAGCATGTATTTTCAGGATGAAAACGCGATAGCTAACTCTGGAGGCGCTTGGGAATTGGCATGGCACGGTCATAGATGACTCTGATTTACGTATGGGGACCACATTTTATTAATGGGCCATTTTTCCGCAACAAATCAACCTTTGTAAACTCTATTTTACTTCAATAAATGAAATCTTTTAAGAAAAATCTTTATTTTTCACTTTGTGTTATGATCCAATTGAGTAGCATCCCAAAAACCTTTTCTTCCGCTGCAAACCATTTTTGGGGGTGTTACGTCATCTGTCATTTTTCAAAATTAAATCTTGCCACGTCTTTCCCCTAAAATTTTCCAAATGATTTAAATCAATCGGGATCCAAAATCTCAATTGGTTTGAAATTTTTGATCGGGGGAGAGATCGTGATTTAAATCTCAAATCTGTTTTAGTCCTTTAAAGGCACTCCTTCCTTCATGTCCCAAACAATTTCAAATACATTATGCACATGATTGTGGAGGAGCATTTAACCGAAAACCAGAAGAGTATTTAAACAAGGAACATTTTCTCACATGTTTTCTAAACCTTATTAAATCAATTGGGATCCAAAATCTCAAAGGGTTTGATATTTTTGATCGGGGGAGAATTTGTGATTTAATAAAAGGTGATCATTTTGATTCAGATGTGCATGCTGCTCTCCCATATGTGCTAAACACTTTCGAATCTCGGAGCATATATTGAGGGGGAGCATTTCAAAAAGAAAATAAACTTTCAAGGTACAATGATTTATACGTTTCAACATAAAGTACCTTGATTGATTTTTTAAATGGTTTCTTAATGGCTTTTGTGATCGTGGATGTGCTTCAAAAGAACTCTTTCCTCTATGTGATAAAATGATTTCAAATATCCTATGCACATATTGAGGGGGAGAATTTATTAAAGAAAATCAAATGGCTTTTTCCATGGAAACTGTGATCAAGAAAAGATTTCAAAGTCCTCTTGCCTCCATGTGTGAAACAATTTCAAAATCATATGCACAAGTACCTTGATTGATTTTTCCAAATGATTTTTCAATTGGTTTCAAGGAAGAAAAAACAATACCAAAAGACCGACCAATTTACTTTATGCATGGTGATATAAGGATGGTTAGGTTAGGTATTCGTTCCTACGATCCCGCCAGAGCCGGAGGGTTCTACCCAGGGACAATCCACTAGATAGTGTAGAGTCCTTAGGTATGATGAAAAAAGGAGAAAAGAGAGATATGGGAAGAGTGCCGACTGAGATAGAGCTAGAACTGGAATAAACCCAACAAGGTTCTAGTTATGAAGTCTCGGTAAGCACTGAAGGGATTGAACAATGAAAAAGAAATGAATGTGAAAAAGGGTGAAAAGAAATAGCCCTCCAATAATTCAACCTTAGGGCAGTAACCGGGTTCAATACATATGCTACTGGTGGTTACTAAGGTAACACTAGTATTGAAGACAAGACGTCATGGACCCAGTGACGCACTGCACCTAACTTCCCAAACTACTCAAGTTCCTCTTAAAAGGGCTTGTTTCATTCTCACGTGGAACCGACATAATCTATCGACTTTCTCTTAGAGATTGTTGATATTGAAGAAGGAGACCCTCTCCCTAGTCTCCGGCATAGGAAACCAAATGTGCACAATTGAGTCTAGAGCCAAGAGATTATCCACAATATCTCATTAGGACACTAAATTAATGAAGACTTGTTGTTTCACACAATGTGGAAAGTAAGTATATATTGAGAGTCCTACGCATTATCCTTATGGTATTGCCAGAACATCCGAGTGATATGAAAATATTCACGATGAAGATGGAAATCCTTCTAGAGCCAACATCAAACAAGCTCTTGGTGGGTAACATGTGAGATCTTCTTGTAAGATCAAGCTTGTGACAACTGGACATAAACGATGGGGCGATTCACTCTTGAATCAACCTTGGTCCAGGATTGTTATTGACGAATACTTTTGGAAAAACCGTTCGATGTGCAAACCTTCGTTTCTCTAGCACGTCGAATGTGTATTTATGTTTTCAAACACAAAAAGTATCTCTGATTGAAAAAATACTTTTGGAAAAACCGTTCGATGTGCAAATCTTCTTTTCTCTAGCACGTCGAATGTGTACTCTTTTCAAATACAAAAAGTATTTCTGATTGAAAATTGATCTTTCTTAATAAAACCTTCGTCGTATTGCAAAACTCTTTCTTCTAAGCAATACACGATTGTTTTAAATCATTTTCATCAATCAGTGAATCTCAATTCGCTGGTTCACTCACTCGTGTTGTCTTCTTTGAGACGTTCCGGTTTGAGAACAGCTAGAGCATCTGCGAAACCCTGTCAAGGAGATTCTTCGAATTCTACCGATCACAGGCAGTACTTGTACTGATCAACAGGGAACCGTGGGTCGTGTACCTCAATTCAACGAAAGTGATCAAAGACACTTTCATGCGCTTTATTGCTAACTGTTGTTTGTAGGTACATTTGGACGGTTGCAACTGATCAGAATTGAGGAGTCAATCCAAAGCCGCATGCTCACATCATCCACACTTAATTGAAGAAATCATGACTTGTGCATATCTACAGAACCTGGCTCTGATATTTTTATACTATGTTTCGGCTACGCTGCTGCAAATATCATGAGCCAGTAAAACTTCCGCTACTCTGATGAAAAGATGTCATGATCCAGAAAGTGTGAGCTTGTCGGTCCAAAAGTCATAACTTCACATGATGGCAACACTACAAAGGGTGATCCAGAGATTTACTGTGGCTGATGATCTCAAAGAAAGCTCGAAGATCATCAAAGATGTGGATCAGTTAAAGGCCTCCACTAAAAGTACAAAATTATGCGGACTTTGAAGAATCGCTACACAAGCACAAAGAATGCAGAATTTGAAGAATTGAAGTCTACGAGCTTGGAACTAAAGACAAAGATAGAAGGCTAGGATGCAAAATGTATTTCATGGGGTGACCTCCCTTAGGGGGAGATTGTTAGCAATTGGAAATTCCATATTAAAGTGTCGGTCACCCCAATTATGGTCTAGCATATGTTAGCTCGTAGACGTGTCGTTATTTGCTGTATTTAGTAGTTAATTAGTTAGTTTGTAGCGTAGTTTAGTTTAGTGTAACACCGTGGAGGAAGGACGGGTCTTTACCCACTGTATGCCTGATCCACAGTCCGATAGGAGGACGTTGTATTTGTAACTATAAATACCCCTTCCATCCTTGGAAGGGGTGGTGCTTCTAATCTAACCTTTCATATTTTTGTACATCAAGTCTCTACCAAGAACACCCTCTCTTATCCTTTCTCTCTCTAAAATGGCTATCATGTATTTCCATCATCCAAGACCACCCGAATCATCAACACACTAAATATTACGATCATACAAAAGGTAAGAATGAGTGCAAGTAAGCATCAAGACTTTCAAATCCTATTTTACAAGGGAATTGTATGTTAAAGGGGCCATCAACCTCGATTTTACACCTAGGGTCAAAACTTTGGGAGGGGTCTTCTTCCATTTCAAAATTAACTTCATCGATGACCTCCCCGTTATCAAGTGCTTCTCCATAGTCAAATTATTCATTGGAATCCGAGTCATAGAAAGGACTATGTTGTTGCCAATTTATTTCATTATCCTTAGGTGATTTCCAAAGTGGTGAACGGGTGAAAGGTTTTGTGGGATTGCATTTTCTATTGCGGGATTGGGAGCAGGTAGTGTAAAGTTTCTTCGTCGAAAGATGCGAATCATGGTGAGTGATGGGATTTACGAACAAAGTCACGAAGAAGGGGGATAGACTACAAGGAAGTTAAAAATGAGAAAAAATCTTACTTGATAGGAATCAAGCAAGGGAACCTAAACGAGATAGAAATCTAACTAGCTATTCTATTCCCCAGCAGCGGCGCCAAAAACTTGATGCGCGTACGAAGGTTTGGGGTCAAAAGAACTTCCTTTTCATCGAGCAAGTTTTTCAACACCCTAGGCAGTGAACCTAATCGTTGTAGTGTAGCATTGGGTAAGCCTCGGGGATTGATATCGTTCTATAGGGGAATAGGAATGCTAGTAAGAAGTGTACTGCGATAAGGTTGAGGTTGAGAAAGATTATTTTTTATCTTTTTATATTTTTTAGAAAGCTAAGGGTAAAATCTCGGGGCTTGGATTTGGGGGGTGGTACTTCTACCGATTACTCTACTATCTAATTACCTATTTCTACGGGTAGTCTTGTGTCTATTGATGTGTGCTCGTATGATGATTAAAAATGTGTTTACCTAGATACTATTACTCCCTAGTTATCTTTTACTGTAGGTTGAATTGTCACGTCCTTATTCTTAACGCGTTGTGTTTCCTAAAGTCGTAGGGTGTGCCTATGCCCTAACTCTTTGAATTCACCCTTGAGTGTAGTAAACGAAATTTACAAAGTCATTCATAAACTATCAAAGATTCATCAAGCATTAAACACAATGATAGCCTAGTCGCACTCCTAATCCAATTACAATTAAGATAAGAGACAACCTAACAATAATTAACAACTAGGTTTCATATATCTAAGCAAACACACAAGAAATTTAGCCGGACATGTTAAACAAGCAAGCATATACATATTCAATGGAAGACATAATGAAATTAATGAAGTAAAACACTTATTTTGATGTGTAATATAGGGTTTGGGACCCTAAGATACTGTCCAAGTCAGACTACAAACATTTAGGGTTTTTACTCCAAAAGTCTACCTCCCAAAATTCAAAAAATGTGATTTCTATATATAATTTTACACTTGCGACGACGTCGCCTTATAGGTGGGATGCCGTTAGATCGCCATCATTAGGGTTTTCGTCATGGCCAAGTTATCGTTGGGACGATGTCAGGTTGTAGTTGTTACGCCGTCGTAGTTTAGCAGGGACGTTGTCTAATTCTCGATCTAGGCCGTCTGAGATGAAAAGTCTTAGCGACGCCCTTCCTCTTCAAAGCCTGACGCCGTCAGGTGTATTTGAGCAAAAAGTCTACTGAGCCGTCAGGTGTATTTTAACTAAATCCATAGTGAGGGACGGCATCGCCCTTTAGTTGGGACGCCGTCAGCTTCAGTTTCAGCAGCTTGAGTGTCTTTGATCTTGACTTTGCCATTTTCTTCATATATTCACTCCTTTTTGTCCAAATAAGCATCATTCCAGCATTTTGCTTCCAAGAGACCTAAAAGGTGAAAAGGAACGAAATTAAGCAGTAACGGATATAAAAGTGATCGATTAAGGGCTTAAATGACCCCTTAAAAGTGTAAGTTTTAAATCCTTATCAGTGCCCTACACCAATTGGCTTAAGGGATATCAGTTGATGCATTAGATGAGTATTTACAAATGGGTGAACACTGTGCACGCGATTGCCTAGATTTTTTTTACTATGTGCATAATCCATTTGTATACGGAAGAGTTTTTAAGAAAACCAGATGAGAATGACATTCGCAACTTATACAACGCACATAACATTGTTCATAAGCTATGGGTTTGTAAAGCCTTAAAATTTGAAGTCACTTTTGTGTTGCGTTTCTTAACTTATTATATTACAGTAACTAACAAGAGGATATTTATTAACTTTCACCTTGAATTTTCTAAATACTTATATATTTAACACTTACATGTTAAGTACCGTTATTTTAACTACTAATAATGATATACAAAATATGTATACATATATGTACATTTAATTATATACATACCTTGTCAATAATTTTCACATGTACTGTTAATATCTAATACTATGAATGATTATTTTTCGTACATCGTCTCTCAGTTGCCATCGAACCAGAGACTCATTCGTCCTTGATACTTTTCCTATTTTATACTTAAGAAATTTCAAGAGCCAATACTTGCAAACATTTAGAAAACTATTTCAAACTCAAATGCTGCCACACAAGCAAAAATAACCTAACCATTTTAAAATGTTTGAGCTTAATTGAACTTCACTAAGTCTTAAACTAGAACTATGAACTGAACCTTTCCTACTTATCTAGGTCATGTGTCGGTGCGGTTACACACTACTCTTTGACTTTCACCATCAAACTGCTTTTTGCTGAGGTGAGTTTATAGCCCCAACTTTATTTACTAAATTGTTTTATAAACTCTGGGGTGAGAAACATGCAAAACTGTTTTCGGACTAAACTTAAAACTTTTATGAAAACTATTGCGTAGATTAGCCTAAGCCATTGTATCCCGTAAGTGCCCCACTTCATGACCGTCAATTCCTGCTTGGAAGCGCGAATGTTATATATAGATCTATTGGGAGTGACATCCTCGTTCAGTTTGACCGGATAGGCAAACGCGAGCGTATAACATGTCGAAATTCAAGTGTTTTGGGATAGACACTTGTCGGGCCAAATTATTTATTTACATGCTTCTAGATGCATGCCCCCTGTTATAGCTTCGGTTGCATAAACTTAGTGCTATCGCAATAGACTGTTTTTGGTATGAGATTATATTCGTTGTAATGCTCATTCGCATACTTAGTCCAACTTATGATTTTATTGTTTTATAATAAACCTATGAACTAATCAGCGTTTTGCTGACTTTTAGCATGTTTTTCTCAGGTGACTAATCTGCAGGCAAGGATATCGCATGGCATTGGTCATAGATTTTCAACTGAAGTGTTTTTACACAAACTATGACTTGTTTATTTGGATCACTTTAAACTTATGGGTCATGTTTTCCGCACTTGACATTAATGTAAAACAATTTTATTTATTAATGAAATTTTACGCGGAGTATGTATTCCTTTCTTTATTACCTTGTGTTGTGAATACCAATTGAGTAGCACCCATGTTGCTGAATATACAATAATGTCATCTAATAGGCAAGGTTTGAAACGCAACGTAAGGATACCCAAGAGGTATGAGAATTCTGATGTAAATTCAAGAAAAAAAGCTGTCAAGGTTAATAATGGAAGTAATAATGGTGTTGCCAAGGAAGTTTCGGGTAAAAAGGCAGGATAAGTAAGTTTGAGTCAGGATAGTGTTTAATCAGGGGAGTTTGTGGAATCAGAGGAAATTAGGAGTGCAGACATGGAAAGTAACAGTGAAAGTGCTCTGAATAATGATGTAAGTGTTACTCTAACCGCTAATACAATTGTTGATAACAATAATGAAGATACTTCTAATACTGTACATAATAGTATGGAAAGTGTTGATAACAATAAGGAGAATACTGTTAATGCAACTGTTGATAATAAAAGTCCTTATGTTAATGTGGTTAAGAGGAATGAGGTTAGTATTGATAATCATTTGATTTACATTTCCCCAAGGATCAATGAGGATGGTATTGGAACAATGTTGTTTGATGATGATATTGTGCAAAAAAAGGTTGTGTTAAATGGGAATCTACCTTGTGTGGTTACTTTGTGGGGCAAAATATGGGTTTTAATGATTTGAGATATCATATCAAAAGAATGTGGGGCAAATTTGGGTTTAGGGAAGTCATTGTGAATGATAATGGTATTAATCTGTTCAAATTCAAGGATATTGAAGGTATGCAATCAGTGTTAGCAAAAGGAACATGGATGGTGAACAATAGGCCACTGTTTTGATGAAATGGAATGCTGAGATAGGTATAAAGAAGGTTGAACATACTAAATTTCTTGTATGGGTGAAGCTACTGAATATCCTAATGGAGGCATGGAGTATGGAAGACATTAGTGCACTGGCTAGCAGTTTAGATAGGCCTCTAATGATGGATGAAATGACAACTAGAATGTGTCAAAATAGGGTTGGAAGGTCTGATTATGCATGGGTACTAGTGGAAATTGAGGCAAGTAAATTGATGAAAACTAAGATTAAGATAGAGTATACTGATAAGGAGAAGAATGTTAAGGGTACTAAAATGGTTAATGTAATGTATGACTGGAAACCTGATAGCTGCACTCACTGTAAGGTGTTTACACATAGCTTTGAAAAGTTTAACAATAGGCATAGAACAGTGGAGGAGATTAAAGAAAAATATGATGAAGAGGAAAGGTTAAAGAAACTCAATGAGACTAAAGCTGCTAAGGATAGTGAAGAAAGGCGGGATAAGAATAGGAATTAGCAATAGCAAAGAAGGAATAGGCAGTACAAAAGGAATAACTAAGTGCAGGAGTATAGAGAAAAGAATGTTAGAGTTGATACAGTGAAGAATGGTACAAGTACAAAGAAGCATGGTAATGGTAAAGGCAATGCCACTGCTCAACCATCAGGTAGCAAGATTTATGCTAATGGTACTAAAGAGCCAACTCAAAGTAGTAATCAATTTTAAGTTCTAAATACTGTTATGGAGAATGATGATGCTGAATTGAGGTTGCTTAAAGATAGAATAGTGGTAGATGTCTTTTTGAATAAGAACATTCAGCCAAATTGTATTGAGTCAAGTAGTTCGACATAAGACATGATTAGGTATTTTAAAGACCAGTGAGAGATAGAAAGGCTCAAAGAACAAGAAGAAGCAAGCAAGAATCATGAGGATGTATTAGCTCAGACTATGGATGCTGATAATGTCATAGGTCTGAGTAAGTCTGTTTTGAATTAATTCTTCCTTTGGAATAAGGGTAGTTAGGGGTTTTATTTCTATTTTTTATGGATTTTAAAATAGTTTCATGGAATATTAGGAGTATAAATGAACGGAAAAAAGAAACCAAAGTCAAAAGAATGATATTGGAGGATATTATTCAAGTTTGTACTATATTAGAGACACATGTTAAACCTCATAAAATTTGAAAAGTCTATGACAGAGCCTTTGGCAATTGGAGTTGGGTTTCTAATGTAAATCATAGTATGAATGGGTGTAGAATATTAATAGGGTGGAATAATGTAGTAGTCAATTTGATGGTTCTAAATAGTTATAAGCAAACAATGCTATGTTTGATAGAGACTATTCCCAATAAAGTCAAAGTATATTGCAATTTTGTCTATGCTGCAAATACAAGAAGAGAAAGGAAAGAGGCATGGATGGATTTAAGAAGAGCTAAAATTTTCACTACTGGATGGCCATGGTTGGTTATGGGTGATTTTAATACTAATATAAAGACTATGGAGCATTCTTCTGGTGGTTCAATATTTAAATCTTATATGCAAGACTTTATTGATTGTGTTAATGATGCTGAATTAGAGGATTTATGCAGTTTAGGATTGTTCTAGACATGGATCAAGTCACCTTTGAATCCACAAAACAACATTCTTAAAAAACTTGATAGGGCCATAGTTATTGAGGTGTTTTTAGGGGTCTTCCCTAATACTGTTGCTTTTGAGTTTCTACCATACCTTGTTTCTGATCATAATCCAATAAAGGTAAAATTTCCACAATGCTTTGAAAAGAAGATCAAGCCATTTAGATTTACCAACTATATTTTCAACAAAGTTTTTGCCAACTGTGAATAGTGAATGGAGTTATGAGGTTAAGGGATGCAAAATGTATTGTGTAGTTAAGAAAATGGAACATTTGAAGAGCAAGATGAATAAGCTAAATTAGAAGATTGGAAATCCTTTTGAAAAAGTCAAAGTATGCAAAGAAATATAGAAGACTGCTCAAAATGCCCTTGACACCAATCCTTATTGTGAAGCACTCAAGAAAGGGGAGATTGATGCCCTGAATGAGGAAAATGAAGCTATTACTGATGAAGAGGAGTTTCTGTTTCAAAAGGCTAAAATGGATTAGATGAGCAAAGGAGATATGAGTAATGCATATTTTCATAAGCTGTCAAAGAGTAGAAGGCAAACTAGTAGAATTCTAAGTATATGTGATAAAGTGGTAATAGATATGAGGGGAAGTTAATGGAGAAACAATTTTTAAAGCATTTTCAGAGTTTTCTTGGGGCTAGTAATACTTCTGATGCTGATCAGAACTTTAATGGAGTGTTTAGCACTAAGATAAGTATTGAAGAAGCCGTAGTCATGATTAGAGAAGTCACAGACAAGGAAGTGAAAATGGCTATGTTTGATATAGAGGAAACAAGGATCCAGGTCCTCATGGATACACATCAACTTTCTACAAAAAAGCATGGTTAATGGTGGGAATGGATGTATGTTTGGCTGTAAAATAATTTTTCAGGACAAGGAATTTATTTGGAGAAGTCAATGCTACACTATTTTCCATGGTACCCAAAGTTAATAACCCTAATAAATTCTTTGATTTCAGGCCTATTTCATGTTGCAATGTGATATACAAATTCATAAGCAAGATTCGTACTGAGGTAATTAAGTGTGGGCACAAAAAACTTGTGAATTTAAATCAAAGTGCTTTCATCCAAGGCAGAGCTATTCAAGATAACATCTTAATTACTCAAGAAATCCTAAAAGGCTATGGCAGAAAGAGTGGTCCTAGAAGATGTTGCATGAAGATTGATATAGCTAAAGCCTATGACACTATAGACTGGAAATTTCTTGAACAAATCCTAGTGCCGTTTGGTTTTCATGAAAAGATGGTCAAATGGATTTTGGTGTGTGTTATTACTGCAAAATTCATAGTCTGTATCAATGGTGAAAGGAGAGGCTATTTTACCAATTGAGAGGGGGGGGGGATTAAGGCAGGGCGATCCAATATCACCTTACTTATTTACTCTAGTCATGGAGGTGTTCACTTTACTGATGATCAAGAATACACCACAAAATGGTATTTTCAAGTATCATGTGTGCTGCAAAAAACTCAAATTAACACTTATGCTTTGTAGATGACTTACTTGTAGTATGCATGTTGGAACTTTGTTTAAGGTCAAACAACCATCCTTACAAGACCATTCCTATTTTCAGTTTACATTAGACTTATAGTATAGATTATTAAAGACACTTTAGTTTAATTGTAATGTTTAATATTTGTATTTAGATATGGGTTGGGCCAAAGCCTCAAAAGACCCATAATAAGTCAGTTATTATAGTTAACTGTTATTACAGTTATTTGGCAGTTATTTCACCAACCATCATGACTGTTGGAATCATTGAACCAATACATTGGTGCATGTTGGTGAGATATAAATATGTGCCAAAATCTGTAGATACATTATTCAATCAATTATTAAGTTACTTATATTTAAACTTCCCTCCATATTTCTTCTATACTACTTTTGCATACATCTGCACATTATGCATTTCACAAACATCTCAGAATTATGGCCTTTCCAAATTCAAGTCATGATCAAAGGTGGGTAAGGCACAACCCTGCCTTCAACCCATCTAAAAAGTGGCATCAGAGCCTTGGTTTAAGGAGGCCAATAAGAAGGTTAAATGAGTCTACTTTTCTGAGATAAAAAAGGGACAGAGAAGACAAGATGGGAATCTGCATAAAGCAGATTATCCAAAATTGCAAAGACATGCTCAAGGAAAAGCTTGAAGAAATTCAAAACTACAATCAGTCTATTCTATACCCCAATTATCACACTGCCTCACACAAACTTAGAACCTTTAAATGTTTCAAATGCAAGAAAGAGGGACATATGATCAAGGATTGTCCCATAAGAAGGATGGAGGAAGAAGTTGGTCAACAAGATGTATCAAGAAACTATGAAGATAACTTATCTACACAGCACAAGTTTCAATCTCCCACTGTAAGCATTAATTTTCTAGAATTGATACATTTTGAAATAAAGTACATGCTTAAAGGAACAGATCATGATAACTGGGACAATATTTGGTTTATCAGTACAAAGATAAGCATGCATGTTTGTTCTAGAATCAATCTTTTCTGTAAAATTAAGGAAAAATTCTCAGTTGACAAAGTTGAAAAAGAGAATAAATTGCTTTTTACATATGGAATTGGAGAGGTGATTGTAAAGAATGGTAATGGTAGGTATTTGATCCTAGGGGTCCTCTATACCCCTGAGGTGTCCCTAAATATCCTTTCTGCAGATCTCCTTGAGAAACAAGGAGTGCAGGTTCTCTATGAGGACAATTCATGTACACTTCAGTACATGTTCAAGGATCCCATTACACACACCTTCAATGAAGATGTACTCAAAACTAAGCACAGTGAGTATCTAGACAATCACTTTAAGACTTTAGATGCATCCCAAGATCTACAACGAACATGACTGTACAAAGGTTGAAATCAATGGTGTAACCTATTCTACCAGAGTCACCAACTTCACTGAATTTACAAACTTCATGAACTTAATAAGCATAGACAAATTGGTTGAATGCAAATGGGAATATTTCAGGAAGAGGTTCATATCCACTCTCAAATGGTTCTATGAGACCTATCTTAATGGCCCCCTGCCAGGCCCTCTACCACCACAGATTCAGGGCAAAGATGTACACTTGATGGACCTTTATAAGGTTGTTGAGTGTTTGTATGGCTACAATCAAGTACATTTCTCACAAAAGTTTGGACAGGCTGCAGAGATACTTGGCTTCTCATAAAATGATGGTGAAGCCCTCAAGCAATGCTATAACAGGTTCATAGATGTCCTTAAAGGATATCATAACACTGTAAGAATGCAGAAGATTGGACAAATCTCAGTACCAATCAAGGCCACAAACTTTGTGGACAAAGGTAAGGCAACAA
Organism: Chrysanthemum makinoi; assembly: GCA_910596185.1. Lineage (NCBI taxonomy): Eukaryota > Viridiplantae > Streptophyta > Magnoliopsida > Asterales > Asteraceae > Chrysanthemum > Chrysanthemum makinoi. The sequence continues at coordinate 281,040,604 of OU343222.1, forward strand.
ACCGCTTGGCAGTCAAGATTTAGAAGGATAGACTGCATGCATCTACAGGATCTAAGGACTACATCAAACCTCCTCACTTTGGCATAAGGCTTGAACCAGAGACAAAGGAAGGCAATACCTACTGTCTTAATTCATTTGATCAAAGCAGTCTCTCAAGTTAGAAGAAAATCAAGGAAGAAAAGACCTCACCAAATGATGACTTTGTCATCATTTGATCCTGAAGACACAAGATTGAAGGATGATGGTTTTTGACCTTAGAGAGGTGATTGTTGGAACTTTGTTTAAGGTCAAACAACCATCCTTACAAGACCATTCCTGTTTTCAGTTTACATTAAACTTATAGTATAGATTATTAAAGACACTTTAGTTTAATTATAATGTTTAATATTTGTATTTAGATATGGGTTGGGCCAAAGCCTCAAACGACCCATAATAAGTCAGTTATTATAGTTAACTGTTATTACAATTATTTGGCAGTTATTTCACCAACCATCATGACTGTTAGAATCATTGAACCAATACATTGGTGCCTGTTGGTGAGATATAAATATGTGTCAAAATCTGTAGATACATTATTCAATCAATTATTAAGTTAGTTATATTTAAACTTCCCTCCATATTTCTTCTATACTACTTTTGCATACATCTGCAAATTTTGCATTTCACAAACATCTCAGAATTATTGCCTTTCCAAATTCAAGTCATGATCAAAGGTGGGTAAGGCACAACCCTACCTTCAACCCATCTAAGAATGCAATGGTGATGTAGAATCTGTAAGAGTTGTCAAGGAAACTTTGTTGGAATTTAGTAACATGTCAGGGCTGCTTCCTAATATGTCCAAAAACATTGTGTTCTTTAGAAATGTGAAAGAAGAGGTGGTCGGATATATACTTCAAATCCTACCATTCAAAATAGGAAAGCTTCCTATGAAATATTTTGGAGTGCCTCTAATCACTAAGAAGTTAGGAACTAAAGAATGTAAACAGCTTGTTGATAAGGTGAAGAATATAGTAGAAGACTGGAAGAATAAATATCTTTCCTATGCTGGAAGATTGCAGCACATAGCATCAGTCCTGTCCACTCTTAATGTGTATTTGGAAACTGTATTCTTATTACCTAAGGCTAGTGTTAAAGACATTGATAAAGTTATGAAGGGATTTCTATTGTGCAAAGGAGAATTAAAGAGGGGAAAAGCCAAAATAACATGGAAAGATGTGTGTAGGCCCAAGAGTCAAGGTGGATTAGGCTTGAGATTGTTAAGTGACTGGAATGAGGCTTTAATGATCACGAACCTTTGTAATATTGCAATAGGGAAAGGAACTTTGTAGGTAAAATTAGTTCATGTTGTGAAGCTCAAAGGAAAAAGTATATGGAAAGTCCAAAAAGAACATAATGACAGTTGGATGTGGAAATATTTACTTGAATTGAATCATAAAGTGAGATACAATATTTGCAAAGTGATTGGAAATGGAAAGAAGACTAATATGTGGTATGACCAATGGAGCAGCTTAAGGATTTTAAATGATACAATTACCTCTAGAAGCATTCACAATGCAAGACTTTTGAAAACATGACAGTTAATGAGATTATTGCAAACAATGAGTGGAGATGGCCAACTGAGGAGTCTGTTCAATATCCTATGTTAGCTAACTTTTGAGTCCCACAATTAGTACAAGAGGAAGACGTCACTATGTGGAAGGGTACTGATGGTAGCTTAAGTGAATTCTGATCCAAAGTTGCCTGGGAGCATATCAGTCATCAACATCAAAAATTTAGGTGGAAAAAGGTTGTGTGGTTTTCTCAATACAATCAAAGAATGACATTCATACTATAGATGGCTATTAAAGGAAGACTGCAACACACAAGAAAGGATTATGAAGTGGAATAATGACCCTAATATGAAGTGCCCTTTATGCAAAAAAGTGAATGATTCTCATGTGTAGGGTTTCAGAAGAATTTGTATTGTTGGATGAGTGTGCCTTCCACGTGATTGAGGGTAATTTATACCTCATATTTATAAGTAGATATGTGTATTCTCACTGAATTAGGCGGAGAATGGATTCAATGAAAAAAGTTGTTTCTCAAGCTTTCTCCACTTTTTAGAAAGAATGGTTTCGGTGGAAAGAGAATCCAATTTTAATTCTTCATTTCCCTTCCTTCGGTCAACAAACAACGGAAACACCCCTTTATTCCCTTTCTCCTTTCCCATTCACTCATACCAAACATCCCCTAAGTCTATATGGGTAGAGCTAAAAGTCAAAATGGAGAATTAATGGATGTCAAACTCATGGGGTATCTTAATTGAGAAATATGAAAATGATCCTTGCAACATTCTATTGGAAGTGTGTTAAAAAGAATTGGACTGGCTACTAGTATCTATCACATTTAGAAGGAAATAAATGCAAGACGGTTCACTGGTGAAGAGATAGATAAGTCAAGCCTAATGAAGATAATTGAAGGTAGCATTAAATTGCAATTGATGTGTTTAAATGTCAAAAATTCAGTTCCCGTGATGAGGATAGCACAAAGATGGAATGAGGTGTTGAATTTTGCAAAGAATAAGATGCAGACCAATGTAACAGTTCTCTAAAAGGGTGTTTGGGTCAAGGAGATAAGACAATTTTGAAAATAGTTATTTCCTTGATCGGTGTATCTGAGGGCCTTATATCTTGTAACTGATGAAAGGGAGGTTGGATATCCAACTCATTCTCATTAGGGGTTCCTGGAGTGGCAACTAATTGTGAGTGTTTTGCTCTGTCCAATTTTACCTTAGTAGACAGTCACATGAAGTAGGTTTCCAGAATTTGGTGGAGTATCAACCTGATGATGCCTATTCTTTGTTCTTTCATGGTGATGAAGTTATTGAAAAGCAGGAATGGGAAATATAGTCAAGGTGAGATGTATCCTTGGGCAAATCTGTGCATTGTTAAGTGATGCCTGCATAAGGAAATGTAGCTCTTTGCGTCTAAATCCTAATGGAATTGGATGTTTGTCCACTAGAAATGTAGTCAAGAGAGGGTTATTTCTCCATGGTTTCCTAGATGATAGCATCTTGTTGCTATGTCTAGAAGAATGTTGAGTTTTGGAATAAGTTTTAGTCCGGAATTGTATCGAAAGTATATTGTCTGTTATGTTGTATCAACTATATGAGCATGTTCATATAAGGCTGCTTTGAATTACCATGTAATTTGCTGATTCTTAATTAATAAAATTCACCATTTCAGGAAAAAAACACTAATAGAATACTACAACTCAATACCCTAATCCTATTTACAAGCCACCACATTTTCTTTCGTTTCTCACAAAGTACAAACACAACTAATTATCAACTTTTAACCTACATGTAAATTTGTATAACTTGTATAAATAGACCTTGGCACAACATTGTTGAAGTTCAAACACAAAGCGAAGTTTCAAAGCATGGAGAAACACAAACCAAAACCTTGGTGCTTTTGAAGTGACTTGAATATCCTATGCGATGCTTATAACCTAAACCAAACCCTAAGCTTGTAAACCTTCAAAAACTAGTGAAGCTTGTTACCATATGCGCAACTCATTAAATTTAAGTGAGGCTCAAGAAAACTTAGGCGAGACTACATCAACTAGGTGAAGCCGTATGAGAGACTTCAACAACCAGAGGTGAAGCTCAAACAAGAAGTGAATCTCAAAAAAAAAAAATCAACAAGAAGCAAAGCACCCAAGGCGAGACTTAACCTCCCAATGCGAAGTTAAAACAACACATGCAAAGTTTTGAAAAAAACTCCGAATAAGTGAAGCTTGAAATGAACTTAGACGAAGTTTGAAACACTTTATTTAAGAGAAACTTGTTGCAACATCCAAAACCCAACTATCTCTTTGAAACACATATGCAAAGCTTAAAACAAGTATGTGAAGTTTGTAAAATGTTACTTCACTCTAAGAAAGCGAAACCCTATGAGCAGCTTGAGGCGAGAATTGAACAAAACAAATCAGACGAGGTTCTTTAGGCACACCTTGATAATCCAAAGTGAGTCTAATCTTTAGTTTCAACTTGTATGTATTAAACCTAAACCAAGCTATTAGAGAAACACGTGAACCTGATGAAACAATAAGAGAAACAAGCACACTCGAAGAAGCGAATCTCTAGGTGTTAGAATCAATACAATGATACACGTATTACTAAAAACCCCCTCACATGCCAAACAAATGGGAAAGTTTTTTCTCATCTTGGCTGGTAAAATTGTTTGTATAAAAACTACCCTGTATTCATTTCATTTATCATTCATTCATTCATTTTGTACACAATTTCTTTCTTCTTCCTTATGTAACAAACTATGTAACAACACATCAAACTAATAATAAATCACATTTGGGTAATTCTCCTTTCAAGTTCAATTATTTCCTTTTTGAATTCCTAACTAAATTTCTATTAGACCCGTTTCCCGGATACAAATAGGCCCCACCCTAGATAAAATTGACTAAGGCTTTACGTGATTGACTTGTCAACTCAATAGTACATCTAATAGTTAACGAATGTGTAAATGGTTATAGAAAATATACGTGTCATAATTATAATGAAAGTAGACTTAAGGGACTAATTTTGTTAAGTGCTAAATGTGTTATAAGGTGAAGTGTGGCCAAAGTAGGAAGAAAGAGTGTTAATGATGGTTTCCAAACTGTCAACAACAAGAAGAAGGGTAAGAAAGGTGGTCCAACTGCTTTGGGTCAAGGAGGGTTTGCGAAACTTAATGTGGCTAAAAATTTCCAGTATCAACCTAAAAAGCCTCTTGTTGAACCTAAGCAAGTCAATGTCACTAAGGAAAAGGCTGCTGATGTGCCTAGTACGAGTGGAAGGAAGGTTGCTACATCCAATAAATTTGATGCCCTTAGTATGGATGATACTTTTGACTTAGGTATTCCTACTAAGGAAGTGAATATGGATGTGGATGCTGGTAGTACAATGGAAGAAAAGAAGAATGAGTCTCCAAAGACTAGTAATACATTGCATGAACCGCTTGTGAGTGATTCAATGGAAGTTAACGAGGTTGGTCCTACCCCTATTGTTAAGAAAATTGGGGAGCTTGAAAAGCTTCTTATTGATGGGAAAGCTACTCTTGTGGATGATGATGATAATCCTATTAAAAAGAATTTTTCGTATACCTCTTCTACTAAGAGGATTAACCCATTCTCTAAGGTGGGAGAGATTGTTGATTCTGATAGTGATGAAAAGGAGGTTGTGAACACTTCTGATGAATCAATAAACCTATTTGGTGGTGGTCATGATCGTGAAAATGATTATGATGACGATGATTATGAAGACTATGCAGATCAGGTCTACGATCTTCTAGGGAATTTGAATGCTTTTTATGACACGTATGGTATCAAGCTCTAAGGCCTTGGTAGGAAGTAATTTTGTTTACATAGGAGTCTAATGTTATCTTTTGAGTAGTGGTTTATTTTCTTGTTTAGAGAATAGGAAGTATCATGTTATGTAAGCTTTTCCGCCTATGTAACGGGCTGAGATATGGGATTCACCCATATCCTTTGTACTTAAAACGTTTTTTGGAGTAATATATTTATCGGGTCTTGGACCTTTTACCCTAAAAAGTAGGAAGAAAGAGACTAGAGGGACCAATCATGCCCAATGGCAAAACTACTCTAAGTAACTAAATAAATATCTAGGAGGTAGAGAATTCTAGAGAAAAGGAGAAGAGTTGAGATGTAAGTGTGTGGATTGGTTATATAAGAAATTAGGGAAAATAAATGAGTGAGATGATCAATCTATGAAGAGCTTAAGAGTTCCAATCCAAAGGTTAAGTTCTAGCAACAATCAATCACAAGTAAGTACTCCTTATCTTGATTCTATCGAGGTTAAGGTTTATGAGCAAGTGGGAATTCATCATATGATCAAGATAAGATCATATGATGATGTAGAAAGGAATATGGGTAAGTTTATAATGGGTTATATAAACCCTTGTTGATGGTGTTGATTTGAATGTATTATTAGGTCGTGATGATGATGATGATGATAATGATGATGGAGAATGATAATGGTAATGATGTCCTTGTTAGGCTTAGCTTGGAATCAAGGTAAGTAAACCGGTTATAAGATGATGTTATAATGATTTCATTATATTATGCTTTATGCGTGATATGTTAAGGTTTAAGTGTGGCTTGGAAAGTATGTGCTTATGTAAGAGTGGATTTAAGGTTAGTGTGACTTAGTTAACAAGGATGTGTTAGTTTAAGAGTGGGTAGATGCTATTGAGATAGGACATGAAGCGTTAAGTAGCTAAGGTATGTGTTAATGTTAAAGGTTTATAGTTGTAATGAAGTAATGGGTTGATGTGTAATGTGTGAATGATTTATGATATTATGTTATAATCATTTAACTTACTAAGCGAAAACTTACCGGTTAGTATTACAATGCTTTGTAGGTTCTTGTGTTATGATATGGCTTGGATTAAGGATTAAGGTTTGGTTATGCGTAGGTTAGAAGACCTTGGTAAGAAAGTAGGGGCTAGGTAGAGTACCGAGCTCGAAGTCAATGTTGATGCCCCTGTAAGTTGTTTAAAGGTTTTATGGTCATGGTCAAGTGTCAAAGTTATGTTGTGTTAAGTTAAAGTCAAGCTTGTATAATGGTTCGTAATGTAAATGGGTTGAAGCGTTTATAGTTATGGATAGAGGGGTGTTTGGAATAAGTGTAGTTATACCCATTTTGGGTTGCAAACGGGTCAAATGGTTATGAAAATGGTTTATTATGTTATGTTAATGTTTTGGGTAAGTTTGATGTGATATTGAAGTGGTAAAGGTGGTATATCGTGAAAATGGGTCAAAACGGGTATTTTGGCATAATACTTGTTACTTTGTAAAGTACGTTTTATGTTGTGGTAAAAGTTTTATGTATTTTATATTGTGTTAAAAATTTCTGGAAGTTTTGGTATCAATTCAAGTCTTGTAAGTCGGTTTTCTGGAAATAGTGTATGATAGTGCTTTAGTAATGTTTATGTAGTAACCATACGACCATATGAGATATTTCATATGGTTGTATGCTTCAATAAGTAAGTTGGAAACTTTCTGAGGAGACCATACGGACATATGAGATATCTCATATGGCTGTATGCTTGAATCAATGGTTAATAAGTCTCTGAGATGACCATACGGCAATATGTGAATATTTCATACGGCCGTATGGTCGGTTTTTCAGATTTCGTTGATTTTTGGAATTTCATATCTTTTAAACCGTAAGTTATCACGGTTCGTACTACCCGTCATTTTAAAGGTAATTGAGTCTAGTTTCTCTTAAGAATAATTTCAAGGGTTGAATGGTAATGGACTTTTGTCAATTGTTAAAAGAGTAACGGAAGGTACGTTAAAATTGGGTAGTTTCCGCATAAAAGTTTAAATTTTGGTCAAAGCGGGCACGGGGCATAACAATTACGATCAATCTTCATTTCTTAAGTGATTTCTAGATTGATCCTATCAGTTAGTATCCAAAGCACTTTCTTGGCCAACTACATTCCGATTAAAATTCTGTTACAAATCCGATTTGCTTATATATATCGATCACATTCTTGCATTCATCTCATTTCTAATCGCAAATACGTTATAAATTATCTTAGAAAAAAAATTCCATTTCCTAATCGAAAATACGTTCATTGAGTCAAATGCTTGCTACTTGTAATTCAAAACCTCATGTTCTTGATGATACCGTTAAAGATGCGGTTATGGAGATTGTTCAAACTTCAAATGTTGCGGTCAACACTACATTGACCAGAATTGAAAACAATATGGCTACACTCACATATCGAATTAAAGGGTTGTTAATGTCATAGGATTATGCAAAAGGAGAATTCAGAAAGGTTAACAATTATGAAGGAAGTAGTAACAAAGGAGGTGGTTATGGGGTTGACTAAAGTTGACTTTCCTAAATTTAATGGAGATGATGTTAATGGTTGGTATTCGTGTTGGTAGTTTTTCTTGATTAGTGAGAAACACAAACTTAGGTTAGTTTTTGTGGGCCTTTATGATCAAAAAGTTGAATGACATAAGCAGTTTATTAAGATTCATGGTGAGAATGTGTTGTGGACTATATATGAAAAAGAATAGCTGCTAGATTTAATGATGTATTTGAGGACCCTACGGTAGAAATTAAAAACTTGAAACAGGATGTGGAGGTGAAAGTGTATCAAGAACAGTTTGACATATTATTGAATAGATTGGATTTGGTAGAATCTTATCTAGTCAGTTTGTTTGTTGGTTTTAAAGATCTTACAGAAGCTTTTTGTTTGGCTAGAATGCAAGAAACAACATTAGCATTGACCAAAACCAACACTGTTTCTCATTATATCGATACTTCATTGATAAATGGCTTGCATTGCCGGTCGTGGAGTATTATGTTCGGATTGCATTGGCAAACTTCGGGATTAACAAGGTGATGATGAACTCCAAGGGGGTTTTCTTTTTCAAATTTAATACTAAAAAAGGACTTGAAGATGTTCTTGATGAAGGACCATGAATGATTTATAACATTCCAATTATCCCTAATACTTAGACGATGAACACCAATCTATTAAAGGAGGATCTTACCCATGTACCAATGTGGGTTAAGCTTCATGATGATCCTATGACTGCATTTTTGAAGGATGGTCTTATCCTAATCACGACAAAGCTAGGTAACTCAATAATGCTAGAGTCATTTACTAGCACGATATGCATGGAATCTTAGGAAATATGTAGTTTTGCTCATTCCTTGATTAAAGTTACGTCTAATGAAGTGCTAAAAGAGAATTTTATGATGGCTATACCATTGCTTAATGGTTCGGGATTCACCCAAGAAATATTGCGGGTTGAATAAGAGTGGAAACCACCTTGGTGTGACATATGTATGTTATTTGACCACACTATTATGTCAATGCGCCAAGAATGTTACTATCTGATGACTTCCAAATGGTAGGCAAAGGAAATAATGGTAAAAATGGTGGTATGAAAGGAGGTGGTAAAACTATTATAAACATGGGTTCCAAGTTACAATATAGACCTAAAGCGACCTCTAATTTTAATGTGGCTGGTCTAAACAGTGGTAATCCTAACGGAAATGAGACTAACATGTTTAAAAACCATACTACTGGTCACAGTGGTGTAAAAGGCGTTGGTATTACATCAAGGTCATTCATATTAATATGATCAAAACTAATAACCCTTTTAATGTTCTATCTAATGTAGAACCTAGTAGTAATGTCCCTACACCTTTGCTTGATATGACATTTGATAGTCCAAATACTACATCTTTTGTTGCAAAGATTAATGAACTGGAAAGTCAGATGCTTGATGGGAAGCATGTGCTAGTGGGTGATGATGGGAAGCAGCTAAAACCTCGTAAATCAACACTTCCTAGTTCTAAAAAGGTTGTTGATCTGGATAATACGGACATTGATGATGAAGTGTTAGAGGTTTACGATGAAACTGCCACTATTATGGCTTCTACTAGCTCAAATGTTAACAAATCTTATAAAAGTGGCAGTGGCGGGGGACATAAAAGCTTTTATGAAAAACGAAAGAAAGATTATTATGAAGATCCGTACGATGATGATGAATTTGTTGATCTTGGTTTGACTAATGCTCAAATGCAGTTTGGTGATGCTTTTGATATTAGTCTTCAAGGTCAACTTAAATAGCGTCTGTAATTGGGTCTCATAAGTGTGGCATGTCATTATTGTGATAGGTTAGGTTTGAAGCATAGTTGGTGCATTTGTTTTCGCCTAGTTTTAGGCTGAGATATAGGATTCACCCACATTCATCAAACTTAACTGTTTTTTAGAGTAATAAATAAAAAATCCCTTTACCCAAAAATAGCAAGACCATAAATATAGGTTATGGAAATAGATTTAGTACAACCTCTTCCACTATGGCTAAAACACCACTTTTCCTTTTCCTGCACCTTCAAATGATAGTGGAACTAAGTCTGCCAAGCCTTCATTTAGAAAATAGTTAACACATAAAGCACTTGTACTTTTACTGAGATCAAAGATATGTTCCTGGTCATAAATGTCTAGCCAAATGTATTCTTTGTAAGTCTGTCTGGATGAGGGTGATGAAGTATGTGTGTGTGTTTGTGGGGGAGGGGTGGGGGGTGGGGAGGAATCAAGGTTGGATAGCAATGGAGCTATGTATACTTAAAGTTTTCCTCAAATTTCACGTAATGAATTGTTTAGGGTAAATATTTTTCAGTCACATCTTGGTAGCCTTTGTAAGCACCGATAATATTTTAAATGTTGCCACAACTAAATAATTATGATGCAAGTTCATTTATACTAATCCTTTAAGAGTAGATGTTGCTATTGGTAATAAGTATACTTTTCAAGGATATGAGTATGTAGCTGATTGTATGCTTTTGCCTTTGGGTGGGTGTGATATGGTCTTGTTCATCCAATGGCTTTCTACTTTAGGGGACATTAAATCTAACTTTAAGGATTTGACTATGAAATTTAATCAAGATGGGAAAAAGATAGTTTTAAGGGGGTCTAAGAGTGGTGGGTTGCAGTGGCTACAAGGCCAACAGGTGTTGAAGGAGGGACAGTGGAAACATTCAAAATTAGCATCTATGATAGTCTGTGTTTATCCTGCTCAATTTATGCAAGTGCAAGGTCATATTGAAGAAAACTCTACTTCTATTGAAGCTTTGAATGAGCTTTTGGATACTTCTGTTGATGTGTTTGAAATGCCTACTTAGTTGCCTCCTCATAGGTCACATGATCATGCTATACCTCTTATCCCAGACACTCCACCAGTGAATGTTAGACCTTATAGATTGCCCCTAATAAAAAAGATGTTGTGGAACAAATGGTCAAAGATTGTTGAAAGCAGGGGTTATAAGAGAAAGTTAAAGTCTCTTTTCTTCCCCCAACACGCTGGTAGTTGCTCACGATTTCCTACGAGACTAAAGACATTTTCTCAGAGAATGACTGCCCAAAGGTGTAGCTCAGGATGAACTTCACTTAGAAGGTTTGTTTGAATTGAGGTAGTAAACCCGTTGAGAGGTACAAATGACTCTAGTTATTTCTTGTGGATAAGGCATGTAGGAATAATATAGACTATTTTCCTACTCAAGACACCAATCTTCTGTATATTCACATTTCTCATAATTTGGAAGTCGAATAATTTGGGCAAATTGTTGAAGAGTTAAAATGAACTTATGGTTTTGTATCCAAAACCAAAGTGAGAAACATTGATTCTCGTTGCGTACGAGTTCAACTTGACGAAAGAATTCTAAAACAAAAACGAGGACAAATTTGCTTGTTGAACATGAGTAGACAATCAAATCCTACGGTACGAAATGGGGTATGAATGTGTTCTTGGTTGCGAAGAGAGGTATCAACTTCTCTACCCTCATGGAAGTAACGAGACAAAAGATTATTGGAACCACGAATGTGGTTTTGGGTGTGTTTGATTCAAGTGAGATGTTGGATATGTAGGTTTGTCATGAGACATGTTGACACCAACATATCAAAAATGGTTTTATTATAATGAGATCAAGGTTAACAAACTCTGTCTCTAGTTTTTTATATGAAAATGATAACATAGGGTCCAACAAAAGGTCATCGTTATTACTAACCCTAACCACTATGATAAGGATCATAAATCACACAATGCCCAACTAGCAATTCATAATATAGCAACAGATGACATACTATAAACAAATAAATGAACAAATCTATCGATAAACATATAAAATATCCAACGAAAGTGCATTAAATCAAGGTAAACAATATCAAATAAACACAATAGTCATAACTGGGCTAACACCAAAGTATGTGATCCCTAAATCTCAGAAAACATGAACAAAGTATAAATTAAAGATCGTTTATGCAAACCAAATGATAAACAACGTTATGATGATATGGTCATCAATGGTGATTTTGTGCTGTGAAAACGCCTCCCAAGTTGTAAAACCCTAAAAATCATGAACGCGTTAAATGACCTTAATGCCCCTCAATTAAAAATCTGAAAAAAAAAATAATAAAACGAGCTCATTAATTTCGTTGGGTATTTAATTTAAAATGTTTACTCAAGACATTGAAAATTTAAGTTACATTTATATTTCAAAATGTATATGACACATAAAAGGTTACATTGACTATCTATTAGACTTTTAAAAATAAATGAAACAAGTATAAATGGACGTTATGCAAAATGTGATTTGGTCTAATCTCCCTTCCTTTTTTTCAGCCATTTCAACGCCCCATACACACCATATCATTGCCCCATTTATCTCATTCTTATCTCCCAATTATAGCTCCATATTCCTTTCAATTTTATCACCTAAAACCCTAAATTAAAAAGTGACGGCTCCTCTTCTTTTCTTCCATTTCTGTCGACATCAAAGAGACGCAAAGAAGGTTGTACGTGGTCGATAAGCTGCTGTGATCTCATGTATTGATGCGAAGGAGGTTGCTTGGTGAGTGGGCTGTCGTGGGCTTTAGGCCATCAAGAGGCTATCATGGGTGTTTATGAGCCTTGGTCTTCATTGTTTCTTGTCACATACACGCTACAAGGGTACGCCATCATCTTGTCTCATTCCTTTCTTACGATTCATGATCTTGGTCGTGTGTTATTGTCTCCATACACATGCTTATTTTCAAATTTTAATAGCACATAAAATGGTAAACATTGTCACGTGAAACCAATCTACGAATATGCATGAACTTCTATGCCTATTCGACCCATGATTCATGCTTTCATAAAATTTTGTTTTGACCTCTTTGATTCGACCAGTCCCATGCTTTCGTTGATTGTTGTCGTGGGTTGTTCTCCATCCAAAGGCTTAATATATGAATTTTACATTCGCATGAAATGATGAATTATAACGTCACGTAAAATGATAAGATGCTACACATGAAATCATGAATGTCATTACATAAAATAGCAAATGAAGGTGGTGTAATTCGAACCATATATTTTGAACCTTGCTTGACATCACATGAATGATACGTAAATCTCGTCACATGAAATGATACGTTAAATGTCGCCTGAAATCATGAACCAAGGTCACGTAAATTTAACAAATGGAATGGAATTATATGCGACTCATATGGAAACCATTTTGAATCTGTTCGACCCTTATACACACGACATATGCATGTTCTACTTATTTTTGTGTCAGGCTAAAAGGGACTTATACGTATATGAATATATCTTGGCTGATGTTGTGGGCCTCGTGTGGTAAATTTTGTGTAGAATGGGTTGGGAAAACATATATATAAGGTTTAAATGAGGTATTTTCGAGGGTGTTCACGGGATTTTTGGGTACGCTAAACGTCGTGTTGAAAGTGTTTCGGGGAAATAGAGTCGGGGGTTAATCATTATACGTGTTTATCTAGTTGTGTCGGTAAGCCATTTGAACCGCGATCAAGTGTAAAGGTGTGTCGAGATTGCTAGCAATTGGTTTTGTATTTGAATCTTCAAAGTTTAAACACATGACGCATGAATCAAAGATTAGGCATGTTACATTTAATTTATTTACCTACTAAACCTTGAACTATAATATGTTGACACTTTTAACCCTCATCTTTAGGACATTATTGCATGCAAACCTTGGAATTATGAATTGGCATATTATAACCTTAAACTATCATAATGATAATATTAAGTCTTTAAGTTTAATTACTTATTTCAATAAACCCTGAATTTTGATAAGTTACACTTTAGACCCTAAATTATAATAAGTTATTATACTTAACTCTAAATTGACTAATTAATGATATGAACCCTAAAGCTATTTTACTAAATATAGAAAGTTACTTAAAATGGAAAGTTACTAAATATGGAAACCTTCTAAAAATGGAAAGCCGTCTAAAATGAGTAATCCGATCTTAATAAGCGTTATCTAATTCATATAGGTTCCGGACGGCGAGATTGATTCATCTTGTGACATGCTTTCTATTTTGCTTGCTTCAAATGAGCTACAGATATTCTATCCCTTTTCAGTAGGGATTCCTCATGACTTTCCGATCCTTTAAATTTTCTTCGTTTATAATATTCCATTTCTATGGTTCCTTATGCTATGACCCTTTGATATTGATTCTCTGTTATTGAACCTCCGTACTGGACCATTGCTATTGACCCCTCTGTTATTGGACCTCTGTTATTGAACTAATGTTACTAAACCTTTGATACTGAATTTTGATATTGAACTGCTACTACTGAATTTTGATATTGAACTGCTGCTATTGAACTTTGATATTGAACTGTTGCTATGAACCTTTGAATGGTGGACTACTGATATTGAACTTCGATTATGATGACCGATATATATATTGCTACACCTTGTGGACCTTGTTGACCCTTGATTTGTACCCGAGCCAAATATCGTTAACTAGTCATGGGGGTTCCATGACCGTGTCATTGATGCACCAATGGCATGACTCCAGTGTGTATGAGTGGTGTTACACACCGTCCCTATCTTTAATCGCAGATGATTATGCGCTTCACATTATTGTTATGGCCACTACTTGTTTCTGCAAGGGCGTATGGATGCATCCTAGATCTGTACTATATTGTTACTGATATATATACTGTTCTGGTGATGTGGTGTGTGTGTGCAATACACCCCCTCACAGTCTGGGAGCTAGCTACTCCACTGGTTACTGAGGTCTCCCCTCCTATTGTCTGGTATTTCGAGGTCACCCCTCCGAATACGATGGTTACTATTGTTTACTGGGCTGCTATTGCACTACGATATTATATCTGTACTGTTGGCTCGGGATAGATTTCTGACAACCCTTACACTGTTGATATACTTATATTGTACCATCTTTTTACCCCAACGCACCCTATTCTGTATTGACTGCCCGTTACCCTGCACCCTTATGTGACTTATTCTTCTACCATTCCATTCACGTACCGGGTTATTATATGATTATTGAAATTGAATATGCTTTTACATGTTTATATGACTACCGGTTACCTGCTACGATATGGTTAATATGTAAATTATAGGATTCACCTGTTGCCATCTGACTATATGTTACCTTACTGTTATGTGACCCTTTGATTTGTCATGTGACCATGATAGTATGTAATCGATTGTTTTGTCTGGTTATCATGTATACTTCGTTCAGTTAATCTCGTGGATTATGATTATCCGTTAGTATTCTTGTCTGCTGATTGTTTACCGCTATGTTATATATCTACTTATATTACTGTCTGATTTGGTAAGTGGTTTATCGTATGTAGTCCGCTTGTTGACTTGTTTAGTTGCTGTACTAGGACCTTGTTTAGATAATTCATACAGTTATAATGTTCGTTCTGTATTCCTACTTGATACATGTGACTACTGTATTTTTGACTACTGTTAGTACTTCCACTGCTACGATACTGGTTAAATTAGTAACTGTAAATTATTCAACTTGTGTGATTTCCATGCTCACTTTCTAATTAGTTGCTTCTGCTAGCTTTTGGACTTCCGTTTGGCTTATATGTACTGTAACTTCCTGATTTATTGTATGCCTGATTATTTAGATGTGCTTCCGTATATGTCATCAATGTGTTATGTGCTTTGTCCTCCTCTGTTATCTGTTCCTTCTATATATCTGTATAATTGTGTTTCTGCAGGAATCCTCATCGACTCATTGTGTTAGCCTTAATAGTTTTTATTAGAAGTGATGGTCATTCACATTTAGGAACTTTGTAACGTGTGTTAGATATCATGATAGAATAGTCATAGGGCTCGTGGATTGGGCTAAGCTAATTGGTTAAAAGATAAGCTATGCTAGCCATTGATAAGCTTATGTATCCCAAGCCCAATCCAAGTCCAATTCGTGGCCCTTGCCAAGCCCATTAGGGTATTGTTGTAAGGAACTATATAAACCCCTCAAAGTCTCATTTGAGGGGTGTGCTTGAAAGTGTGTGTGTGTGTGTTTTCCTTTGAAGTAATACAACATATTGTGTTTATCTTATACTCTCACATACACGGTTTGTATAAACATCAAGTCACCATCTTTCTCATCTTATTTCTAAGCTTTGTTTGTGTTTGTGTTTCATGTTTTATACGCGTAACTTGGGTTACGTGTGTTGGGTTTGCTTGGTAAAGTGATAAGGTTGATATATCTAAGGTCCTACAATTGATATATCTAAGGTGCTTGAAAGTGTGTGTGTGTGTGTGTGTTTTTCCTTTGAAATAAAACATCTCTCTTGTTTTCATCTTATCCACATATACACGGTTTTGTTTAAAACATCAAGTCACCATCTTTCTTATCTTTTCTTTCTTTATATGCTTTACGTTTGTGTTGGGTTGAACGTTTTCTACGCGTAGCGTGGTAAACGTGGTGATACTTGTGTTGGGTTTGCTTGGTAAAGTGATAAGGTTGATATATCTTAGGTCCTAACAATTGGTATCAATCGCCTAACAATGGTTTAGGAGTGTTTGTGTTTGTTTTGAAGGTTGGTACTATACGCGTAGCTTTGTTATAAACGTTGTCACGCTTAAAGCTTTAATTTTTGCACTCAAAAATTCAAGATTCTTGTGGTTTAAGGTTTATTTGGTGCTAAAGTTTCAGTTTTTTGCAAAAAAGTTCGAAGCTTTACGCGTTTTGGTTAAGTTTTAAACTCGTTTTTGGTTCATTGGTCATTTCTACTCGTAACTTTTATAAGCACTTTGGGTGAAAAAGGTCAAAAGATTTGTGCTATTGGAGTGTTTTTAAGGATATCTGTGCAAGAGACATCGTTTGAATCATTGGAAATTTCTTACGAGTAGAAGTCAAAAAGTCAAAACCCTAGTTTTCTACTCATAACTTTTTGGTGAAGAATCTTTGAGCTTTAACGGTTACTCGCTGCTTCCTCACTTGGATAAGTGTGTGGAACACTTCGACTTGTGGATATCCCTTACGCTGTGGCAGTGTAAAGGATTTTTGGTTTTTAACCTAAGTTTACGCATAAGCATAAACTCTTACGAGTAGAACTCTACGCATAAGATCACACTTACGCGTAAGGTTTTACGACTAAGTTTTTTTGTCTACGCATAAGCCTAAGGTTACGCGTAAGATACTTTCTACGCATAAGAATCCTACGCCTAAGATCCTACGCATAAAGATCCTACGCATAAGCACCAACTCTACTCGTAACTTCTATTTCTACGCCTAAGCTCTTTTTGGCGGGAAAACTTGAGTAAAATTTAAATTTTTGAGGAGACTAAATGTTCAATTTTTACGCGAAATTCAAATTTTGGTTTAACTGTGAAAATTTTGGTCAAAAATTCAAATTTTTGGGCCTAAATTCAAATTTTTTGGGTCAAATTTGGCGTCAAAATTGTCATAACTCAAAATTTTCATACGACCTTAGAATTGATTTTTATAGTGAATTTCATATTTTGGGCGAAAATTTTTTAGAACCAAGGTTACGATACGACTTTCGAATCACCTCAAGCTGAGCTTAATCTTCATCAACCTCAACTCCTCTATCGTTGAATCGATCCTACATCAACTTTATCAGATCATACCTTCATCAATGGCAACTCAACAAGACATTCATGCAGGCGGTGCCGAAAACCGTCCTCCTATGTTGGAAAAAGGTGGTTATCTTCAATGGACAAGTCGAATGCTTCGTTACATCAAGACAAAACCTAATGGAAAATTGATGATCAAATCCATTCAGGATGGACCCTTCATATCTCGACAAGTCCAAGATCCGGAAATCCCTGATGCAACACCTCCGTCCCACCATTTTTTCGTCTTCAAAAAGACATCAATACTCTAAGAGGATCGAGAAACAAGTCGAAGCAGATGACATGGCAATTCATATTATACAACTGGGTTTACCAAGAGACATCTTTGCTGCTGTAGACGGTTGTGAAACTGCTTTCGACATGTGGGAACGTGTTAGACGACTTTGTCATGGAAGCAAATCGGTCAACAAGACACAGAGAACAAGTTGCTAACTGCATGGGAGAAGTTTACATCTACTCCTGGAGAATCCATTGAATCCTACTATGGAAGGTTTTGTACTTTAATGAATGAGTGATCGAAACAAGTTGACACCCAGAACTATCGTGAGCAACATCAAGTTCTTGAACAATCTACCCGAAGAATGGGGACGATATGTCACTATTGTCAACCAAACAAAGGACTTACATCAGGTGAACTTTGATCAACTCAACGATTTTCTGAAACAAAACCAAAATGAAGTGAATGAAGTCAGGCAAGAAAGATTAGCAAAGAATCATGATCCATTAGCACTCATTGCAAAGACTCAAACTCCAGTGAATACACAACAACAAGCTTCATCATCTACCACTAACAACAACTTGCAGCAATACATCCCTCAACAACAAAACTATCCACCTGAACAACAACATTACCTGGAACAAGGAATCACCGATCTTGAAATGGAACCAGAAGAAGCTTTGTCACAAGCATTTGTATTCTTGGGTAAAGAATTCAGAGGTCGCTATTCCACACCAACTAACAACAACCAAAGGATTTCATCAAACACTTGCAACAGGCAAATTGCACAGCCGGGTGTGAACATGGGCAATCAAGGTCAAATGGTTGGAGTTATTGGGAATCAGCAGAGATATGCTATTGGATTTCGCATGGGTAATCAGCGGTTCCGAATCGGGTAATCAGATGGGTCAGAATGTTGGAAATAGAGTAGTGGGTAATCAGAATGGGAAAGTTGCAGCTCAAGTAGTTGGGAATTATGGAAATGTGAATCAGGGTAATCAGGTTAAGTGTTATAACCGTCAAGGATTGGGTCACATGGCAAGGAATTGTCCAACTAAGCCGAAAAGAAGGATCTTGCGATCTTCAGAAGTTATTCTGTTGGCACAAAAGGAACAATCTGGACTTCAATTGAGTGCTTAGGAACATGACTTCATGGCTATTATGGATGATTTGGAAGACCTCGAGGAACTCAATGAAAACTGCATCTTCATGGCAAATCTTCAGGAGACTAAGTACGACACTGATTCGGACGCACCTCCTGTCTATGACGCCAACGCAGTATCTGAGGTACCAATCACCGATCCATGCTATAACAATGTCATATTTGATGTGTTTACTCATGACGAACAAGATTCTGTGACATCAGCACCTACTTATGATACATACATGGACAATCCGAGTTATAGCAATACTAACTCGAGACTCGGATGTGGATCCTAGTGGAGGCGTGTGGCACAAATATCTGAGCCCTGATGAGGAAACTCGCGCCTATTTTGAATCATTAATCAACAACTGTGGCATTGAAATTGAGAAAGTTAAAAAGGTCAATCGCGATGTTAAGGCCGCGAATGTCAAATTGACCGCTGAGCTTAAGAGTTACAAGGAGAACGCAAAAGCTTTTGAATTTCAGAAAAACAAAGAATCAGAATTAGAAATTGGTTATCGAAATTTGGTTTCTAAAGAAAAGAATTGCAAATCAAGTATAACACACTTGATGTGAATTCGAACTTGAAAATTAAATCTCTAAACAAGGAAATTTTTGATTTAAATAACCAACTTTCTAAACAAAAAGAAATGTTTTCTAATCTTGAAAACGAAAAGAAGTAGTTGATTACTGATTTTTCTAAACGAGAAGATTCTCTTCTTGATGAAATTCTTGATAAAAATGAAAAAAATCCAAACTTTGGAAAATTTGCTTATTAAAACGGGTCATTCTGCTCAAACAATCAAGATGCTTTCTAATCAAGTATCCAATCGCGTTTTCATACTAACAATAGAATGGCACTTGGTAAAGACCCTTCTTCATTCCTCAAGAAAGCTCGAAATCTCGAATGTGTTAAACAATGGAAAAGTTTTACATGAACCCATTATTGTTCGTGATTCTCTTGAAACGTTAGAACTATCCGAGGAGAGTAGATCAAAAATGAAACAAAAGAATCCAGAAATCAAACCAATTGATTATAACAAATGGAACAAAATTAACGGAATTACTTTTGTCAATCAAAAAGAAAAGTCAAAGTTCTCCATCACACAAAATGTTTCAAACAAAGAGTCAACTCCTGCTTCAAAATCTGTTTCAAAACCAGTCGTTGTCTCAAAATCTCTTTCGAACATTGAACAAATGTCTTCAAACAATCCTTTTAACACAAGTGATGCGAGAAGTATTTTAGAAAATGTTAAAACTAGAATTGTGGATCTTCAAGACACTGTTAAAACTAAAACCACTATTACACCTAACAACTGGTTCTCTAGTTTTGAAATCGAACAAAGAAAGTTTTTTGAAACTCAAATTGCCCCTCAGCTGAATGCCATCAGTGCAAGGGTAATTCATTTTGAACAAGCGTTTTTGAAAGAAACAGCTGACTTTGACAAGGACCATAAATCCCCCTGTAAAGCAAGCTATGATGTGTTGAACAAATCAAAGTTTTGGAAAATTTCAATGACTCTCTTCGAAGATGTTCGACTACTTGATATTATGTCCATTATTTTGCAAACATATTCTGTTGAAGATCATGAAAGACTCTAGTCTGAGACCTCCGAAATTGTTTCAAAATATGAAAAAGCTCTTGAAAAACTTGAAAAAGAAAATGTGTCATATTTTAAACAACTTGATCGAAAACTGAGGAATGCAAATATGCCAAATTGTCGTATGAGCGTGCCTACAATGACATGAATGCGAAAAATGATCTTTTGAGGGCTCAAATTGAAAGTCAAAAAGGAAAGGCAAAGTGGATACCGTGATTAAAAACCATTGACTGCAGAGAAAGCAATGTTCCCAAACCGTTCCAAACCGGTTTCCAAACCAAAAATGTCTGCTTCTATGCCTCCTCCAAAAGTCAATGAGAAAAATGTTTCATCAAAACCGTCCACTCCACCTGCCTTCCTAAACAAAATGCTGATAAAGGAAAAGCGGTTATCGAGAAACCAAAAGTTTTAGCTCCTGGCCTTTTAAGATGAGTACCACTAATGCGTCTGCCTCCACATCTAAAACATATGGAACAAACGTCATAAGTTTAGAAAAGCACTCTAAAGAGACTAGGAAAGCTGAAACCACCTCCCTAGATAAAAATGTGAATCCTAATGCGTGTGCCTTACCTTCTACAAGACTAGAAAGCACCTCTAGGAGTAGCAGACTAAAGCCTAAGAGCAATACAAGGAACAATAGAGTCTCGCATGCCTCTAGGAGTAGTAGCTTGAATAAAGAGAAGAAAGTAGAAGAACACCCTAGGAATTTACCGTTTTGAATAAGAAAGACATTTCATCTGAATGTAATGAACCTATGAAATCTGCTAAGTTTAATGAATCTGGTGAATCTGTTTGTTTAACTTGCAAGAAATCTTTATCTAATGTTCATGATGATTGTGTTTCTAAGAATGAGATTGTTAAGCCTGTTAAGAAGAACGTCCCAAAAAGATTGTTAGGTCACTAGTTTTACAAACACAAGTTATATAGAAAGGAGATGAGGCGATTGAACAAGTATAACCACACACACACACAATATAGTATAATACGGTTATGCGTAAGGAGTATGAGAGAAATAACTTGAACAACCAACCTTCAAATGAAGGTTATTACATGGTTTATATAGGCAAGGAGCTAGGGCAACACTCCCTCTCCTTCCCTATTCCTTATTGGGCTTGGGTCAAGCTTATGGGCCTTCTACATAAGCTTGACCTTAAACAAACATAAAGGCCATAATAAAGCTACCTATTACATATGAAATATAAATACTTGAAATACTGTTTAGGAGTGATTCCAACAATCTCCCCCTCAAGTATATATGAATGTAAACGGTGAAGGCGTTGATGTAATAGTAGCAGTGACGTCTTCTGACATTCTTCTTTCTTGTGAGAAGAATTGCCTTGATTCGAACAATCTCCCCAGTGTAGAGAGATAGTTATCTTTGAACAGTTATGCTTTGACGTCATCTTTAACTTTGTTCTTTGATCATTGTTCTTTGTGGTGAGAGTGATAGTATGTTGTTGTCTGCATCAGTCTGCCTCAGGTCTGCTTCGCTGCTCCAGTGTCTCCACGTCATTCTTCAACATGCTCACACGCTCTTTGACGTTGGAATTCAATACTGATGAAGTTCTTTAAGTCTTTAACTTTGTAGATTCTTTGGTTTGACGAAGAATCATTCTGACGGTTGTGTTGCTTTTGAATAGAACTTCCATTAGTGATGATGTTGGCGTGAGCATGAGAAGAATCAGCACGATCATCCCGCTCCGGAGCTTCCATAAGAAGAAAACATTTCAAACGGTTAGTAATAAGCGGTTTCCGGCACTTACAAGTTTGAACTTCGAGAGTGTCAACAGCATAGTGTGAAAACACAACTCTAATTCTTACAAAGGCCGTTCCTGAACTGGAGTCCCACAAGTGAGATAACGCGATGTACCGAAGTACATCTACAGTTCAGATGAGTCGCTGAGGTACACCGAAGCATCACCTCACGACTGTAGACCGTTTGAGACACACTCCGCGTAATCCACGGGGAGTTACCGAAGTGACCTGCTGACAGGGCTGTTTGATGTTGACCCTGGCAGGAGTTTCCATTCAATCACTGAGGATCACAGATGTGAACCTCTCATAAATGTTCTCGACAGATTGCTAAGATCTGTGAAGGACTCGATATGAACCACTGATGATCTTATTAGTTGATCATCAAGTGATTAAATGTCAAGTGTTCCTAAGAGATCTTTTGATGAATCTCGTGGCTCTAGACTCAATAGTGCGTTTTGGTTTTCCTGAGCGGAGACTAGGGAGAGGGTCTCCTTCTTCAATACCAGCAATCTCTAGGAGAAAGCCGATAGTTTACGTAGGGTTCCCTGTGAGAATGAAACAAGCTTCTGTTGAGAGAAACTTGAGTGGATAAGAAGGTTTAGTGCATGCGTCACTGGGTCCATGACGACTTTTAATCTTCAATACCGGCGTCACTAAGTGACAACCAGTAGCATATGAATTGAACCCGGTGTCTGCCCTAAGTTGAATAATCTGGAGGGCTATTTCTTTTCACCCTTTTCTTTGCATTTCTTTTTAATTCTTCAACTCCTTCTTTCTCCGATTCTCATTTTCTCCTTTTTACAATCATACCTAAGGACTTCTAAATACTAACTATTTGTAGTGTCCTTGGGTAGATCCCTCCGGCTCTGGCGGATCATAGGACGGTTATTCCTAACCTTAGTCACCTTATAACTCCATGACTAACCTATGTTTGCCATTAAAACCACTGTATGAAAAAATGTCTCTCAAAGGGTTTGTTAATGAAAAAACATGTTTGAACCATTGTGAGAGATGATGTTTTGCATAAATACTCCCCCTCCACATGTGCTTAATAGTTTTAATGGTTAAATGCACAGTGAGGAAAGAGCGCGCACTTTTTGAATTGATCCACTGAAGATAGACAATCCCCCGCGAGACACGGTTACGTTGCATAGTTAAAGAGTTACATTGTCAGCTTTTAGGTGACAACTAGCTCTAATAACTACCTTGAAGGTGTAGACAAACCTTGGAAGGTTGTCAAACCCGTCAGAGTTCATGTCTATCAAAAGTTTCTCGAATGGTACATTCTACTCAGACAAGTCCTTTGCGAGACACGTTTACATCACTAGCGAACTAGCTTGAAATTATTACCCGTCCAGGACAAGTCTTTTCGAGTTACTAACAGTTAAGTATCGTCAATTCGTTGGTTAAGTCTGAGGTACACAGATTCATTTGCATTTTGTACAACATATTTCTTATCACACAATTTTCTCCCCCTCAAAAATGGCATATTAAAGTGTTATTTTTGAAACGTTTGAGAATAAATATGACCATTTCGAGTGTTGCGGGAAGAATGACCACTGTGAACAATTTGTGAACAAAGTTTCAAATACTCCCCCTCAACAAGTGATATAAACGGTTGAGGTTTTGAAAGTCTTAAGGGAAAGTACTTGTTCTTTTGAGCAAAACCTTGAAAAGTGAAAGGTTTGATAGGTTTTACTCAAAAGTAAGAAGCTTTCGCTCCTTTTATAAGGATTGTGGCACTGAAGCGTACCACAGGGTCCTTTCTTGACCATTACGGGTTGTACACTGTTATGTGTGCACAAGCCATTGACATATTAAATCATACATCCAAAATTATGAAGGAAACAATTCAAGGGGTACCAGGAAGTGCAGTGATGTTCCCAGGAGTGCGCACAGGGCGTTGAAAGCCGGTGATGTTTCTCCTGGGTCGACCACCAACATAGCTCTCCAATCGTCTGAACTGATCCCTTCTGAACAACCGTTCATCAATCATGGTGATGATCCTTCTCACATCCCTCCTTTCCTGAGAATTCCAGCGCTTACGAGACCCAACTTTCAGGCGTATATCCTTCAACCTGTATGCTAATCCGTCCCTAACCAGCTTCAAAGTATGATCCCCGAATTTCTGAAGATCACTACACGCCATTAAGCAGTTTCTTTGAAGTTCACTGCGGTAAACAACTCCGAAAGGTTTGCTGATGAGCGTATATTGAGGTAGCTGATTGAGATCGGGAAGAGTAAGCATTGGAGGAGTGAGGTTGACACGCGTCTGATAAGATTCAACAGCCATCTGGATATCTTCAACACGTTCTTTGATCACAATGCGTCTAATGAAGATGAGAACTGACTTGATAAATTCACGTTGAACTTCAGTCGAGAATTGTCTCATACGACCCTGTACCTTGGCAAGGTACATGTCTTCGATGTCGTTGAGGGACAAGTTCTCAAAGTCAGCCTCGGAGAATCCATAGTCCTGTTCATCTTGTCGTTTGACTATGATATTCTTTAAGAATGAATAGTCCCACTTAGACTTGAGATCAATGTGTTTGATGGCCACGATGTCCTTAGAACTATACACTGCATGTTGAGACTTCTGAACCAGGCAGCTTCTGTAGTAGATTCTTCGGCGTTCAGGCCAATGATGAATCCCATACAATGCATCTTGGTCGTATGCTTGCACGTTGTCAGAAAACAAGTGATTTGCACGTTCCTCGATAGCTATGCAGTTTGAGTAAATAGCCGCTGGGAATGGAAGAGTCAATGATGTAGCGTATTTTCGCGAACCATCGCTACCGTGTAAGAGAAAATCCAGGTCTCTGTTAAAGAAGTATCGGAAGGGAATCCGTGGTTCGTCTGTTTGGCCAATGGTCGGTAGGGGTTTGGTCCAATCGGTGTAGTATGGAGGGTTGTCCCGTTGTGTGAAGTCAATGTTTGCTTCCGGATTGAGCCAATCCATGTCGTTAGACATAGCTCGAGCGATGTTCTCAAGATGATATTCGACCTCGACGGCGCTTTCAGAGCTGTCTTTAAGAAGTTGGAATGCTTCATTCTTGATTCGCTTCAATTCAGATTTCGTCATTTTCTTCACATGGAACTTTTCTTGCAAAAGTTTTGCGTGCTCCAATGTAGAACCGTCTACCAATTCTTGACCTTCATCAGGGTAGGGAGTTTGATTGACAAGTGTGGAGAACCATTCAAACTCTTCGGTTTTATCGTCATCTAGCCATGAGACGACTCCAGGCTGAGTCGTCTTCTTCTTCTTTTTTGGAAGGCCTTGATGATGATACTGGTTTCTGCACTTGTTTGGGTGAGGTGGGTTGTTGTCGGGGCTCAAGGACCTCTTCATCGTCACCACCCGTATACTCAAAGTAATCACCTGTTTTATGAGTCAGGGGTGGTAACTCGGAATCGTCCCGAGGTTTATCAGTAGAAGACCGAGGTGGAGGAGACTTTTGTTGAGAAGAAGTTCGTGGTGGAGGAGGTGGCATAGAGGTAGATTTACCAGACTGCTTCTGACGTTTAGGTGCAGAATCCTTATCCTTATCATCGTCATCTCTTGGTCGTTTGGGTTGATCGGCTGACTCCTTGCATGATGATCTGAGTTGAAAATCAAGTAGATTTTCGAAAAATTTAGCTTCATCCGAAGTAAACGTTCCAGATCGCTTTGACATTTGTATCACAAGTTTAGCGATTAACTCAGATTCAGAGAGATCAGCTTCTTTGGCCATTGTATTTTTAACCAATGCTACGATGTTAGGGGTGAGTTGTCTGGAAAATATTTCTCTAGTCACACCGGGGACAGTGTCAAGAAGAAACTTGTGAGTATGATCTCTTGCTGTCTTTTCCAGTTCCTTTAGGACTTTAGGAACGATATCCTGAAGGTACTTGTTAGTGTAACCTTCGATCATTTCGTTCAGTTCCTCTTTACGATGACTCTTCATGAACTTCTGAACAAATTCCCTTTCTTTCTCCATCTTGTCATGCTCGTCATACATATGCTGTATGTGATCAGCAAAGAAATTTAGCTTTTTGTAGAGCACGTTTTTCTTTCTGACTTGTTTGACAGCTTTGTGAATTCGTTTATGAGCTTGAGAAATCCAAGATCGAGGTGGTTTCTTCACAGATTTGGATGATGATTTTGTTGATCTTTTTGATGGTGGTGGTGATGAGTGAGATGAAGAATCTGATGAGGAGGGGACATGAGGAGATTCGGGGTCCTTTGGAGGTGCAGAAGTATCCTCCTTGGAACGAGTTGGACTGCTGAGAAGAAAGTCATCATAATCTTCTTCGTCATCATGTCCAGTTTTAGCCTTTTCTTCCGTCTGTTCCTTAGCTTCTTCATCAGTTTTCTCTTTCTCAGTCTTATTCTTTTCTGGTTCCTCAATGTTCAGATCAGTAGACTCCTTCACAAGCGTTTGTTGTTGCACAAGAGTGGTGGCACCAGATCCCTTATCGGGTTGATTAACCGCATCAGGACCTGGTGAAGAGTGGACAGCACCACTTGATCCTCCGGGCCACCCATTTGATCTTTTGCAAATTCTTCAGCTTTTTGAATTTGTCTAACTAATTTAAACTTCTTCCTGTAGGATTGATCCAGTTGCTCTTCTTCTTCTTCAGAGCTTTCATCATGAGACTCAAGTACAGGAGTCTTTCCTTTTCCATGTTCGGCTATTGGACTTGTAGATTTAGCTGCTGGAGGAGGGGATACGGTTGCAGATTCAGAGAAGGTAATCTCTTCATCTGTGTCAGTACCTTCAGAGCTTTCGTCCACAAGCTTTCTTTGCGGTTCGGGTTTGGGAATTGGGATGGGAGCAGCTTCCTTAGATGGAACAATCCTCTTTGAGGGAGGGTTCCTCTTTGGGAACTTCCTTTGACTCACAGTACTTGCCGTACTTCCTGCACTTCCTCTTTTGGTTCTCCTTACAGGTGTTCCAGAAGATTTTTCGTCGAGATGACCAACTTTGCCTTGTCTAACTGCTTCCAGATACCTTTTGTACGTTTCGAGCTTTCTGACATCTTCAGTTAGAAGGAAATCTGGTAGCACAGCACCTTGTTTCTTTGTAGACGTTTCCTTGATTCTAACAGATAGAATGGGTTCCGTCAACATGTCGTGATTGTTGGGGTCATTGAGCCTCTTGGGAATGTCAGGATGAAGTCCAAGTGCTCTCTGGATCAACAATTTAGTATATCTGATGTAGGGAATCTTTGAGCCAAGTTTGTTGAGAAATGACATCATGTCATCCCAAATCAGAGCTTCGATAGCGATGTGTTTCTTGTTGACCAATGCCCAGAATATTTGCAGTTCCATGAGCTTAGGGTGCTCATAGCCGCTGTCACGACCAGAAACAGACTTGGTGATGATCATGTAGAGTGTTCTCCAGGGTTGAGGAATACTCTTAAGCTCTACGTGAGAGTGCTTGGTGATTACTCCTGTAGCCTCGTCATAACCGATATTGATTAAGAATTGGAGAGTGAGCTCTTCAGCAGGTGTGGCATATAGTTTGGTTGGATCGACATCAGGAATTAGGAGAACAGCCCTTAAGTCTGCAGGTGTAATGGTGACCTTTTTGTGATTCAGAGTCACCGTCACAGCAGTTTGTCCTTTGACCCTTTCTATAGTGTTCCAGAACTGTTGGATGTAGATCTTAGGAACAGTTGCTGAGTGTGAAAGCATGTTCTGATACGGATGAGTCTTCAGAATGTCAATAGCAATTAAACACGAAGATTCAGAGCAAGTGAGGTTGTCAAAGTCAACACGGAGATTATTCTTTCCTATCTTCATTGGATAGCCATGAGGATAGATATCAGCAATGGAGAGAACTTCAGGTGCATCCATATTCATTTGTTCAGCCATGTCGTGATCTGAAATAACATTAGCCAAAAGAACCAACATATCGAAAGACATAATGTTAGTCAACAGAAGGTCTTATTGTCTAGTTATTGAATGTACAGTGTCAATGATTGTTACGAGTCCTAAGTCACTTGTATATTCAATAGTCCAATGACGTCGTGAAATGTTTCGTGAGTTAGTTAACTTTAAGTTTTAAAGTTTATTTTATCACTTATTGTTCACAACATATCAAACGATTTCAGTTTATTAGTGACATTTTAGGATTCGTGATGATATGATTAGTTTATTTACAAGTTTGTACACGTAACAATTCATAACGAAGGTATGATCACGGCTTATGCGTAGGATTGGTAAAGTTATGCGTAGACAGGAATGATATATGCGTAGGCGTAAACTTACGCGTAGGGTCTTAACTTACGCGTAAGAAGTGTTACGCGTAGGAAAAAGAGGACCTTATGCGTAGAGCTTATGCGTAGGCATATATTAACTTTACGCGTAAGGCTACTCGTAAGAGTTGACCTTATGCGTAGAGGTCACTGTTTACGCATATCCTTCACAGGATACGCGTAGTCCCATATGTAGAACCTTATGCGTAGACGCTACGCGTAAGACAAATCTTACGCATAACAAGCTACGCGTAAGGTGATCCTTATGCGTAGGCGGATATTAACCTTGATTCTGAATATTTAGTGTTGCAAGCCTGAAATAAAGCATCATATCATCAATGTTAAACACATAACATTCATATTATGACAGATCAAAACACATTTGGACATTTTAACAGTTACGCGTAGAACTGCATACGCGTAGTCTAAACCCTAAATCTACGCGTATGAGATCTAGCCATGGATTATGCACCAAAGTTTTTCTGGTATATCTTAGATGTTGTGAGAGCATAATGACCAAGTTTTAACACTTAATTTGCAGTGAATCAAAAATACCCAATCTCAAGAACCTTAAACCCTAATTTCAAATTGTTAACCAATTCGTGTTTCTGGGTGGTTATAGACCTTGGAAATCATC
Organism: Chrysanthemum makinoi; assembly: GCA_910596185.1. NCBI lineage: Eukaryota > Viridiplantae > Streptophyta > Magnoliopsida > Asterales > Asteraceae > Chrysanthemum > Chrysanthemum makinoi. The sequence goes on from OU343222.1 coordinate 281,069,677, forward strand.
AATTCAATAATACAAGAGCATAACACAACAATCTTTTTTGACCAAAACACTTCACATACGAAAATACCCAATTCGACTCATAAACCCTAATTTTCAAGAATCATCAATTCGTGTTTCTGGGTGGATTTAAAAATGGTATCATTGATGTATTTTGAACGTTTTGACACAACATTTAACCACAAACACACACAATGATTGTGTGTTCATACGCTTATGCGTAGAACACAAAATCACGCGTATAAAAGTTTTAGCCGTTGGATTTGAATGAAATTCAAAACCTTTGCTTAAAAACATGTTTTAGACAAAAACACTTACAAAATGATGATCAAAACACGGATTCTTGAGTGAATTATTAGGCGTAGGATGTTTTAGGTTTTTGTAATAAATGAGAAGTGAAAGTTAGGTGGAGGTGTTTTTTATTAAAAGTAACTTTAAGGTTTTGACAGTTTTGGTCCCTCCACCTTTTCCATTTTCATCCAAAGCCTTTTAACTTCCATTTTGGTTACCAAATGAAGATTTTAGGAAAGAAACTTGACGACACTCCCCCTCGACTTGAGAAAATAATGAAAGGTTATAAATTAAAGTTCGAGGAGTGTCTTTGAACCAGGAAATGTACCACCATTTGTAAAAGAATCAACCGAGTTGTGATAACATGCAAGTACACAGATGTTTTGAAACAGTTAAAGGATTATTTTCTCCCCCTCAACACTTGATCGGAAAAATACTGAATTTTGAAAGATTAAAGTGTTGACGGAAGAAATGTACTTGCAATGTTGAAAGAAAAGTAGATTAGAAGAATATTTTTGTTGTTTTTATCAGGTTTTATAATTTTGTATTTTGTTTTTGAAAAATTATTTACAAAAGATGTTTTGGTGTTTGACAGGTTTTTAAGACTGTTTTAGGAGGTCATCCAATTCCTCTTGAGTCAAACACCTCATACCAATCCGGTGGACCAACTCATTAAACCTAGCGGGAGGCAAGGCTTTGGTGAGAAGATCTGCCAATTGGTATATTGTACCCACAAAATATAATTCAACAGTACCCTGTTCCACGTGATCCTTGATGAAATGATATCGAAGATCGATGTGCTTTGATTTCGAGTACTGAACTGAGTTGCACGAGATTGCAATTGCACTCCGATTATCGCAATACATCGGGATTCTGTCAAATACGTAACCATAGTCTTTGAGTTGTGTTCTCATCCATATGACTTGAGCACAACATGCGGACATGGCTACATATTCTGCTTCGGTTGATGACAGCGATGTACAATCCTGCTTCTTCGATTGCCAAGACACCAGTTTATCACCAAGAAATTGTAAAGCTCCTGAAGTGCTTTTCCGTGAGTCTAAGCATCCTGCGTGGTCAGCGTCTGAAAAAGCGATTAGTTCAAAACCAGAATCCTTCGGATACCAGATCCCCAAGTTAATGGTTCCCTTTATGTATCGGAGGATTCTTTTAGCCTCAGAGAGGTGGGTTTCAGTTGGTCGCGACTGATAACGGGAGCATAGATAAACGGCAAAGACAATATCAGGTCTGCTAGCTGTTAGATACATGAGAGACCCAATAATACTACGGTATTTTGTAGGGTCCACCAATTTCCCATGTAAATCAGCGTCTAACTTCTTGGTATGAGCCATTGGTGTGGCATAGGTGTCACAGGTTTTCATTCCAAATTTGTTTAACAATTCAAGGGCATATTTGGACTGACTCAAGAAAATACCACGGGGTGATTGATGAACTTGCAGTCCGAGAAAGAATGTAAGTTCACCCATCATGGACATTTCAAAATTTTTCTTCATTAGTTTTGCAAAAGCGATTGAAAACTTTTTATGTGTAGACCCAAAAATGATGTCATCCACGTAAATTTGAACAATTAAGATATGTTCCCCGTGATATTGTATAAAAAGAGTTGGGTCAACCGAACCTTTGGTGAAATTATTAGCAATGAGGAAAGATGATAGCTTATCGTACCATGCCCGAGGAGCTTGTTTGAGACCATACAGAGCTTTGTTCAGTTTGTAGACATGATTCGGAAACTCAGGATCAACGAATCCATCTGGTTGGCTGACATAAACCGTTTCTTTAAGTTGTCCATTGAGAAACGCAGTTTTGACATCCATCTGATAGACCGTCATATTCATATGAGCTGCGAACGCTAGAAATATCCGAACAGCCTCAAGACGAGCAACCGGAGCAAAAGATTCTTCAAAGTCTAATCCCTCTTCCTGACGATAACCCTTAGCCACCAGACGTGACTTGTTTCGGATGACGTTCCCTTCAGCATCCAATTTGTTTTTCCAAATCCATTTTAGACCAATGACGTAGACTCCTGTTGGTCTTTCAACCAGTTCCCATACTTCAAGACGTTTGAATTGGTTGAGTTCTTCTTGCATGGATTCAATCCAGTTGTCTTTTGTCATTGCGTCTTTGATGTTTTTAGGTTCAGATTGGCAGACAGTGAGTGCATAAATGCAATGTTCACCGTCTGTGTGAAGACGTTGTCTCGTAACGACTGGTTGATTCGGGTTGCCAATAATGTTTTCCAGAGGATGGTCTTTGTCCATCTATGTGTGGAGGGTTGATGTTGGTATACATTGTGCAGATTCTGAGGATTCAAATGGTTTGTGGAAGATTCCGCGACATCTGGTGCAGCAGTCTCATTAGCAAACGGGTTGAAGAACGCATTTGGATCAAAATCTGCAGGTGGGGGTACTTCATTCAGAATATCATCAGCTGGTTCATCATTGTTGGAAGCGGTGTGTTCAACTGTTGTGTTGGAGTCAACTGGTGTAGGTGCATCTTCAACAGTAGTTGTTGTAGCAGGTGTATCAGGTATAGGAATATTATCAGGTTGTGCAGCGGAAACAGCGGATACACCTGGAGCACGTTCATCAATATCGTCACTGAACAGCGGAGCAAATAACCTTTCCATTTGGTGACGAGTAAGCTGAGGGCTTTCTTCAGCTGATGATGGGGTTTGAGGGAAGTTTAAGCGGTTGTGACCGGGTTCTAAGCTGTTATACTCAGAAGCCATTTCAGTAAGTTCATCGAAATGAGCATGAATCGTTTCCATCACCTGTTTTGTACGACGATTCCAGATTCGGAAACCTTTGGAATTATCACAGTATCCGATAAAGACTCCAATGTCAGCTTTGGCTTTGAGCTTTCCAAAGTCATCACGATCATTATTCGGATAGCAAAGAGATCCAAATACATGAAAGTGTTTTAGATTCGGTTTTCTGTTATGGACAAGCTCGAAAGGTGTTTTGTTGTGGCGTTTGGTGATCATAGAACGGTTTTGAGTATAGCATGCAGTAGATACAGCTTCTGCCCATAAGTAATCTGGAAGTTTAGCATTTATTAACATTGTTCTTGCAGCTTCCACTAACGTTCGGTTTCGTCTTTCAACAACTCCGTTTTGTTCAGGTGTACGTGCAATAGATGTTTGATGCTGAATTCCCACTTTCTCATAGAATTCACGAAGGGTTTTGTTAACAAATTCAGTTCCTTTGTCTGTTCTGATGATTCTGACGGTGTTGCGGAGCTGAACCTGTATTTTTGTGAGAAAGGTGATGATCATTTGTGGAGCTTGGTCTTTGCTACGAAGAAAGTAGACCCAAGTCCATCGAGAGTAGTCATCAACAATTACTAAGATGTAGCGTTTGCCATTGATCGTTTGCACGCGCATCGGGCCACACAAATCCATGTGAAGAAGATGAAGCACATGCTGAGAGCTGTGTTCCACCTTTGAAGGAAAATGAGCACGAGTGCTTTTCCCTTGTTCACAAGCTGAGCAAAGGTGATCTTTTGAATACCGGAATCGTGGGAGTCCTTCAACTAGTTTGTGTCGAGCAAGGTTGGTGATGGTTTGAAAGTTTAGATGTGAGAGACGACGGTGCCATAGCCAGGATTTTGTTGATGTTGCCTTAGAAAGTAAGCAAATGGGAGAGGAAGCAACCATGTCTTGCATAGAGATAGTGTAGAGACTAGAATTACGCGAGCCAGACATAAGGTCATTTCCTTGTAGATCACGAATGAAACAAGTTTTCTCCCTGAAAGCAACCTCCAAATCTCCATCACAAAATTGACCTACTGAAAACAGATTGTGACCGAGGCCTTCCACATAGTAAACCCTGCTAATTTCGATGTTCCCATTGACATAATCTCCGTAGCCCATGATAGCTGCGAAGTGATCATTCCCGAACCTGACAGTGCCAATGAACTTTGCAATAAAGTTTGATAACAGTTTAAGATTGCCTGTCATGTGTCGGGAACATCCGCTATCAACAATCCAGAGAATGATCTGTATCACCTGCATTACACACAGACGACACAGATGGAATAGAAGTAGATGTGGAACCCGAAATGTTAGAGGGTTCCATAGCAGTTTTAGTAGATATACACACATCAATAGCTTTAGGTATCCATTTAAATCCTAGTGTGTTATATATCCATTTCTGCCATCTATAACTACTCTTTGCTTTAGTCTTAGTGAATTCACTAGGTGGTACTACATTCCTAGGAGGTGAAACTGGAGCTACAGGGACAGCAATGCGTTTCTTAGAATCTAAAGATGGCGGTCTACCAAGCACAGACTTAGAAAGATTAGTTGGCCTATAGGTATTCCGGTTCTTAGGATTCCTTAAACGAGAGATTATAGCTTTAGCAACACATTTATCATGGCAATCAGAATTCATACTTTTACCACAAATAACACAAGGTGCATCAGACTGAATATCAAAAGTACTTAACGGTTTAGCATTCGTTACATCACTATTTCTATTACATTTGCCAGACGCAATATCTATAGTGGAGGCAACGTGTGTCTTATTCAGAGTCCTAGGGTGTTCTTCTACTTTAGCATTCTTGATTGATCTTTTCTTAGGTCGCAACTTCCTATTCTTCGATTGAGTGCTCTTAGGCTGTGAAGTGCGGACGTTTGGAAAAGGCTCAACTATTCCTGTTTCAGTAGAAGGAAGCACGTTAGCTACTTGTGATTTGGCAGTAGAGATTCTAGGTGCATGAGTACTAAGTGTTACGGGGGCTAATCTCTTAATGATTGTTGGCGGAAGTGGTTCATACTTTCCTAACATTTCTCTTAACTTGATGATAGTGTGAATCAGATCTTGATTTTCAGACCGAACATTTCCAGCAAAATGCATAACTTCTTTAGTGTGTGCAAGATAATGATCAAGTTCATTTGATGCTTCATCACGAGTCTTTTTGAGTAAATCAAATATGACACCATATTCCTTTTTAACTTTTACAAGTTCTTGTTCATATTTTGAGATTTGACACTTGAAAGACACGTTTTGATCATCCAGTTGCTCAATTTTAGAATCAGAAGGTTTTGCACGCAACTGGTTGATTTTGTTTTGAAAAACAATTTGTTGATCGTGAATATCTTTTTGACACCAATTAAGACGACGTATTGCATTTGAAAGTTCGTTTGACAATCGTTTGTTTTCAACAGTTAAGGACTCGATCTGAAGCACATTATCAGTGTTCTCAACATTTACCACAGAAGCAACAGTATCAGCAGAGATATTATCAAATGCATATGACAACGAATTCAATAACACAACATTTTGAACATCCGCACAGATAACATCTTCCAAGAGTCGATCAACATCTTTTCTTAACATTTTCTTTTTACGTTTAGTGTTTGAAATAGATGTTTCTGTTTTCTCGAAAACGTTTTTCATGACCCCAAGTTCCTTATGAAAATCCTTTTCCCAGGCAATTGCACAACTTTTCAAGTTTTTAACATTAGGTAAAAGATTTTTCTGAAAAATGTCTCTTTGTTCTCGCGCCAGAGGCGATTGAAAATGTTCAACTTTGATTTCAGATCGATATTCTATCTCATGTTGTAAAATTTTGAGGTCAGCCATGAAAATGTCAAAATATCGAAGAATTTTTCGATTTTCAGGTTGTGAGTTTACTTCACTAATGGAAGGTAAAGGACCATAAGTTTGTGCAAAGTCTGTTTTGGGATTAACAATAGAAGACTCAGGTGTTCTGATGATAACTCTTGGTGTGTTGGAAGAATCCGTTGGTGTGACGAAAGTGACCGTTTTAGAATAATTAAAAGGTTTGTTGTAAACAACAGTTTTTAATTTTGATCGACTCTCGTCTTCTGCATCTAATTCCTCTTGACGATGATATTCAACAACATTCATAACAGAATTATCAATTTTATATTCTGCACTGGAAACTTCAGGATTTGGTTTGAATGTTTTGGTTGAAAGCTTAGGTTTGTAATCAGCAAGATTCGGTCCATATCCATTTGGATTTGGTTTTAAAGTAAACTTTTCAATGGTTGTGACCGACTCGCCATGTTTGTAAACAACAGTTTTAAACTCTTTAAGTTTGTTTTGCAAGCCGATGATTTCTTCAAGATGATCATCTATTCGTTTCGTTGAATGCTTTTTGTATGCAGAGAACTGTTTTTGACAATTTAACAACTCAGCCTTAGCTTTTTGATTTTCCAAGGTGAGAGCGTTAATTTGCTTTTTATGTTCATGTTTCAGTTGTTCTATTTCAGACAACAAAGCATTCTTCGAAGCGGCTAGATCACGCATCTGTCGTTCTAAATATTTTTCGTTTTGATAAGATTTGGCAAAGGCTGCTTCAAAACCGTTTTCACGTTTTTCTTGAGTTTTGAAAAAGTTGAGTTGCTTTTGTAAACATTCAAAATCCTTTGTTAACAGTGCATTTTTACTTTTCAAGTCCTGATTTAATGCAACACATGCAGCAATTTGGGATTGTTGGTCTTGAAGTAACAGAACAAGATCTGGATGGGGCAAAAGTTCATCTTGTTCAACGTGAGTCACAACATGATCATTATTTAGATCCTCAAGTATGACCACGGAGTCAATTTGATTATCAAGGGAAACCGGTTGGTCATCTTGATCGTCAAATATAACTACGGGGTCTAGTTGAAAATCGTCGGAATGAGATGTGGATGACTCATTTTGAACATTCTGAGCCTTGCCGGATGCAGATGTTGGCGGAGATATGAGATCAGAGATAAATATGGTTTGTTCGGGTACCTGAGACAAGCCATCAGTGTCATACACTGGGCCTGTGTCACTCATGTGTAACGCCTGCATATTAGCCATCAACATAACAGCTGCATTGGCCTGCAAGTCCTCCATATCATCATCTGAGTCAGCATTTGCCATAAAGCTCTGTTCTTTGTCTGTGAGAGTTCCACCAGCTTCATCCTTAAGAGCCAAAAGAAGAGCCTCTTTGAAATAAGCACTGCCCTTAGTCCTTGGCTTTGGGCATGCATTAGCCAGGTGTCCCTTCTCATTGCAGTTGTAGCATCGAAGACCATTCAACCCATGCTGAGCATTTCCCTGTTCCACCACTTGAGCTCTGTTGTTATTCCTACCCACAGCATTAAACCCTTGACCACCGCCCATCTGACGACCATAATCACGATTCTGAACTTCAACACGTCCATTGTTCACAACAGCTTGAGTCCGTGTGTTAGATGAGGAACGAATACGATTGTTGGATTTGTTGGTATAACGGCTAAAGGCATTAGCAATCATAGCAAATCCTTGTTGCAATGCTTCGAACGGATCGGATTCCTCAGTCGCTTCACTGACATATGCTTGAGCATTGTTGTTGTATGGAACCAATTGATTTTGTTGAGGTTGTTGTTGTGAAGGTGTGTTTGAAGCATTTGGTTGAGTTGCTGGTTGAGGAGAATAACGGTTTTGAGCATATAAGGCAAGTTGTTGTTGATTTTCCGGATGTGTTGGTGGAGCAATTTGAGCACGGAGAATCCTTTCCCGATCAACTTCCTTTTCATGAGGTTTCAAGTAATCGTACAACAATCCGTAGGTAGAATGATGCATGTTCTTCGCTTGACGGAGAAAAATGACATACTTCTCCCATTCAGGACCAAGACTACTCAGGAACTTAGTATTCACTGCAATTCTTGGCATGATGATGTTGTGTTTATCCAAATCATTGATGATGTCTGAAAATCTATGATGATAGGACTCTAGTGTCTCTCCAGGTTCAATCATGAAGTGTTCATAAGCCAAGTAAATTTTGGATTCCAAATCCTCCTGATTGAGTACAGATCCTTCCATAAGAAGACGAATATGATCCCACATTTTTTGTGCAGTCTTTTGAGCATCAACACTACGAAGAATTGGGTTTGGTAATCCTAAGAGGATGTATTCCATTGCAAGTTCATCAGCTTCATAGTGTAGAAGTTCTGTGGGATTTAAATCTGCAACAGTAGCAATGTTGGTTTGTTCATCTCTTGGTGGAATGGCATTTGGATCTCCGGGTACAATGATAGTAGGCATCTCAAATGGACCTTCTAAGATAACCTTCTTTAAGAACTTTCCATGTGGCTTCTTCAGATCACAAAACCTAAAGAACCTTATCACCCATTGATCGTAGTTTCCTGGAGTGAGCATTGGAGGTCTATCAAGTGATCCAGCCTCATGAATTGATTGTTGGCTGCTTAAAGCTTCACACATCTTTGCAAACCAAGTGGGTTCCTTCATAGTGTTCCTTGATGGATGTTGATTGAATTCATTTGTGTACGGTTGAACTTGAGGACTTGGTGGTGGTTGAACCATTTGAGGTTGTGGATTTGCAGCAAGTTGTGGAGTATGTTGTTGATTAAATTGTTGTTGATAAATTGCTTGTTGTTGATTCCATTGCTGATGTTGTGGACTTAGTTGTTGTTGTCGTTGAGGATAAGTGTAAGGGAAATAGTTAGAGTATGGTGGTTGTGACATGTTGAAAAACTTGTGTGGTAAAAATGGATCTTTGTAGTCGAATGAACCTTTGTTGATGAAGTGTCCTTAGGCGTAGAAAAGACAAGAACCAAGTAGCACTTATGCGTAAAAACACCAAAAGTTACGCGTAACAATGAGGAGTTACGCGTAGGTTTTAGCTTACGCGTAAGTAGGATAAAAGCACTAAAGTTATGCGTAGACAAAAGTTAGGCGTAGAAAGTTAGGCGTAGGATTACCTTATGCGTAGACCTAAGTTTACGCGTAAAGTGAATCTTATGCGTAGGATTTCTACGCGTAAGCTTATGCTTATGCGTAATTTTAGGGTTTTTGCCCAAATGATCTTTTACACTTCACAGTGCAAAAGATATCCAAAGTCGACGTATTTTCAGACTTATCCAAGTAAGAAAACACGGAATAAACCAGGAAAATGAAGATCAAACCAAGGAAAATCTTACGCGTAATTTTAGGGTTTTGATACGCGTAGGATTACTCGTAACTTTGATTTTGCCCAAATGTGTTTCTAAACCAGATTTTTGTTATGGAATAGCTTCAATAGTACCAAAAGAACACAAAAGTGTGAATTTTGATGTACCAAAACTGCTAAACGGGTTACGCGTAGAACGACACCCACGAACAAAAACAAGCTTAAAAACGTAAATCCACGCGTAAAGTTTGAAACTTTTTGCCAAAAACAAGTATTTTAACACCTCAAAACATTGAAAGTACAAGAATCTTGGATTAAAAAGTGTAAAAAACGAGTTTTTAAGATAACCAAAGATTGCGTTATCTTTACGCGTAAGACACAAAATCAAAACTTCAAAAACAAACGAGTACACCCAACTATTTGGCGATTGATACCACTGTTAGGTCACTAGTTTTACAACACAAGCTTATAAGAAAGGAGATGAGGCGATTGAACAAGTATAACCACACACACACACGATATAGAATAATACGGTTTACGCGTGAGGCATGAGTGAAAGAAAAACTTGAACAACCAACCTTCAAATGAAGGTTATTACATGGTTTATATAGGCAAGGAGCTAGGGCAACACTCCCTCTCCTTTCCTATTCCTTATTGGGCTTGGGTCAAGCTTATGGGCCTTCTACATAAGCTTGACCTTAAACAAACATAAAGGCCATAATGAAGCTACCTATTACATATGAAATATAAATACTTGAAATACTGTTTAGGAGTGATTCCAACAGCATATCACTCAGATGTTCTGGCAATACCACAAGGATAATGCGTAGGACTCAAGATATAATCTCTCTTTCCACATTGTGTGAACAGAGAGTCTTCATTGAAAGTGTCCTAATGAGTTTATTGATGATCTCGTGGCTTAGACTCAATTTGTGCAATTGGATCCTTGTGCCGGAAGACTAGGGAAGAGGGTCTCATCTTCAATATCAACACATCTCAAGAGAAAGTCGATAGATAATGTCGGTTCCCCGTGAGAATGAAACAAGTCCTTTTAAGAGAAAATTGAGTGGTTTGGAAAGTTGAAGTGCAGTGCGTCACTGGGTCCATGACGTGTTGTTTCAATACCGAGTTACCATCAGTAGCATATGATTGAACCCGGTTCTGCCCTAAGGTTGAATTAAATGGAGGGCTATTTGTTTTCACACTTTTCTCATTCAATCTTTTTTAATCTTCAACCCTTCAGTGCTTACCGAGACTTCATAGCTAGAACCTTGTTGGGTTTATTACAGTAACTAGCTCAGTATTAGTCCGCTCTTCCCATATTCATTTTTTCTTTATCATTAACCTAAGAAACTCTACACTAACTAGTGGTTAGTCCCTGGTAGATCCTTGTTCTGGAGGATCATGGAACACATACTACTTATTCGTCCTTATATAACATAAATAATGTAAAGTTGGTCGGTCTTTTTGGTATGGTTCATCTGTTCCCATAGGAACCAATTGAAAAACCATTTGAAAAAATCAATCCAGATACTTATGAGATTTTATCAAAGCATTTTGTACCTGAATTGTTTTTGATATTTTTAGAAGAAGAACTCCCCCTCAACATGTGCATCATGTATTTGAAAATGTTTTGCAAGGAGGCAAGAGAAAGAATTAACTTCTTTGATTACCATTTTCTAAAAGATATCAACATCACTACCCAAATCGAATCAAAGTAGATAAAATTTGGGGAAGGATGAGATTTCTGATTTTGCTCCCCCTCAAAATGTGCTTCTAGGTTTGAAAGGAGTTTTACACATACTAGAGGGAACCTGCACATGAGATACAATGATCACGTTTCAAATTATAGATGCTCCCTCAAGTGTGCATGGAAATTTGAAATGTTTGTCACTTACGGGAGGCAAACATGCTAATCACTTAAGAAACCATTTATCGAATTATCAGTTTAAATCATATTTAAATCACAATTCTCCCCCGATCACAATAATTAAAGCATTTGAGATTTGTGATCTCTGTAGATTTAAATTGATTTTGAAAGCTTTAAGGAGAATTGTGACTTGATTATGAAAGCGTTTTAACTGATAAGATCTGATGTGAGATTTTAAACTCCATTGGTTAAACATGCATGTACATCTTTTGAAAACAATTTTAATGCCAAATAATTTAATTAATTGAATCATTCCCCCCTCAATCAATGACATAGGTTGGTGATTGAGCGATAGAGATTTTGACAGATAAGTCCTGATGATTATCAAAAATAGAGAACGAGTTATTTTTCAAAGCATTTAGTTTTCAGCAGATAAATGTTATAGAATCAGAGCATGGAATTTGAAAACATGGTAAAACATGGCTCTGTTCTTACTTTTAAAACCGGGTTTGTATGAAAAGACAATAAACCATTGTTCTCTTTCTCTCAAACAAATATTTTTTGATTTTTTTGATTTTTTTTTTTTGGAATTCGACCCATCTAAAGTCCCGTGTCATTCTTTGAAGACAGCACAAAGACCGTAGATATTATGAACTGAGAAAAAGCATGACAAAAAGGGACATATTTTTGAAGATTTTTTGCGAATTTTTCAGATTTTTAGGATTTGAAGGTTTATAATTTTGTATTTTGATTTTTGATATAGATATATACAAGAGATAGATGAAGATAGACCTTTACTCCTCGTCTTCCTCCTGAAGACGTTTGAGAGTATCTGGTTGATGGCTTTTCAAGCCAAGACGTGGAAGAATAAACTCAAACGTTCTCTTGGAAGAGCTTTGGTGAAGATGTCTGCTAACTGATATTCAGACCTCACAAAATATAGTTCAACCACCAATTTTCCACTTGTTCCCGATGAAGTGATGTCGAATGTCGATATGCTTTGGTCTTGAGTGTTGAACGTTGTTGCATGAGAGAGCAATAGCACTTTTATTATCAAAATACAGAGGGATTTTGTGAATTACAAAGCCATAGTCAGATAATTGAGATCTCATCCATAAGATTTGGAACACAAGATGACATGGCTATGTATTCAGCCTCTATAGAGGAAATAGAAGTACTCATTGCTTCTTTGAAGACCAGCTCACAAGCTTATCACCCAAAAACTGAGCACCTCCAGATGTACTTCGACGTGTATCTTGACAACCTGCATGATCAGCATCTGCATAGGCCGTTAGTGAAATACCGGTGTCCTTCGGGTACCATAGTTCCATATTGATGGTTCCTTGGAGATACCGAAAGACCCGTTTAATCGCTTCAAGGTGCTTTTTCGTAGGTTTAGCCTGGTATCTAGACACAATGCAAACAGCGAACAAGAAGTCTGGTCTACTAGCTGTGAGGTACATCAGGGATCCAATCATACTACGATATTTCTTTTGGTCAATCATGATCCCTGAGTGGTCCTCATCTAGTTTGGGTCGATCAATCATGGGAGGTTCAACAGGGTCAATGAATCAAATCCAAATTTCTTTAAGATCTCAGTGATATTTGATGATTTATGAAAATGCCTCCGGGACTTTGTGATATTTGTAATCCCAAGAAAAATGACATTTGTCCCTCATTGACTTTGAAATTTTGAACTCATTTCATTAGAAAACGGTCCATTCATTGGGTCAGTCGAGGCAAATGATATCATCAACATAAAGTTGAACATGAATTAAATGTGCTGATTCCTGGTGAACAATGTTGGATCAACTACTCTTTGCTGAATCCGGTAGATAGAAGAAACTTGAAGTGTATCATACCATGCCCTTGGAGCTTGCTTTAAACCTACAGAAAGAGCCTTCTTCAAACGATAAACGGGGTAGGATGCTGGATTCACAAATCCTCAGGTGGCTGACATAGACGAATTCTTTAAGATCTCCGTTCAGGAATGCCGTCTTCACGTCCACTGATGACTACCATGTTTTACTAGCAGCATTAGCCAAAAAGATTCTGATAACCTCGATTCGAGCAAAGGAGGCAACGATTCTTCAAAGTCTATACCCTCTCTTGACGGTATCCTTAGCAACTAATCGAGCTTGTTCTTTAACAATCACCATGCTCATCAAGTTTCACTTGAAGATCCATTTAGAGCATGATCATATCACAATTGGAGCAGGTACTAATTCCCATACATCAAGTCGATCAAACTCATGAATTTCTTCTTGCATGGCATTGAACCAGCTGTCTTCATCAATGGCGGTTTTAAAATCTTTTGGTTCGAATTAGAGAGTACGGAGTTGAAGAAACACCATAAGGCATCGGTTGCAAGTTGTTTCCGTGTTGATACAGGACGAGAGGATTTCCAATGATGTTGTCTAATGGATGATCGTGAGTCCATTTTCGAAGGTGTTCATGTGGCAGTGGTGAGGGACTAAGTAGCAGAGTCGATGTCTCCTGAAGAAGATGGTCTGATGAAGATTCAGGAGCAAAATACATTTTCAAATGGAGCATCTTCAGGAGTAGCAGGGATTAACTTCATTTTTCATTGATGATAGAGAAACATTTCCATGATGTACATTCGAAGATAGATGATTTGATGATGAGAAAGAGTGTCGCAGCAGGCGCTTCTTGACTTAATGAGATTGAGATGAAGGAGTTGACTTCATTCATTGGGATAGGAGCAGCCTCTGTTGCGGATTTGACATTCATCAGCATTGTTCATAGTTCATCAAAATTGGATCAAACATTTCTTACATCATCTTCTGATAGAGGTACATATGGAGCTGTTGGAGAGGGATTATGGTACAGGGTGAACCAATGGGACTGTTTTGAAGTGCGGGTCCAGAACTGGATTGTCCAGGAGCCATAGGACCACTGCGATAGACACTCTCTCTGACTATCTTATCAACCCATAGTAGACAATGTGAAACGGAACACATGATCTCGACAGTAATGCATTCTTCCTAAAGGATACCATTAGAGACTGATTGGAAGATTTCAGTTCAGTTAAAATGTCTTCGAGCGAATAAGGTAGTAATTTTCTTAAGTTCATGTGGTTGATTTATGCGTACACCATGAGAGGAACAATAATCCGTAAGTTTGGCAAAGGGAATACCAAAGAGCGGATCATTACCAGAAACAACAATCCGTGAAGATTGGGCAAAGGAATACCAAAGAGCGATCATTATTCAATAGTGCAATTTACAATATCATGATAGTCATTATAAACGCCTTGTGAAATAACTGGAGATAAGGTTTCTGAGAATCCAAGAAGTACTTCTTAGATGGTGAACCGTGAGTCAATAGAACCGAGCATGAGCTTCAGAAACTGGATGATCAACATTCGTCAGAGGTTGAAAGTACTCATCAAATATATCTTTGAAAAACAGTGAATCCCAAACATTAATTCCCAATTATCCTTAGTAAGTGAAGCATTAGGCGTTGGAGGAGAGTCATCAAAAATCAAAACAATGAATCCCAGTTA